>OX371223.1:350483981-351083981 GCA_947310385.1 Nephrotoma appendiculata | reverse complement strand
TATATTTACTGCAAACTTGGGAAATTGAGTGCAGTGTACTTACTTATAAGCAATATTTACGAACAACAACCTTGAACGTTGTTGTAATACACACACTGGGTAAACTCATCTAAAAATGGTTTATTCAGGTAAAAATGTAAATACATTTATTATGTTATTTGAGTAACATAAACAATTTGTATACATTTAGAAAAATTACATTAGAATTTAAGAAATGTTGTGCAGGTCATGATTAACACTGCAAATATGTATACAATTGTATCAGGTAGTTTATAGATAGGTTGAAAGTGGTAACGAGATTTCGATTTGTCTAAAGACAATTCGTTACACCGTGGGGAAACCCATCCTGAGATTAAAAGAGATCTCATGCTCTTATGGAAAGTAAGTAGAGTCTAGAACTGATTGAAAGGCGACCAACGTGGCGGACGCCCCACACCCTGAGTAAGTCTCAGCCGGGCAAACTAATCTAATTTTTATAACCTAAATACAGATTTCTTTTTAATATTATTAAGTAACTTTAACTATTTCTTATATTTTAACTATATATTAAAACTTATTACAGCTTATTATGTCTTTATCGCTTAACTAAGATTAACTTTATTTTTTATTTTTTTTATTTTTTTTTTTTTTTTTTATATATATATATATGAATTTAGGTAATTATTTGTGTAAGCTAGTTGTTTTAGACAATCTAAAAATTTTGAGGAGAACCTCTACAGCAATTGTAACATAAAACTATTGTATTTATAAAAAGTTTGGCGGTAACTCTAATTAACCTATCTAGTAAAATTTATAAAAACTTAACAAAATAAACAAAAATGGTTAAAGATAATGTGCCTCATAGTGTGGTATTGGAATGGTCCTGGAGGCTGCCTTGATTGATTATGCCGAACACTGAGTTAAGAACAGAAACGTCTACATTTTTGTTACTACCAATCTGCTGCTTCCTTCCTTGGTAATCGCGTGTACTAGATGAGAAATACTGCTTCCTTAATTCCGGCTTCATTGATCCTTATAGCATATCCAGCCTTGCTTTTCAATGGTCCATGTCTGTTTGGCTTCTCGTCACCGCTTGTTTGGTAAGCCCACGAACAATTATCGTTGGGTGAGTCTCATATATGATGCAAAAAGAACATCTAATTCGTTTATAAGCCATGATCTTGAAACTCACGTTTTTCAAGAGTTATTTTTATAGCATTCTAGTCGTAGTACTCCCCGTTTCATTTTGCAGTTTCATTGTCATTCCACAGTTTAACGAGCTGTGATCCAGCTTAAGTAGTGATGTAGTATCCGCTGGTAAAACCGCAGATCTTATCAAGTTTGTTGCAAGCGGTAACCAACATGTATCTCCACTCCTCCAGCGCTGTAATCGTTCTGGTCTCCAATTATTATCCAAGTTTTTGATTAGGTGGCTACATCCACGTGTACCTCTTGATTTAATTCTATTTTGAACTGTGATGTCCACGGCTTCCTTTTTTTTCTGTCACAACGTCCTCGCAATATTGGGTCATCTTTATGAATAGCGATTTATGATGTTCCCTTGTTACTTGACTAATACGTATGATATCATTTGCTTACTTATGAGTTTGGTCTAATTTATTGAATGTGTAGTTCAACGTAATTGTTATATAGACTTTTCTATACTATCCAATCGAGCACCAGATTAACAAGCTGGTTCATCTCAGGCCTGATCCAATGACAATTAGGCATGATATTAATGATTTTGATAATTTACACAAAGGTCCGATTGTATATGTTATTTCCTTTACGCCAGATGGAGGTTTTAGGACAACCAAATGGCAGTACTGCGGAGACAAGCGCTGATGGTGTTAAACGGCTTCGGCTTCCTGCAAAATGTAGTGAACGAAACTGTTCCCACTCGTGTCGATCATTGAAAGATCATTTCGTTGTTTCTGCTGGTATTGTACCCCTTTATCCTGTGCTACTCTGCACCACATTATCTTTAACATTTTTGTACTAACTTTATTGCCTTAGACTAATTTAATTTGAATATTCATTTTAAGTTAGAAACCTCTATCTATAACATTTTTAACTCGAATATTTTATAATCGATTAACTTAACCTATCACTATCCATTATTGTTGATGGCGCTACCTCAATCCCACTTAAGTAAATAATCTGATTGGGGTTGAGCTAACCTCATCCTCTACCTAAACTTAATATTATACATCCCTAATAACCTAGCTAACTTAACTAATTCTGGTATTATGTACCCGCTCGGAATACCAGCCTTCAATCTGTAATTGCATCATTTAAGCATGCATGCGTAGATGGTGCAATCACAGGTTGGTTCGCGTCATGCGTGTTTGCGGGTGTGATTCTACTCGGGTAAGGAACCGTTGGACTGTCAGGTCACTGCTAAGCCCTTGGAATCTTACTCTCCAGGTCTTTGCTTCCTTTGGTTGACGGATCATCTATTGATTGTAGATCATTCATGATTATCAGGATTCTATAAAAATAAATAGGTAGTATTACTACTAAGATGGAGTATTTTACAGAATCAGTGGGGTTACTACACTCGAATATCTTTAGCGTGGAAAATTCCGAGTAGGTTGCCATTCCTCGTGACTAGCTCATAGGCTACTGTCCCAACTCGGCGTTGTACTGTGGCGGGTACAAATTTGTTTGCTAACTTAGCTGTATATTTGGAACTAGCGTTGCTCTGGGTAAAATTTCGCACCCAGACCTCTTGTCCGACTGCTAATTCCCTCCTTGCTGATCTCAGGTTGTACTGGGATGCATTCCGCTTGTACGCTTGATCAAGGTGGAATAATACAAGTTCTCGAGCTAACGCTAAACGGTCGTCTTTCCCTTGAACTGAATGGTTCATCAAAGCTCCTCCTCCCAATAACCGCAATAGGGGGTACTGAGAGCCATGTTGAACGGAATGTTGTCCAAAGACTAGATATGCTGGCGAATAAGATGTAGAGGAATGCACGGTGTTGCGTAGTGCACTAGCAATCTGCGGGATATGGAGATCCCAATTCCGGTGATCTTCCTCTAGGTATGCCCTAATGGCAGCTAATATTGAGCGATTGACGCGCTCTGAAGCATTAGCCTGGGGTGAGTAAACTGGAGTAAAAACATGTTTTACTCCGTGTCTATCCAAGAGGCTTTGAAATAGTTTGGACTTGAATTGTTGTCCATTGTCCGTCAAGATAGTCTCTGGCACGGAGAATACCGGGAATATTTCTTCCTCCAGGTATTGTACGACCCTACTGGCCACTGCATTTCGCAGAGGTTTTAATAGCACGAATCGCGAGTAGTGATCCAGTACTATTAGCAGGTGGGTGTTACCACTCTTAGACCTGGGATATGGCCCCAGGAAGTCAAGATACAACTTCTGGAAAGGACGTTCGAATTCTTTGTATTTGCCCATTTGGGGTCTCAAAGTGGTGTTTGGGGCTTTGGTTTGCTTACAAACCTGACATTGTTGTACATATCTTTGCACGTCTTTTACTAGCGTTGGCCAGTAGAAACTTCTGCGTATGACCTCAATCATCTTAGTCATACCCATGTGGGCTGCATTAGGTGGTTCATGCGCTTGACTGAGAATTGTTGGGACTAGGCTGACTGGGAGCCATAGTTTCCAATCTGGGATGTCTGTCTGATGATCAAGGTTCCTACTCGGTAGGTGAATCAAAATTTTCCCATCTGAGATTTTAATATTTTCTGGTTTGTGGCCTTGAAAATTTTTCAGTAGGTCCAAGTATACTGGTCGTGTAAATTCAGCAGACTGTAGGTCTAATTGTAAATTCGTTCCATGCATGGTAAGAGCAGCTACTTCCTCCTCGGGTATTCGAGAAAGAGCGTCCGGCACTACATTTTGTGACCCCTTACGATACTCGATTTTAAAGTTGTAACCTTGTAGCTTTAGACTCCAACGAGCTAACCGCCCAGACAGATCAGTCTGGTTCATCAGCCATTGCAGACTGGCATGGTCCGTAATAATGACAAATTCATATCCCTCAACATAGGCTCGGAATTTCTTTACGCTAAGAACTGCGGCCAGGCATTCCAACTCTGTGATGCTATAATTCTTTTGCGCTCCGTTCAGCTTATGAGAATAGAAAGCGATGGGATGTTCCTCATTTTTACTATCTTTCTGGAAGAGGACGCCCCCTACACCTGTCTTTGACGCATCTACCTGAATAAAGAAGGTACGAGTGTAGTCTGGATGCGTTAACACTGGTGCAGTTGTAAGACATTCCTTTAATTTAATGAATGCCTCTTGTGCCTGCTCATTCCACTGGATAATGCCTTTGCATTTTAGGAGCTCGGTGAGTGGGGTCGCTACTTCCGAGAATCTTGGCATAAACTTGCGGTACCACCCACTCATTCCCAGAAATTGCCGAATATGCTTGATAGTTTTAGGAACGGGGAAATCTTGTATCGCCTTAACCTTATCTGGGTCTACCCTAATACACCCTTCACCGATTATATGGCCCAAATATTTTAAATGGGTCAGGACGAACTTAGATTTCTCAATATTGATAGTTAGATTGGCCAATGTCAGATGTTTTGCTACAACCCTGAGTAACTGCATGTGACCTTCGAAGGTAGGTGAAGTAATGAGGAGATCATCTAGGTAGACGAATACTCTATCATGCAGTTCGTGTGGTATTACCTTGTGCATTAGTCTACACATCGTCTGAGCCGCATTGCATAAACCGAACGGCATCACGGTAAACTGATAGAGGGGTCTGCCAGGCACTGTAAAGGCGGTTTTGCATCTTGAAGATTGTTCTAATGGGATTTGCCAAAATGCATCCTTCAAATCTAAACTGGAAATATATTTAGTGTTTTCCAGGCGACTGAGCAAACCGTCAATTATTGGCAGTGGATATGCCTCTGGCACCGTGACCGAGTTCAGTTTTCGTGCATCTAAACACAACCTAACCTTACCATTGCTCTTGGGAACCACAGTAACTGGTGAACTCCACGAGCTTGAAGACTCCTCAATCACTCCCAAGGACAGCATTCGTTCCAATTCTTTATCCATTTCATGTTGCTTAGCAGGAGAAATGGCATAATAACGTTGCTTGATTGGTTTGGCATCACCAGTGTCTATCTCATGCTGCACTAAGTGTGTTTTTCCCAAACCTAGCTTTTCAGACGATGGAAATTCCGATTTAATTCTATCTAATTCTTCTAGCTGTGCTGATGTTAACACATGCTGGCTATTGTCTGCATTTACTTTGGAGGCTACATCACTGATATCACCTGGTAAACTGAGCTCGGATACTGTTATCTGAAGATTGAATGTGGTCCAGAAATCAGTACCAAGGTATAACCTTTGCTCTAGTGAGGGCGCGATGTAGAGACGCATACTTTTAGTTTGTCCTCCAAAAGTAATCGGTATAGTGACGTATCCGAGTATTGATTCAGGTGCACCACTGGCAGTAAGCACCTGAGTTTTTCGGGGGAAGTATTTTAAACCATGGTCTTGTAGAAATTGTTCGCTTCCTTTACCCAAAACACTTATGTTGGCTCCGGAATCGAGAAGACCACGAATATTTTCTCCGTCTAAAGTTATATTGACATATGGTCGATGATCTAACCCTTGGTGAATTATTGATGATAATATTTGCTTGCGCCACCATCGTCGCAAACGAAAATATCTTAACGCTCGAATCCTTTGTCTGTTGTCTGTTTGACAAGATATCGAACGGTGTGTATTATTATTTTTAATATTTAAGCTCGGTGCAGCCGGTACAATTCGGGGTCCGTATTGCTGGCTGCCTCTTCTGTGGCATTCTTTGGCCTCGGAGGTGTGTTCTGGAGACGAGTTTGGCGAGGCTCCCTCATCTCCGATCTCCAGTTTTCCGTTGATGGGGTACAGCGAGTACAATCTGGCTTGAATACATCTCTTGTTCCACAACCAAAACAGAAAACATGAGAGACAAGTTTGCGACAACCCATGAATGTGTGGTTAGGATCCCCACAGTTCCAACACTTAAACCTTGTACCACTCATCAGGGGCTGAGAGTGAATTCTCTGAACTGCTGTGGCTTGTTGGAAGTTTTGCTGACCCACAGGGTCAAAGATGGGGTTTCCCCTGATGGACTGGGCTCTATTCTGTTGATTGATGGCACATATTTGTGGCTGGGAATTGGCTAAGTAGTATGGGGTCGTATCGGGCATTTCATACTGTCCCATATCCCCTTCTTGCTCATCCATCAGACGTGGTCGGATTATTGGACTTGAGTGACCACTTGACTTCAGAGTCCTTGTGGGGTATTCTCCGGGATCGATATTGTAGCCTTGAAAACCAGAAGTTGCTTTAAGCATGGATAAGGGTTCGTCCACTTCCCCTTGCTCCAACATAAACTCATGTACCTTAGGAGTTTGTGTGTTGAACGCAACTCTTCGCCTAAAAGGTTGGTTGCCGTAATTGCTAGGTGTCAAGTCATTGGGTGGTGCGAAGGTGGCTTCCGGAACATGTCCAAATCTTCGCCACACTTGCTCCAGCGTGCTACACCTACGAATGAAGTCGGCCAGGGTTGCAAATCTTGGTTCGTTGTGCATCGCCATTTGCAATCCTGGACGCATGTTTCTTCTTATAAAAGTGTACATAACGCCTTCAGAAATGGTTCTTGTGGATTGTAATGCGATTTTTTGCATTGCCTGATAGTACTCCTGGACAGTTTCGCGGGGGTATTTTTGCTTTCTATCACTTAGCATTCGGTGTATATCATCCTCTGTGATATTAGGAGCAAAGCGTAACGCCATTTCTTGTTTCACGCTGCTCCAGTCTATCTCTGGGTTGCGGTCAACTGAATTCCAGAACCACTCTAGAGCTTCCTCAACTAAGCACAAGTCAAGAGCTCCCACCACACTATCAAGTGGTATCTGGGATCGTTTAGCATGCCATTCAATCCTGGTTAGAAAACGTTGCACTGTCAATTCGCTACTATACCCAGAGAAACTGATTTTCCATGTTTTTACCTCCTGTCGTAGTTTTGCCTCATTAATTTTACTTGTCCGATGCGTAGAATTCGGCATAAGTTGGTATTCATCACTATCATACTCGAAGGATTCCTCCCTTTGGATATCATCATCGAGTCGTATTTGGTCTAATTTTTGGTGAAATAGCTCAGTATCCTTTCGAGCCGCCATTTGTACTGGATTCTTGAGTTTAGATACTGCACCTTTACCTTGGCCGTCATCATTGATTTCTGTTTGCTTTGGTGCTTCTTCTGGGACCTTTAAACTGCCCAACTGCGTACGGGCATCTTCAATAGTTAACTCACCTGCCAACAGTCGGGACACTAATTCCCCACCAAACTCGACAGCATCTCTAAGGGGTCCTACTAATGCTGCAAACTTAGGCGTCCTACCAATTCGTGCAACTCTTCCTTGAAGGTGCACGAACTTGGTGGCCAGTTTTGGTAACCATTCAGCTGTTGGTTTTAAACTAATAACTCCATCCAGCATGCACTGACGTAGATGGCTCAATTTCTTTAAGCACAACGTAATCTCCCTTGCGGGTTGTTTACGCGCCGCTTCATGTGCTATTTTAGGGACCAAAAACGAATTATTGGACTCATTCTCTATTTTGCGCGTTAACTCCAATTTTAGAGTCTCGGTTACGTTCCCTGGAGTGATTTTGTCCACCAGGTTACGCACTTCAAACTCGATGCGCAACTCATCCTCATCCAGATGGTCTACCTTAAACAATTTCTTCTCCGACATTCTATTATTTAGCAAACCCTAAAAATCTACTAACTACCTAATAACTGCTTATTCCTAAATTGTAAATTCACTTATCTTCCGTAATACTTATAACCTATTTAATTTTCGTCCTCTCATTAACCCAACTTATATCGCTATCAAACTCCTACACCCTCTACTTTTTACTATCGCTTTTAAGCTGGTAATTCAAAATAAATACGCCTTATGTCTTAATTCACTTCTTCTAATCTTCTGATGGGTTGGTACACTATATTCAATTTTTGTTTATAAACTTTCTAATAACTTTGGTGTGGCGGATCCTGTGCAGCCCCCGCCGAGCGAGGTCCAGGTGCTCTGGTGATGGTTGAAAAAGGAATGGGATAGGTTAAAATATGAATGAAAATTTTTTTGGCGAAAGTGCACATCCAATTTAAATCATGCAGTGAGAGTCCTAACTCGGTATGTACACCTGAGTGATTCTCATTGCTATTTTCGGATTGGATTAGCAATTCCACAAATTGTACCTACTGGCCAAGCATATTCCAATTGCCCTCATCCTCACAGTTGATAGTCAAGCTTCGCGAGCAAAGGATCACGACTGTGCGAGTAGCTAACCGAAGATATGCTTGTGAATCACCTGTGGTTTTTGAGTTCTATAACTGTATATACCACAATGGACTACCAGAAGGAACGGTAACTCGCCGGCTATCGTTAAGAATTTCCACAATGCGTATCGTAACTTTACTCAGTTTATGTCCAGGCCTGCAGTCATACTCGCCTAATAGCAGAGCAAAGATATCTGAACAACTGAATAGGTTTAAATCTAGACGTGATTAACTAAATGTAGACGATATACGACCTACACCCCAAAGGGTGATGATTAAAATTTTAAATATACAAAGCGGATTTGAACGCGAAACCTAACTATGCACTGTGTGGTTTGACCACCAGGAAATTCATATTTTTAGTCGAATTTCTTTGGAGAATCTGTTTTGAAGAACTCAAAACAAATTACAATTATTTTTGGGGAAATGTGAAACTTGGGTGTTTGTACCAGTTTAATGTAGTGTTACGGCTAAGCCGATAGAATGTCAAGTCCTTTATACCCCCTGCATTTGCAGGCAAGAAAGGAGTGATTGACATTACAACCGCGAGCGCATAACACTCTCCCTCACTGGGTCATAAACAACTCAAGTTGAGAAAGCTGTATGAAGACAACAATCTTAATGGATGATTTTGTTTGGGAAAATTTTATTCTCCCATATATATGGAACAACTGTACTTAGAGTAAGAAATATCATTTTGCGCTGATGGGGAACTAAACAACCCAAATGGGTTCGAAAGAATTCTACTAATCACTATGAACCTCTTCTGGTTGGCACAAGTAATTGAGTGTGTATCCACTGGTTTCAACTAACTAGCTTTAATAGCTAGATTAAGTTAATCAAAACATGGATCATTCAGAAAAAATCCTATAGACTAAAAGCAAGATGATAGCGTCTGATATTTCTAACCAAGCACAGCCTGTATTTAACAAATACGATTATTGTCGGGCTTCTAGTTTGGGCGCCATAATGAAACAGTTTGCTGTCGGCAAACAGTTTCAAAAATAATATCCCTGTTCACATTCCCTCCAAGCGGCATTAGCCCGTAGCTCAAAGGGTAGAGGTATGTATGGTCGTGGGGGATGGAGGTGTGAACCGAGCCTAGTATACCGCTAACATTTTTGATGTTGAAAGAAAGACGTCTCGCCCAATCGCGAGGGAGTTAAGGAGGGGGAACCGTGAGTACCATCACTAGCAGTTGGCTTACCCATTCGGCATGAGCCACACAAGATCCGCTGATTATTCGGCCCTTACCACATTATTATTGGCAAGGTGTCCGATTAATCAAAACAAAAAAAAAAAATATCTATATTTAAGTAACGGCGCGTGGCCGCGGGTTAGTAATAAGAAAGGTGCTTGGCCATGCACCTTGTTACTATACTAGTCAACAGCGGGAATTTCCGACGAAAAACGTCACACGAAATTCCTTATTCACTAGTACAGCCTGGACCGGTTATATGTTAGTTCCTTTTTTTTTCTTATACCTGTGAATAAAAATATTGTTTAGTACATACTCACCACGTTAATACAACTCCCAAAAAAATAAAAATAAACGGATTTTTCTTAAACTTTGCGCTTTATTGTCCTCTCAACTTAAACCTTTTTTTATGTTCAAATACAATACGGCTTAGTCCAACAATGGTCTCAAACGATTTTATGAAGACTGCCACCGTCTGCCTTCCAAAACATAATCCCCTTCTCAAACAAAAATCAGACTATTTAAATGATTGAAATCACCTCTAAATAGCCCCCCCCCCATTTCCGTTAATAATCCATATCACCAATAATCGCATGCATATATTTTGTTGAATAAGCAACATGTGCCAAAAATCAGAAATTTCCATGCGATTATTAGTTGAACGACATTACAATTATATTTACTGCAAACTTGGGAAATTGAGTGCAGTGTACTTACTTATAAGCAATATTTACGAACAACAACCTTGAACGTTGTTGTAATACACACACTGGGTAAACTCATCTAAAAATGGTTTATTCAGGTAAAAATGTAAATACATTTATTATGTTATTTGAGTAACATAAACAATTTGTATACATTTAGAAAAATTACATTAGAATTTAAGAAATGTTGTGCAGGTCATGATTAACACTGCAAATATGTATACAATTGTATCAGGTAGTTTATAGATAGGTTGAAAGTGGTAACGAGATTTCGATTTGTCTAAAGACAATTCGTTACATAATGAATAGACTTACTAACGAGCAACGCTTGCAAATAATTGAATTATATTACAAAAATCAGTGTTCGGTTCGAAAAGTGTTTCGCGATTTACGTCCGATTTATGGTCTACATAATCGACCAAGTGAGCAAACAATTAATGCGATTGTGACCAAGTTTCGCACTCAGTTTACTTTATTGGACATTAAACCAACCACACGAATGCGTACAGTGCGTACAGAAGAGAATATTGCGTCTGTTTCTGAGAGTGTTGCTGAAGACCGTGAAATGTCGATTCGTCGCCGTTCGCAGCAATTGGGTTTGTGTTATTCGACGACATGGAAGATTTTACGCAAAGATCTTGGTTTCCAGGAAGCGACACCAATAAGTACAAAATCTAGATCGCGCAGAAATGAAATAGCAGCGGCCGAAAATATTGAAAAGCCGCCTAGTAGTAGTAAACTTAAGCGAAAAGCGAAAGAAACTCCAAACAACGAAGAATCCAAAAATGCAGATACGGCAAAAGTGTCTCGGGTAACTCGAACACGAGCGAAGTAGATCACGAGCACAATAGTTTTAAATTTAGTTTGTTTTAATTAAGATTTTCCTTTCGTTTTTTTTGTGAATCGAAGATTTAGTTTTTAGTTTGTTATATAATTTTTATTAAAATAATTTTTGAATCAGAAATACATTTTTTTAACAACCGAAAAGTTTTAAAATTACTTCTGATCAATAAACTCTGTACCACAGAATATAAAATACAATATATACTTCATAATAACGGGTGATTTTTTTGTGGTTAGGATTTTCATGCATTAGTATTTGACAGATCACGCGGGATTTCAGACAAGGTGTCAAAGAGAAAGATGCTCAGTATGCTTTGACATTTCATAATGAATAGACTTACTAACGAGCAACGCTTGCAAATAATTGAATTATATTACAAAAATCAGTGTTCGGTTCGAAAAGTGTTTCGCGATTTACGTCCGATTTATGGTCTACATAATCGACCAAGTGAGCAAACAATTAATGCGATTGTGACCAAGTTTCGCACTCAGTTTACTTTATTGGACATTAAACCAACCACACGAATGCGTACAGTGCGTACAGAAGAGAATATTGCGTCTGTTTCTGAGAGTGTTGCTGAAGACCGTGAAATGTCGATTCGTCGCCGTTCGCAGCAATTGGGTTTGTGTTATTCGACGACATGGAAGATTTTACGCAAAGATCTTGGTTTCCAGGAAGCGACACCAATAAGTACAAAATCTAGATCGCGCAGAAATGAAATAGCAGCGGCCGAAAATATTGAAAAGCCGCCTAGTAGTAGTAAACTTAAGCGAAAAGCGAAAGAAACTCCAAACAACGAAGAATCCAAAAATGCAGATACGGCAAAAGTGTCTCGGGTAACTCGAACACGAGCGAAGTAGATCACGAGCACAATAGTTTTAAATTTAGTTTGTTTTAATTAAGATTTTCCTTTCGTTTTTTTTGTGAATCGAAGATTTAGTTTTTAGTTTGTTATATAATTTTTATTAAAATAATTTTTGAATCAGAAATACATTTTTTTAACAACCGAAAAGTTTTAAAATTACTTCTGATCAATAAACTCTGTACCACAGAATATAAAATACAATATATACTTCATAATAACGGGTGATTTTTTTGTGGTTAGGATTTAGTATTTGACAGATCACGCGGGATTTCAGACAAGGTGTCAAAGAGAAAGATGCTCAGTATGCTTTGACATTTCATAATGAATAGACTTACTAACGAGCAACGCTTGCAAATAATTGAATTATATTACAAAAATCAGTGTTCGGTTCGAAAAGTGTTTCGCGATTTACGTCCGATTTATGGTCTACATAATCGACCAAGTGAGCAAACAATTAATGCGATTGTGACCAAGTTTCGCACTCAGTTTACTTTATTGGACATTAAACCAACCACACGAATGCGTACAGTGCGTACAGAAGAGAATATTGCGTCTGTTTCTGAGAGTGTTGCTGAAGACCGTGAAATGTCGATTCGTCGCCGTTCGCAGCAATTGGGTTTGTGTTATTCGACGACATGGAAGATTTTACGCAAAGATCTTGGTTTCCAGGAAGCGACACCAATAAGTACAAAATCTAGATCGCGCAGAAATGAAATAGCAGCGGCCGAAAATATTGAAAAGCCGCCTAGTAGTAGTAAACTTAAGCGAAAAGCGAAAGAAACTCCAAACAACGAAGAATCCAAAAATGCAGATACGGCAAAAGTGTCTCGGGTAACTCGAACACGAGCGAAGTAGATCACGAGCACAATAGTTTTAAATTTAGTTTGTTTTAATTAAGATTTTCCTTTCGTTTTTTTTGTGAATCGAAGATTTAGTTTTTAGTTTGTTATATAATTTTTATTAAAATAATTTTTGAATCAGAAATACATTTTTTTAACAACCGAAAAGTTTTAAAATTACTTCTGATCAATAAACTCTGTACCACAGAATATAAAATACAATATATACTTCATAATAACGGGTGATTTTTTTGTGGTTAGGATTTTCATGCATTAGTATTTGACAGATCACGCGGGATTTCAGACAAGGTGTCAAAGAGAAAGATGCTCAGTATGCTTTGACATTTCATAATGAATAGACTTACTAACGAGCAACGCTTGCAAATAATTGAATTATATTACAAAAATCAGTGTTCGGTTCGAAAAGTGTTTCGCGATTTACGTCCGATTTATGGTCTACATAATCGACCAAGTGAGCAAACAATTAATGCGATTGTGACCAAGTTTCGCACTCAGTTTACTTTATTGGACATTAAACCAACCACACGAATGCGTACAGTGCGTACAGAAGAGAATATTGCGTCTGTTTCTGAGAGTGTTGCTGAAGACCGTGAAATGTCGATTCGTCGCCGTTCGCAGCAATTGGGTTTGTGTTATTCGACGACATGGAAGATTTTACGCAAAGATCTTGGTTTCCAGGAAGCGACACCAATAAGTACAAAATCTAGATCGCGCAGAAATGAAATAGCAGCGGCCGAAAATATTGAAAAGCCGCCTAGTAGTAGTAAACTTAAGCGAAAAGCGAAAGAAACTCCAAACAACGAAGAATCCAAAAATGCAGATACGGCAAAAGTGTCTCGGGTAACTCGAACACGAGCGAAGTAGATCACGAGCACAATAGTTTTAAATTTAGTTTGTTTTAATTAAGATTTTCCTTTCGTTTTTTTTGTGAATCGAAGATTTAGTTTTTAGTTTGTTATATAATTTTTATTAAAATAATTTTTGAATCAGAAATACATTTTTTTAACAACCTAAAAGTTTTAAAATTACTTCTGATCAATAAACTCTGTACCACAGAATATAAAATACAATATATACTTCATAATAACGGGTGATTTTTTTGTGGTTAGGATTTTCATGCATTAGTATTTGACAGATCACGCGGGATTTCAGACAAGGTGTCAAAGAGAAAGATGCTCAGTATGCTTTGACATTTCATAATGAATAGACTTACTAACGAGCAACGCTTGCAAATAATTGAATTATATTACAAAAATCAGTGTTCGGTTCGAAAAGTGTTTCGCGATTTACGTCCGATTTATGGTCTACATAATCGACCAAGTGAGCAAACAATTAATGCGATTGTGACCAAGTTTCGCACTCAGTTTACTTTATTGGACATTAAACCAACCACACGAATGCGTACAGTGCGTACAGAAGAGAATATTGCGTCTGTTTCTGAGAGTGTTGCTGAAGACCGTGAAATGTCGATTCGTCGCCGTTCGCAGCAATTGGGTTTGTGTTATTCGACGACATGGAAGATTTTACGCAAAGATCTTGGTTTCCAGGAAGCGACACCAATAAGTACAAAATCTAGATCGCGCAGAAATGAAATAGCAGCGGCCGAAAATATTGAAAAGCCGCCTAGTAGTAGTAAACTTAAGCGAAAAGCGAAAGAAACTCCAAACAACGAAGAATCCAAAAATGCAGATACGGCAAAAGTGTCTCGGGTAACTCGAACACGAGCGAAGTAGATCACGAGCACAATAGTTTTAAATTTAGTTTGTTTTAATTAAGATTTTCCTTTCGTTTTTTTTGTGAATCGAAGATTTAGTTTTTAGTTTGTTATATAATTTTTATTAAAATAATTTTTGAATCAGAAATACATTTTTTTAACAACCGAAAAGTTTTAAAATTACTTCTGATCAATAAACTCTGTACCACAGAATATAAAATACAATATATACTTCATAATAACGGGTGATTTTTTTGTGGTTAGGATTTTCATGCATTAGTATTTGACAGATCACGCGGGATTTCAGACAAGGTGTCAAAGAGAAAGATGCTCAGTATGCTTTGACATTTCATAATGAATAGACTTACTAACGAGCAACGCTTGCAAATAATTGAATTATATTACAAAAATCAGTGTTCGGTTCGAAAAGTGTTTCGCGATTTACGTCCGATTTATGGTCTACATAATCGACCAAGTGAGCAAACAATTAATGCGATTGTGACCAAGTTTCGCACTCAGTTTACTTTATTGGACATTAAACCAACCACACGAATGCGTACAGTGCGTACAGAAGAGAATATTGCGTCTGTTTCTGAGAGTGTTGCTGAAGACCGTGAAATGTCGATTCGTCGCCGTTCGCAGCAATTGGGTTTGTGTTATTCGACGACATGGAAGATTTTACGCAAAGATCTTGGTTTCCAGGAAGCGACACCAATAAGTACAAAATCTAGATCGCGCAGAAATGAAATAGCAGCGGCCGAAAATATTGAAAAGCCGCCTAGTAGTAGTAAACTTAAGCGAAAAGCGAAAGAAACTCCAAACAACGAAGAATCCAAAAATGCAGATACGGCAAAAGTGTCTCGGGTAACTCGAACACGAGCGAAGTAGATCACGAGCACAATAGTTTTAAATTTAGTTTGTTTTAATTAAGATTTTCCTTTCGTTTTTTTTGTGAATCGAAGATTTAGTTTTTAGTTTGTTATATAATTTTTATTAAAATAATTTTTGAATCAGAAATACATTTTTTTAACAACCTAAAAGTTTTAAAATTACTTCTGATCAATAAACTCTGTACCACAGAATATAAAATACAATATATACTTCATAATAACGGGTGATTTTTTTGTGGTTAGGATTTTCATGCATTAGTATTTGACAGATCACGCGGGATTTCAGACAAGGTGTCAAAGAGAAAGATGCTCAGTATGCTTTGACATTTCATAATGAATAGACTTACTAACGAGCAACGCTTGCAAATAATTGAATTATATTACAAAAATCAGTGTTCGGTTCGAAAAGTGTTTCGCGATTTACGTCCGATTTATGGTCTACATAATCGACCAAGTGAGCAAACAATTAATGCGATTGTGACCAAGTTTCGCACTCAGTTTACTTTATTGGACATTAAACCAACCACACGAATGCGTACAGTGCGTACAGAAGAGAATATTGCGTCTGTTTCTGAGAGTGTTGCTGAAGACCGTGAAATGTCGATTCGTCGCCGTTCGCAGCAATTGGGTTTGTGTTATTCGACGACATGGAAGATTTTACGCAAAGATCTTGGTTTCCAGGAAGCGACACCAATAAGTACAAAATCTAGATCGCGCAGAAATGAAATAGCAGCGGCCGAAAATATTGAAAAGCCGCCTAGTAGTAGTAAACTTAAGCGAAAAGCGAAAGAAACTCCAAACAACGAAGAATCCAAAAATGCAGATACGGCAAAAGTGTCTCGGGTAACTCGAACACGAGCGAAGTAGATCACGAGCACAATAGTTTTAAATTTAGTTTGTTTTAATTAAGATTTTCCTTTCGTTTTTTTTGTTTGTTTTTAGTTTGTTATATAATTTTTATTAAAATAATTTTTGAATCAGAAATACATTTTTTTAACAACCGAAAAGTTTTAAAATTACTTCTGATCAATAAACTCTGTACCACAGAATATAAAATACAATATATACTTCATAATAGTTATATGTCTGTACGAGGAACAGATACAGTAACTTCAAACCTTTAGTTGGGTACTGAAGAAATTCTTGATGTATAAAAAATTATATTTTCATGAACACGTCTAGCTTTTTTAGAAATTTATGTAACAATCCAACAGCCCTTTCTAGTATTCTGGGTTAAATAGAAGCAGCCCAACTGGGATCAAAATTATTTGGGTAGTTAACGGAGCTGCTTTTAACGGAGTTCCAGTTTTTATTTTTTATTTATGACCCCCTACTGCGCTAACAATCCAACTCTATTATTGGCTTCGATCCAAGCTTGAATCCGTTCTATCGTAGAAGCTTTCAAATTATAAGATGCTGTAAAGACATCCATTGAAATCCATTTGATCAGTGAAGGCTATTTTAGTTTTGAATGAAATCCTCTTTGGTGGGCGCTGAACTGTCCACTTTCCAGGTTGTGCTTGTGTCAGTATCAAGTCTGATTTTGTAGGTTCCTAGCAATCTATGACTACTGTTAACCCTTCCGATGAGGATATAGCCCATAGGCTTTTTACCGTTCACATTTTGCGGTGCAGTTTATTCTCCGTTAGAGTAGGAGGAGCTTATTTCCGTCTTTCTCAAGCTGATCTCTGATGATGAGCTAGATTTGATTGTTTTTTAGTCCGTGTGAATGTTTCCAAAGGTTGCCCAGGTACACCGAAAGAGTGTGAGGTGTTGTGGTTGTTGGTAAACTACCGCTAACATCACCTACGAGCTTATGGTAATTTACTGCATCCCCAATAGAATTTCTTATGACTTTTTACTTACAGAAAAGTATGAAAAAAAAACTTGACAAAAAAAATATTTTTTTGTCAAGTTTTTTTTTTCATACTTTTCTGTAAGTAAAAAGTCATAAGGAATTCTATTGGGGATGCAGTGTGATTCATCCAGCACAATGCTCGGTAGGCCGTCTATATATTCACATGTCTGTCCTCGCTAATTCACAAGGAACTGTTATTCTAAGTACGGGTCCCATTTGAAACGCGATATTTTAAAACGCTATATCCCTTTTTTAATCAAAACAAAAATTGGCTCAATTTAAGTCCAAACCACACAAATGTGTGAGTTAAAAACTATAGTATCCCTTTCGAGTTCAAAAAAAAATTTTTTTTGCTTCAAGTTAAGTTCGCCATACACAAATGTGTATGTAAATAATGACATGTCTTCCGTATTTTAACGGATCTTAATTAAATCGGAATTCTTTGTGAAAAAAGCATAATAATTTGATAACAAATTAATTATATAACATATTATGTAATACTTAGTTTTTGATAACATATTAATTATTTTATCATTATTATAGTTACTGTTATTTTTCGGATGAAAACAAAATTAAATACACAATGGTGTACACAATTGTGTATGCTGGTCTTCAATTGTCACCTAATTCTATGTTTGACATATGACGGTTGTCGTTTACATACGCAATTGTGTATGAGGGTCAGGAAAGGGGTTTGTAATGGCGTTTTTGATAAAAAATTTCGCTTCATTTGAAGTACAACCAACACAATTGTGTGTATAGTTTAGTGTTTTTTTTCGGATGAAAATCAGTTGGAAAGGAATGCACAAATGTGTAAGTTGTCGCAAAAAACATACAAAAGTAAATTTTTGACATGGTCCTTTTGTCGTACCCACTGAATTGTGTTACCGGGCAGGAAAAGGGATATTTGAAAACGCGATATGGGGAAATTTATCCCCGATAGGGGAAAGTCTAATTTCAGTTTATAGGAATTTAAAAATATCGCGTTTTGAAATATCGCGTTTTGTACCATATCGTGCATTGTGTCATATCCCTTTTCCTACCAGACAAAAAATTGCTGTTCGCTACAATTTAAGTCAAACCCACACAAATGTGTGTGCAAAATGACAGGTTGGAATGTCCCGGATTTTAACAAATCTTAGTCAAATCGGAATTATTTTTGAAAAAAAATGTTATAATTTGATAACATATAAATTATATAACATATTATTTATTTGTTTTTGATAACATATTAATTATTTTACTATTATTGTAGTTTAGTGTTATTTTTCGGACGAAAACGAATTAAAGTGGAATGCACAAATATGTATGTGGGTTCAAAAAAATAATTTTTTGACATGATACTTTTGCCTTTCCCACATAATTGTGTGAGCAGACAGGAAACGGTACATATCAATACAGTGCGGATACTGCAACCACTTCCCAAACACTTTATTAGCCGTCTCTGTTACGATAGAGCCAAAGTCCTGTGAGACCTCTGAGTATTATTTATACGAAAATCCGTTGTTGGTCTTGTTTGTAAAATGTATTAATGGCCTTATCCAGCACACCGAGGGCTAATTAAAAACACAAAACAGGTTTCACATAAAATTTGATGAGACCTCACAAAAAATAGTGAGAATCTCAGTGTGCTGATCCCCATTCTTTCAAGTGATCACCACTAGAAAGACGATGCGTGGCAGAGTATAAATAAAGATGGTGAAAGACGGAAAGGCTAGGAAGCCGCTTATGGTGTAAAATAATGACGTTCTAATTACATATATACGAAAATCTAAAAATATCAAACAAACGATATGATATCATCGGGATCCGCTCGAAACGCGATATTTAAAATGCGATACCCAGGTATCCTACTTCCAACTAGTGATGGGCGAATTCGATACTTTGGAGTATCGGTATTAACCGACTCAATTAAACCATTAACCGGATACTTTTAACCCGATACTTTTTAACCGATAATGTCATATACTCAGTAGTGTATCAGATATTATGTAGTTTTGTGTTTGTACTAATGAATCTTTGCTACTATAACTAATTCGCTCTCGCAACAGAAACTGCGTAAAGATTTAGAAAAGTAAAAATAGAAAAAACATTTGATGATACATACATACAAAAAAAAGCCATTTATACAACACAACACAATTATGTCGTTCTCGTTGTCATTGTCTCGTCATCTCGTTGCCAAAAAAAAAAATTGAACAGAAAATTTTCATAGCATTCGTATGAAAGTGATTTTTCGTGTTTACGTTTTTTGGGCCTGCATACATATAAAGCGTATATAATGAAAGACGGCCGTATACACATACATAGGCACTGTAGCTATACTACATAAACGAAATGGAGAATGAAAAGCAAAACCAAAACACATTTTGATTGAGTTTGAGTATTTGTTCTTGCTCTTGTACGTATTAACCGATTTCACATTTTAACCGGATAGTTTTGAAAGTACTCAATTGATTGTCCGGACAATTTGAGTATCGGGTTAAAATGATCCGGTTAGAGTAAGTCCGAACATCACTACTTCCAACTTATTTCGATTTTTATGGAACAAGTGTTGGAACTAAGTTCCACGGTCAAGTTTCATTTTATTACAAGTTTTATTATGAACTGTGGAACAAAAACCCATACTCAAACCCTCTAAACTTGGCGAGTCGAAAACGAATCGCAAATGAGGAAATTTATATATGAAACACTTCGCAAACGCATCGTCTTAGCGAGTCAAAAGCGATTCGTTAGTATTTCGTTTGGCGTATGAAAATTAAAATGAAAGTGAACTGATTTGTATGTATTAGTAGTTCGCATTTCTCTTCATATTCGATTCATTTACGAAACGTTTTGGAATCAGGAACGAAATGCAGTTGATATGAATTACTAAATAATAATTAATATTCACTATTTTTATCACTGCACTTATTATTGTTATTAAATGCGAATTATTTTTATTTTTTAAAAAGCAAAATGGCTACACAAGTAAAATAATATAAAAATTATATCCATATATAGCAAAAAACAACTTATATATGAACGTGGTAGTGTTGGTGTCATATAAAAAAATACGATTTACGTGCGTTTCGTTTTCGATTCGCTTTGGTGAGGCCTCGAAAATTTATTTAGAGGAAAGAACTGCATATTTTTGAGTTCCATGTCTTCTATGAAATGTGGCACAAAAAACTTTGCTTTCGTAAAATCGGACATTCGTTAAATCGAATATTTTTTAAAAAGGGTTTTTATATTTAAAATTTTTATAAAATATCTAATAAATATCAATCATTAGTTTCGAATTTATTAAAATAAAACTTAAAATTTAATAGCACATAATTAAAAATTATATTATTTACTATTTTTGGTTCAGGAATTCATTACATATAATTTATTTATTTTAGTTAAAAAATACTGATATTTTTATTTGGTTAAAAAATTAAAATCCCGAACGAGTACAATTAAGATACGCCAATAATTAGTTTTCCACTATATTTTCTAAAGCTATATCATTCTAATTTTCCGCAAAGTTAGAATATCGCTTAAATTTAACCTTTAACGGTCCGGAAGTATTTCAAGTCCAACCAGGTCCAAGCTAACTTTTCATACGAAGAGAAATTTATGGTCTTATTGCCAGGTAGGCGTCCAGAATTCAAAAAGTTCTCCATAATGAACGCTCCGGTTGGGCCGCGTGAGTCCGAAGATGCTTTCAACCTGGGACCTTGAAAAAGTATTGAATGGTATCCGAGGTGGAATGTCATCAACTTCGCTGCAACATCTTTCCATTGGGTACTCTCATCCGCAGTATCATGTTCATCTTTTTCATCCGCATTGTAACTTATATTTGGTATTCTTCTCTTTCTATTAAGCACTTCGCTATCACTACTATTGTCACTATCATTATAGTCTGAAAACGTAATGCATCTCCGATTTTAGATTTTATCAATAAAAATACCGAATTCAAATTCTACGTCACTACTGCTAATATCATTGAAATTATTGTTATCATCGTGTATTATTCTTTCAGAGTTTCCGGCCATATTTTACGGTTTTAAACAAAATAAAATAGAATAAACTAATAAACTGTGTAAAATAACTCCTGCAACGCATACGCTCTCTTGAAAAATTAAAGTAAGACTGAATTTGCATGCGAAAACAAATGCACGTATGCAAAAACGGTAAAAGATAACAGATCATAGATAACAAGCAGAAACAAATTTACAGACAGGACATGGCATCATACTTAACGCATTACCGAAGTATTAGAAGGGGCTGTTTCATCCTTAGCATTATTTTGATTTTCGTGTTCTGCAACAATACCGCTCTTCTTCAATTTCAGCAATCCGAAGTTCAAACCAATTATCTAGAAAAGCCAAAGAAACATAATTCTCATGAACTAGTTTACCATCAACAATGAACTCAACTTCTGTTACGACTTTTTAATACTGATTTCCGAAATTTCATCCCAAGAATCGTGCAAACCAAATACCGCATCCTTGAAAATTAATTTTTTTCAATATTGCTCCTATGTTCTCATTATCTGTACTATAACCGGTTTGATTAAAATAGTTAAGAATCTAAATTATAGTATGATAATTATCCTTAAATAATTGTGCGTCCGCGAAAGGGTTTAATCATTTGGAATAAATTTTGATCCATTTATTGACACTTTGCAGTTACACTTATGCAATAAATTTTCAATTTTTTTAAGTTTTCGTAAAATTGGATACTTTTCTTTTGTATAATAGGATGCGGCAAAATCGGGTATCGTGTAATAGAAGATTCGTTAAATCGGGTTAGACCTGTATCTCGATAACGTAACGAAAGTTGGAACTGCCAAAATGAGTTCCATTTTGTTATACTTGGGTATTTAAAAACGCGATATGGTATAAAACGCGATACCGAGAAATATCCAGTTCTTTGAGTTATGGGTTTTTGTTCCACAGTTCATAGTAAAACTTGTTATAAAATGGAACTTGACCGTGGAAACTTAGTTCCAATAATTGTTTCATAAAAATCAAAATAAATTTTAAGTAGCGATACTTGGGTATTTCAAAACGCAATATTTCGAAACGCGTGATATGGTACAAAATGCGATATGATACAGAATGTGCGTTTCGAAGCGACCCGCCTAATATACCCGGGTCCTACACTCCCGCTCCTATCGATTCATAAATTGTGAAAGGTAATGCAAAAGAATCCTGTCAAATAATAATTTTTGTATGTGTTCTGAACCAACTTACACATTTGTGCATTCCTTTCAAACTTATTTTCATTTTTGATCAAAAACGCCATTACATACTATGTTTTTTACTCCACACTTGTGTAGTTTGGACTTAAATTCAGCCAAAATTTTTTTTTTTGTTTGAAAAAGGGATATAAACAAATTAAATTTCCCCTTCACCCGCTTGATATAACCCGATCCTAAACTCCTATCGATTTTTAAAATCGCGTTTTGAAATATATATCGCGTTTTGTACCACATGGCGTTTTGTACCGTATCGCATTTTGGAATATCACGTTTTGAAATATCGCGTTTTGTACCATATCGCGTTTTGAAATATCGCGTTTTGATATTTCGCGTTTCAAATGGGACCCGATATCACCAGAAGTGGGATAATAAATTAAAAACGTTTATGTTGCGTACATGACATCGAAAATAAAGAGCATCATATATGAGTATATATGATAGTATATACTCGCTCCCGAACTCAAAACCAATAAAATTACGTGAAATGCTTTATGCCCCCGCCTACTACTTCCATACTCGACTTGAAATATGTTTAACTTTGTTGTTGTTTTAATACATTTTATGTACACTGGTAATTTTTCCAAACTAACTCCCGATGTCATGTACGCAGTCCTAGTGTGTGAGCTTATAAAATACATTGATTTTAATCCGTGAAATAATAAATAATATAAAAAAATTATGTGTGAATATTAACAGACAAGCTCAGAGAGAAGGGATTGTCTACCGTTGGAAAAAATAACCCTCATGGAACGACTATTGACGATTGTAAAAGTTCGGAAAGCGCCGTTGGTGAACCAGATTGAAACTAACTTAGCTACAAAAAATGACTCGTGTGATCGATATGCTGGCAAAATCAAGGATATACATAGATTCATGAATTTTACAGTCAGTAACGAGAATTTTACACCTGATTTTTGAGAAAAATTTACAAAATATAAGGATTATAGAACTTATTTTGCAGTTTTCTATTTAAATTATTTTACAAATTAACAAATCCAAAAATACAAAATAAAAGTTCATTTACCGTTTATAATAAAAAAAAAGAAGAAAAAAATCAATAATTTTTTGCAACGAAAATGATCATACACTTATAGTACGATCCTTGATTTTCTTTAAATCATTTACATAAATTATGTTTCATAATTATTTTAATATCTAGTTGGTCCTCCTTTATTTTTTTTTATAACCGCGTTCGCAGTCTTCTAGGCATTGATTCTACTAACTTCTTGGTAACTTCCGGTGAAATTTTATCCCATTTTTTCATTATTGTTTCTTGCAATGTTTTTTTGCTGGTAATCCGATTGGAGTGGCGAATGTAACAGGTTAAAACGTTATTCAGAATCCATTCTTTCACGATGTGTATCGTATGCTTAGGATCGTTGTCTCTTGCTGGAAGATCCATAATGGCACGAGCAATTTTGACCTATATTGGGTTCCACACGGATGGTTTCAAATTGTGCTTTAGAATGCCTATAGGTATTTCCAGCGATTCAAGTTTTCATTTATAAAAACTAGTTTACCTACCCCACCCGCCGACTTTGAAACCCGTAGCCTAACCGAACCAACACCATGTTTAATAGTTGGGATGACATGTTTTAGCTCCAGCGCTGTAGCAGGTTATCTCCCAATTTTACTTCTCCCTTCGGCTCCAAAAATGTTGAATTTACTTTCATCCGTAAAAACAACCGTCTTCCAGAAGTTGAAGCCTTTTGTTTTTAATTTGTCTGCAAATTCAATTCGTTTTTTGCAATTAAAATTCGAAATTAATGGCTTCTTGCGAGGCACACGGCCGGGGTGGGTAGCTTTATTAAGTATCTTCTCCGCTTCTGAATCTAGTTTTGGAGCGCTTGTTTTTAGATTTTCTCTCCAAATCCAAAATCTTTCGCTCGTTCCGATTGGAAAATGTTGGCTTTCATCCTGTCCGCTGCCGTTTTCAGCCGATTGTGTGACATTGAATCTGGATATTATTTAGGCAACTGTAGAATGACTTCGGCCAACTAATTTTCTGATTTCCCGCCCAGATTTATCAGTAAGTTCCATATTAATTATTATTTGGCGTATTCGTTGGTAGTTTATTCCTTTCTAACACCGGCCGTAATTTATTCAAATGATTTAAAAAAAATCAAGGATCGAACTATAAGTTAATGATCATTTTCGTTGCAAAAAATTATTGATTTTTTCTTTTTTTATTATAAACGGTAAATGAATTTTTATTTTGTATTTGTTAATTTGTAAAATAATTTAAATAGAAAACTGCAAAATAAGTTCTATAATTAATCCTTATATTTTGTAAATTTTTCTCAAAAATCAGGATGTACGATCATTTTCGTACTGACTGTATATTATATATGCTACAAAATCACTAATTATATAAAACCTATACCATTTTTAATTTATATATGTAATTAAACAAAATTAAACCAAGCCAGCAGGCTAGCACAAAATCGAATAAATTATCGCGAATGTTGCTGATTGTTTATTTTATGCATTATAATCATAGTTCAAAAAAAATCCGCTACGTGGAATCCATGATGCTCCAATCAAATATTAAATAGTATCAATATAGGACACTGCCTTGTAAAATCGTGTTCCAATTTTTTTCTTTCTATAAGACAAGAATAAAGTTAGTTGTTTTAGTACAAGTTCGAAAAAAATTCGAAAATCAACACATAGCTAGTGAAAAAAAAACTGTGTCTCAAAATAAAAAAGTAAATGTCATGTCTAGTCAAACATAGCCTCTATTTTTAGTATAGTTTGTTAAAATGCTGGTAACGTTGTATAGTTCACCATTCTGAATATTGCAAGTTCCTAATTAAAAATCTTAAGTCCATCATGGTTTCTTCAGCCATCCACAATGAAAATATTTACATGTTACTGTTGTCGTATTTTTTGGTTACCGGTGGTGAGTACATGCCGCCCCGTTTAAATGTATAAACCATGTCAATATGTTCGAATCTAATCTATAGGAATTATTTACGATGTAAATGTTGAACTCTTAAGTGGTGAATCAACTACGGACGAGGAAGACGGGCAATACATTATGGAAGGTTTGACAAGTTGTTTTCTGTTTACGGTCGACTGACTGGACAATTTGAGACGGAATTTTCTCGTTTCGAAAATTATCGTGTCCATGCTGTGCTGTTCATATTACATGTGGTTTTAACGAACTGTATATGCAAGAAGGGGTACGTAATGTCCAGGAACCATTATGTAATTTAATTGATCCGTTGTGTTTTAAACAATTCTCAATAAATTTTGTTTTGTTATGTCCAGGATCTCTCTCTCTCTCTCTGGCACTATACATCCCATCAAGGGATTTGGCCGCCTCAAATGAGGTTTCATAATCATATTTTCATTTCGGATAATGAGTGATTAATTCATTGATCCTGAACCAGCCGTGAAATTTTTCCTTGTCACCACCGGGAATCGAACCCGGGACCTCCGGTCGCTGGAGCAAGCATGCTAACCACTTTGCCACCGGGGCAAGGATCACCATTATATAATTTCAAGAAAATCAAGTTTCGTGTTAAAAAAACCATTAGCCAGTACGATATTTATGGCAACGCAGGGGATTTGAAAGATTATGATCCAAATTACATAAGTGATGACTGTTGAGATAAACCTCGAGGATTCTTACATGATAATAAGGAACGCCATTATGTAATTTCACGAATAAATGATAATTAAAACCGTTTTTTAAGTTCCATTATTTTCTTTGACAACCAAAAATCGTAAATTTTTTGACAATTTGATTTTACTTCGAATATTTTTTCGAAGTACGAAAAAACGACAAAAGCGATATCGTGACAAAAAATCGTAAATGCGATAGGATAAGAGAAAAAAAGAACACGAACGTCCTATATATAAGTTATTTAATATATGCTCCAATCGTCAATTGCTGTTATCAACCGGAACCGCTCGAAACGCGATTTTTTAAAACGCGATATTTCGAAACGAAATATGAGAAAACGAGATATTGTACAAAACGCGATATTTCAAAAAGCGATATGGTACAAAACGCGATATGGTACAAAACGCGATATTATACAAAACGCGATATTTCAAAACGCGATATTTAAAGATGCGTTATGGTACAGAATGTGCATTGCGAAGCGACGGGAGCGCAGCGACCCGATTGATGCCGATCCTATATACTCTCGCTCCTATCGATTTTTAAATTCCTATAAACTTTATTTAAATTTCCCATTCACCCGCCTGATATAACCCGATCCTAAACCACCGTTTTGTACCATATCGCGTTTTGAAATATTGCGTTTTGAAATATTGCGTTTTGAAATATCGCGTTTTGAAATATCGCGTTTTGTACCATATCGCGTTTTGTACCATATCGCGTTTTGTACCATATCGCATTTTGTACCATATAGCGTTTTGAAATATCGCGTTTCAAATGAGACCCGTAATTATCAACACGGTGTCACAAAAGGGATATTACTCGATTTTTGTATAGAAAAATTCCGAGAGTTTTTTATCATTGATTTATATGGTGAAAATATAAATAATGGTGAAAAAAATATGCACTGAACTTTTTCACATTCAATAAGGGAGTCAAAGTTATTTGACAAAGTTTGTTTGTCAAAGTTTTTTTTTTGGTCCACGAATATATGAAGTTGTGCTGATGATGATACATTTGTTAAGAACGAAGAATAGTCGAACGAAAAAATGGTTTCGGTGAAACTAGCTCAAACGGAAGCATTAATAAAATATATTATTTTAAGAATCAATGAGTTCAAATTGCAAACGTTGTTACGTGCACAGTTATTATGAATATGGATGAATCTAACAAACCAATAAGCTGGTAGACAGTAGCCACCGTCACGTTTTAATAATGATACTATACATTGCTTTAATTGTGGCGAGGAGGGTAATTTTTCGACTAAATTCCCAAAACTTCAACGTAGAGAAAGATGCAGCGACTATCAACGGGTGCATTCAAAAGGATCTCCCACAAACTTTGAATTCTATTCAAAGTGACGAATTCACAAGTGATATACAGACTCCTTTATGGTTGCGTTCGTCTCATCATCTCTTGTGTGTTTTTTTTATTTATTTTTTTTTATTTTATATATCTATTAATTACAACTGATTTACAAATCATTTATAGTAATTTATCTTACATCAATTATATTCTTGTTTGGAGGGTTGTAGCCCTTTGGCTAGTTCCCTTTACAATTTTATTATATTTTTAATGCCAGGCAAATTTTTTTTTGCTTCAATTTAAGTCCAACGCACACAAATGTGTGTGCAGAAATGACAGGTTGTAATGCCCTCCGGATTTTAACGGATCTTAGTTAAATGGGAATTATTTTAGAAAAAAACATTATAATATAAATTATATATAATATATTAAATTATTTGTTTTTGATAACATATTAATTATTTTACTATTATTATAGTTAGTGTTATTTTTCGGAAGAAAACGATTAAAGTGGAATACACAAATGTGTATGTTGGTCCAAAATACATGCACAAATACGTTTTTGACATGATTCGCCTTACTCACACAATTGTGTGAGCAAGAAGGAAAAGGGATAAGGAGGATTCCTCATACTTTCAATAGCAAAATAGCTTCCCTGATGAATGTAGCTTCCCAGTCTTCCCACATAAATTTATCTCAGACATAATTTTCGGTTCATTTCAGATATATCAATTATAATTCATCCCTGACATGTTACAATAAACGATTCGCCTATGGCTTTTCATGTATGACTCATCTCAGACATGTCATAAACGATTCATTTTAGACTTGTCACAAACGAAAATTAGTAGCATTTGCTGATAAATTTCTATATACGAGTCATGTTTGATTCATTAGTGTGATCGTCAATGACTATCCTGCAGGGTTGTTATATGCTTTTTATAAAACAATTTCAAAGGAAAATCTGAAGATGTCGCTCCAATCGGGTTCTAACGAAAAACGATTTCAAAATATATTTAAATATATATTTCTTGTTTTAGGGCTTTACGCATCGAATAAACAAAAACAATGAACGAAATTTCATGTGACTAGTTCTGTTGTCAACTTTTGCCTCACTTTGGCCCGAATTTTTTTGTATACCATTTGCTTATACATAGTTATTGTAGTTATATGGTTCTACGCATAGAAGAATATATGTATATGTATATTCGTCCAATATAGTGCTACGTCTCAACAACGAAAATAAATTCAAATCAACTAGTATTATAGTTACAGACTTCAATTTTTAGGATGAGTCCATTCAATTTTTTTAAACAATCACAAAATTCTTCTAAAACAATAAAGTTAGTTTACTTTAATCATTAGAAATTAAACGCACAAAGTTCCGTACTAAGAAGTATTGCGTCTCCGGATAAACCCATACAAACTGAACAGGTAGTGGGTGTGTTCGGTTTTTAGTGCAAAATATCCTAGGTACTAAAATATATACATTTCGAGTCGAGTGCACATACCTTTGTCAACGAGTGCTAAAATTTCAAATTAAACACGTTCAAAAATTGTTACTTAAATTTCATTTATTTCTTTATTAATTGTATGCCAATATAATATAATAATTCTTACTCTATTAATAATATTTTATATAAGGTATATAAACGCTTGAACTACCAAGCACCAGATTATTGGTTTGTACAGGAAGATTCATAATTTAGAACTTGTCGTTTTTTTAGAACAATAAATTATAAAAATTAAAAAGAAAGTTTTCTGGAAGCAAAAAATAATAATTCAATTTTTAAGACACATTTTTCAAATGGGTTTCTTGTACAAACAATCCCAATAATACTTAATTTGATGATTGGTACAAAATTCGGTTGAGATGAAAAATTTTAGTACATCAAACTGCACAGTGGACAAATAGTTCTACCTACACAATAGCTAGGAATTTAGAATTAACAAACGGTTGTGGTATGCAAAATTTTTTTGTGTTAAAATTATATATCTTTTGTTTTTTTTATTAATTACGATCGATAACAAACAAAATAATATAGTCAATAAGTATAATATAGTTTTAATTATAAACTAAAAATAAAAAGAAACAAAAATCTAAAATAGTTCTTGTTTTATTCTTCGACGATTCGCACCCAGAGTTTATGAACCATAATTTGTTGGTTCCACGCACGAATTTACTAAGCTAATATCATCTACAATTTGTAATAAGGTCTCGAGTTCGGCTAAATTATTGATCGATTGCGGACTACCGAGTAATCTAACACTCTTTCCATCGATATTGAGAAAGTATGACGAATTTTTGAAGATTATCGCCCGATCATATTGCATATTCAAAGATGCATGTAACTTCCGGCGACGAAACATGATATTTGTCGGCACGTACAAATGCTTTTCAGATTCTTTGATATGGTCGTCCTGCACCTCACCCGTATACACTTCGTTCGCGTACTCATTTTTTGATTTACTCAACGTAATTCGATACGTCCATCGGGCAGACGGAAGCTTAATCTGTTTAGCCTCATTACCTAGTTTGATCAAGCTCATATTTACCGTTGATTTTTGAACGGGCACTTCAACATTTGGAATATTTATAACGTACCAAGTTTCGAAGCAAGTAATTTTCTTAACTCGTTTACCATCTTGCTCTTCATACACAACTTTTGGTTTTGAATCCATCAGCGACTCAAGCTTTCGCTGTTGATTTACTAAATTACTGCTTTTATAGGTTTTCAAACTATCCTTTGTTAAAGTACTATTGTTGTTCACTATGTTGTGTGATGATTTCGCGGGTGGCATTGATCCCACCATTGATGTTGGATTCATTTCGACTAAAGATGGTTTTGATTGCTTTATATCGAATTCGCCCACAAGATCAGATTTTGTGGTGGTGCGGCGACCTAGCATGGTGTTTAGTATCCGAGGCGGTGGCTTACTACTTGGTACACTCTTCGGTTGTTGTTGTATTATTTCATGTTTCGGTTCAATTTCTTTGTATTTTCCATTATTATTATTGTTTAGACTCTGCTGGACTAGCGTGGATTTATGTAACTGATTTGTTTTAATTTTTGTCTCAAAATCATCCGTTAATATGGTAGTGTGCTGGGTTTTGCGTCGACTAATCGACGTATTTCGATTTAAGCCACCCGATTTTTTATTTTCTTTCACCTCGATCAACTCGAGATCATCTTCATCAAGATCTAAATCCAATTCATCCTCTACACTGCTGTTGTGCTTGTCTTGGCTATTTGCGAGCGCCTCAATAAACCGTTTCCGTTTAATATCTCGCATTTCGGCCGCATTCGAATCAATAAGCTTGCGCTTCTTTAGAGATGATTCGGGCCCTTTTTTCATTATATCATTAATATTTACTATGGTAAACGAATGTACCGAATTTGATTTGCCTACGTTAGTGGCGGACGTTTCGGTTAATTTAAAATGCGGTGACATTGGCACGACCCGTGGGGCAGGTGTTTTTTTTACTATTGGGGTAGCGGTAGTGCTGGTATTCGTTTTTAAACTGCTCGGAGCTGTGGTAGTTGTACTACTCCGTGGAATCGTTGGTGTAATGCTCGTGCTTCCGATAGTTGTTGACGTGGCTATTCGTGGCATTTGCCGAACGGGTGGAGAAATTTTGCTGACATTTGTGTTAACAGTATTAGTTACTTGCCTGGTTCGCCGCATAACCCGTGGCGTCTTTTCTTCCTCAAAGTCATCATCATCGTCATCTGCATCGTCTTCGTCGTTGCTGGGCATCTCAAAATCAATATCGTCATTCTTGGGCGCACGCTTTTTTGGTAAAATTGTTTTCGTCGTCCGGGTCACTGTTTCTTGTTGTGCTGTTGGACGTTTAACCATAACTGGTGAGCTCGTATCTTTATTTCGTGCTGTTAAATCTCGCATTTCATAAATTTTCCGATTCGATGTTGGAGTTGAGGTTTGTAATGGTTTCATAGCGGTAATCGGTTTAATAGCTACTGTAGGTGTAACAGTAGCATTCATTTTTTTACGTAAATTAACACGTCCCCTAGATATTTCCATATCGGAATCTTTACCTGTTCCTTTACTACCTGCCAGTTTTTTATCCAGCACAATGCTGACATCATCATCGTCATCATCAATTTCCTCACTGTCCGGTGAATTCGAACGAGATGATGAAATTTTAGAGCGCATCGTAATCACTTCGTCGTTGATATATTTACGATTCGGTTTTGGGGTACGCTTGGCCCGGGTCATTGTGATCGAATTATTTGTGAGGGTATCGTCATTTTTGTTGTTAGTTTTCGTCGCATTTGAAATTGGGGTTTTTGTACCCGTTTTTAGTGTAGCTGGATTTTGTTGTTGTGGTGGTCGTCCAACATTTCCACCACTACCTCGTCCCATTTTAGACACTTTGGAAATTTTCACTGTGCGCTAAATTTTATTTTTATTTTTCACTTTTTTAACAATTACTTCTTTTGTTTTTATTAATAAGTGTTTTTATCATTTCGACAACTGTAATTAAATGAAAAGAAATTGAAAAATTAATTTTTTAGACATTACAAAACAAACGCAAATTTTATGTAGGGAAAAGTGTAGACCAAAAATACTAACACACAATAAAAATCAATTCGCGCGCACTTTTTTCTTATTATTTTCCTTCGTATTCAAATACTTATTTAGCATAATATAACCATGAACATATAATTTTATTATTGTGTATTACTTTTTGAATGAAATAACTTTGTGAAATTAGATATATATTAATTTATATGATAAACCAACGCTAAATGACACTCAATCGTCGTAGCTATATTTACCATAAACAACTCTACATAAATGACGCCATTTTGTATAGCTTAAAATTAAATGGACAAAAAGAGATTTTCGGTACTAGAGTTTTCCGGTTGTTCTAATTGCTCAATGTTTGGTTTTCTGGGTACATTTGGAAATCAATGTCTCTTGGGCTCATACTGTTTCCCAACAAACATTGTCTCTAGTAACACTTACGCGGTTTACATTGCAGTCCAGGCAAAGTGTAGTCTACTTGGGTTTAAAATTGAAGTTAACGCGCATCCCCAATGCAAAAAAAAAATATTCCTAATACTTTTTCCCAAAGAAATTAAAACTGTAGAAAGGGTGTCAATATTTTACCCATTTAAAATTTGCTATTTCATCTGTCACAAGCCAGAGCAGGATGGTTATATAAAAAATGGATATGGCTTACTCATGTCCTAAAATAAGAACCCACCAAACCAGTTGTATTTTTTGTATTATGTGACGTTTTAATTTTGCGCCGTAAAATTATAAATTATAAATTTTTTAAATTATTAAGTAAAATACATTAAAATAATAAAAACATTATCAAATAGTTAGTGGTTCATGTAGTGGTGCATTATTTGATAATAAAAATTACAGACTTGTATGCAAAATAAAGTGTATTGTGAAAAAAAACGCCAAAATACGCCTAAGAAAATATATGCTGTGTTTTAATTGCTGTGTTTTTTATTAGCGCCCGATAGCTGTATCCGGAGCAGCCAATTTTCTATGTGAAAACTTATATTTAGCGCGCTATTATTGCATTTAATTAATTTATTTAAATCTAAACTAAGATTTTTCATTCAACTTTTTAATTAAAAATCGATAAAAAAATATCTCGGCTCACTTATTTATCGGGAGCGCTATCCATTTCAATGGGAAATTTGAAAAGGCTTTTAAATTTTGTAAACCCCTGAAACCATTAGAAACTAAATCTTACAATAAAAAATTAAAACGCAGCAAAATGAATTTTTGTTTATAACGTCATGTCACGCCATTAAAACACAGCAAATATTGGAGCACTATCCGGAGCCAAATGGCAATTTTCTATTGAAACTGCAGCTATTATTCACTGGTGTTGCTGTACTATAAAAATTAAAACTAAATTCATCAATAAAACAAACATTTATCACCAGAAATATATTAATTGACATTTATTTTGACATGACGTTATAAACAAGAATTTATTTTGCTGCGTTTTAAATTTTTATTGTAATATGTAGTTTCTAATGGTTTCAGGGGTTTACAAAATAAAAAGCCTTTTCAAATTTTCCATTGAAATGGATAGCACTCCCGATAGCGGCTCCCGATAAATAAGTAGAGCAAGATATTTTTTTATTGATTTTTACCTAAAAGTTGAATGAAAAATCTTAGGTTAGAGTTAAATAAATTAATTATATGCAATAATAGCGCGCTAAATATAAGTTTTGACATAGAAAATTGGCTGCTGCGGATACAGCTATCGGGCGCTAATAAAAAAACACAGCAATAGAAAGGAATATCTTACCATCAGTAAGTTTATCAAGTGTTTATATAAAATAAAATTAAATAAAACTCTTTTCTGGTATATAGCTTTTTATTTTCTATATTTATATTTTTATTTTTTTAAACAACGACGTTTCGAACAAAGTTTATGTTCATCATCAGGAATGTATAGTAAATAATACAAAATAATTGATTAAATTAATTAATTAAAATTTTTTTAAAAAATATACAAAAAATAATTTTATAACACACTCACTGCATCCCCAATGAAATTCCTTTAACTTTTTCCTTACAGAAAAGTATGAAAAAAATTTTGAGAAAAAAAAAATTTTTTTTTGTTAGGTTGGTGATTTCCTTATGAAATATGTTATCAAACTTTTAACTTTTTCCTTATGAGACATACAATGAAGTAAACCGCATTTGCAAAATTGGTTGTTGTTGTTGTTTTTCTGCTTGTCACAAATTAAAAAATATTCAATGCATATTTGTATTTTAACAATTAGTGTTGTATTTTGTGTCCTGTGAAAAAGTAATAAAAATATATAATATAATAATATAAAATAACAGGTAAACAAAAAATAATTTTGTAAAATGAAGTTAGCTTTACTTTGACTTTTCCCTATTCATTGGGTATGCTCTTCATAAGGAAAAAGTTAAAGGAAAAAGTTAAAGGAAAAATTATTTTGCATTGGGGATGCGCTAGAGGAAAAAATTGAAACTCAAGGGTTTGAAATTCAAGGGTTTCAATTTTTTCCTCTATTGAGTGACAGTGTGTTATAAAATTATTTTTTGCACATTTTTTAAAAAAAATTTAATTAATTAATTTAATCAATTATTTTGTATTATTTACTATACATTCCTGATGATGAACATAAATTTTGTTCGAAACGTCGTTGTTTAAAAACATAAAAATATAAATATAATGTAAAAGGTTTTTATATTTAATGTAAAATTCACTTTAACTGTTTTAATTTACTTTAACTGTTTTATAATAATTAACGCAATTTAAAATTTTTAACTGTTAGTTTTATTTTTATTCAATTGCATTTTTGATTACATTATCGAGCCTCTACTTCTGGCTCGTCACTACTATGTTACTATCTTACTGACTGCCTTTCTTATCTCTATCTATCTTTTTTATATTTATTAAATGTTATGCTATGTCACCTTAATATTAATTCTTACAATATTTCGTAATGCCTAATAAACGTATTTTATTTTTGTTAACGAATCAATTCTAGTTTTCGGTCAAAAACTTATGATTGCGTAAAGCAATAAATTTTGGAGTATAAAATATGTTTATTTTACAAAATACAATTTCATGAAAATATTTCGGGTGCCTGTCTTTCGAAATACAGAATATATTGGCATTACAATAGAAAATAAAAGGGCTATATACCAGAAAAGAGTTTTATTTAATAATTAATAAAGCCCGAAAAAATACTTTAATAAAATAAAATGTTTATTATGTTAAGAAGCTATTGATTTGTGGTAAATTTATTCTTAATTTAAGTTATAAATCAGAAAAAATTAAGAAACCAATTTTGGTTGTTGGCGTTGGGTTCTTATAGATTTTTTTGTTTTTGTAATCCCGTTGATTTAGATGCTTTCTCTTTTATCCTCCGAATTTGTGACACTTGACAGTTGCTTACACCCATTCTGTACTTTTAAATTCTTTTCTTTTTTCTTATGAAGAGCATACCCAATAGAATCTTAAGGAAAGAATAAAATTCGAACTGAACCATACTTCATTATTATTTATTTGTTTACAAAATTTTCACTTATTAATTTTTAACCTTCAAATGATTCCAATTTTTTTTTATATTAAAACCCCAAATTCATTAAAACTCAAATACATATATTCAAGTATAATTTTACAAAATTATATTACGCAACAAAATGGTGTTGTTAGTCAGAATTTCTATTTTATATATTCAAGAGGTATTGATTTTGATGTCGTTTTGTTTGCATATAAAGGTGCTTCCACAGACGAAAATGCCGACGATATGAATATTTGAGTGGTATTCATTCTCCCAAATAATGTTTTATCAAAATGAAGTTGATAAATCTCTTGATTTTCACAACGCTCAAGAAACCAAACACTGAGCTCTATTTTATTTTTAATGTATTTATCTGTATTATTGAATCACCACTATACACTATGCACGCTCTAAAAAATTCAAAAAAGAAATTTCCATTTTTTTTATAACTGTGTGTTTTCAGTTTTCACACTTGAACACTTTAAAACAACGGAAAGTTTCCATTTTCCATGCCATCTGTGTTTCTCTATTTTATGCATGCACCTCTCGCTTACCCATACATTTTTAGTACTTCAATTCTGGTTTGTATTTTGTATTGAAATTTGTGTTATTGCTTAATCCATAGTATAATCTAAGCTTTGGATCGAGTCCAAACAATTTTAAAATGTCTAGATAAATGCAATTAATTTTAGGGAAAACTTAATAAATTAAAATCGGAATAAATAAAATAAAAAAATAAAAATAAAATTTCTTGGTCTATCAGGGAATTGGGAAAATATTTTGCTGTAATTAAAAATTGCACTAATTCAAAAAAATTTATTTCCCGTTCCCAAATGAATATTCTGGTAGACTGGGAATAATTTTTCGGGGAATTTTTTTTTAGTTTGATTTTTATAAACTAAAACACATATTGAAACCTTATTACAAGTATAATTTATTTTTAAATATATATTTATTAGAAAAAATAATGATTGAAAATTCGAAATTGTATGAATTACAGCTCCCCAAAAAAATAATGGAGAACAATTAACGTCAAAACCAGTGGCGTTTCCTGGTTGTGCCTTCAAGGTGTTCTGTTTCGGATTTTCATCACCCAAAATAATTAAAATAATAATAATTAATTAAGAAAATAATATTAGAAAAACTATAATTTAAAATAAAATTTAAAAAAATTTAATTTTCAATAATAAAAATAAAATTTTTAAAAATAGAATAAAAGTCAAAAATTGTTTAGGCGTTCGGCGAACGACTAGAACATCATGAGAAAACGCCGCTGGTCAAAACTGACTATAAAATGAAATTAGTTTGTCCCAATACAAAAAATTCCCAAACGCTAGAATACACTTTGGGGAATAAAAAATTCCGAACTGCTAGAAATACGTCACTAACTCCAAATTTCCTATTCCCGGAGAAAACCACAATAGGGCCACGGTTACATACATATTCTGTGGTTCAACCTCCAATGTAAACAGCTAGTGTAACTGAGGTAGGAAAAAGTTAAAGGAATTTCATTGGGGATGCTATGTTACATAGCATCCCCAATGAAAATCCTTTAACTTTTTCCTTACAGAAAAGTATGAAAAAAATTTTGAGAAAAACATTTTTTTTTTGTTAGTTTGGTGATTTCCTTATGAAAAATGTTATCAAACTTTTAACTTTTGCCTTATGAGAAATACAATGAAGTAAACCGCATTTGCAAAATTGGTTGTTGTTGTTGTTTTTCTGCTTATCATTGAATATTTTAAAAAATATTCAATGCATATTTGTCTTTTAACAATTAGTGTTGTATTTTGTGTCCTGTGAAAAAGTAATAAATAATATATAATATAATAATATAAAATAACAGGTAAACAAAAAATAATTTTGTAAAATGAAGTTACCTTGACTTTGACTTTTCCCTATTCTATTTTGTCTGCGGCTAAAATAATTATTTTCAAAATCTAACAAGCAAATAATTGAATTTTTACTCATTTTTACGTTTTACATCTTGAACATCGAATCCAATTGGGTCCAATTATTGTTTTTTAATTCCTCACATTAAGCTTACTCTAATAAAATTATGTTTTTCATATAATTTCTGTAACAACTAATAATTATGGTATTTAAAAATATAAAGTAATTATGAAAAGAAAAACACATAATAATATGTACGTAGTAAGCACGTAGTAATAAGAATAATGCGGCACTGTTGCAACAACAAAGTAAAACCCCACGTCAACCACATAAAGTAGTTTGGTGGGTTTTATTTTGAAATATGAGGCCGAAAAATGCATTTTTATATTACCATCATGCTCTGGCTTGTTGAAATAGCAAATTTTATATCCCTTTCTTGGCCAGATTTTTTTTCTTCAATTTAACTCCAGTATGTATGTTAAAAATGACAGGTTGTCATGTCTTCCAGATTTTAACGGATCATAGTTAAATATTAATTATTTCTTTTTGATAACATAATAATTATTTTATTATTATTATAATTAAGGTGTTATTTTTCAGATGAACACGAATTAAAGGGAGTGCACAAATGTGCATGTTGGACCAAAATACATACAAAAATAAGTTTTTGATGATTCTTTTGTATTACCCACGCAATGGTGGTGGCGAGCATGAAAAGGGATATGGGAAAAACTTTACATTCATTCAATAGTATCTAATTCTATGACAACGCCCCTACTGGTTGTAATGAAAATTATAACGTCTTCTGCACTTTTTTGGCATTGGAAAAATCGTATGTTTTGCTCTTTCTTCAAGTAGGGAGCAAGACATGTCATCGATGACAAAAATCGGGTACGGACGAAGATGTCCATTTTTGTATATATATATATGTATTTCTTGTGACCGACACCGCATCCCCAATAGAATTCCTTTTACTTTTTCCTTACAGAAAAGTATGAAAAAAAAAATTTGAGAAAAAAAAAATATTTTACAATTGTAATCATCATAATGATTAATCATCAACTTTCCGTTTCAACATTTACCCTATAAACCCAAACATCACAGCTCGCGCGAAGTTAAAAAAATGGACAAATATAGTTGCCTTTTATTTTCAATTTAAAAAACAAACGAGAATCAACATTGCCACAAAAATTTCATTTATCATCATATCGAACGATTTCTAAAAACCTTTATTTCAAATATGGATATTCCATCGGCCTCAACAAATCCAAATGGTAACGCAAACGGTGCCAATCTTGTGCAATCGTTAAAAAAAGATGATCAAAATGTATTCACCCGGTTCTACTCAAAATTTATACAGCAAAAAATTAAAACCGATTGCTCAAACAACAACTCGAACAACAACAGCAACGTACAAATTATTGAATGTGACAGTGATGAAGACGGTACCATAATTGAAAATAAAATTTGTGCAAAATTCATTAAAATGGCTGCAGTAAATACGGTTGTAGCGCTCTACAAAGATTATAAATCTGAATGGAATAAACCAAATCGTAATTTAAAAAAATGTGGGACTCTTTTGGATCAATTGAAGGTACATAATGTTTTTGAAAATAATGATTTGTCGTTTTCGATAAAACATAACCTCACACTCATAAATATTTGTTTTGTCATTGTCAGGTTGCTCTCGTCAATTTGGTTTATTTACCAACTGGAAAGAATTCTGTATCGCAGCAGGAACTTAATTTGGCTCGTGATATATTGGAATCGGGAGCTGAATATAGTGTTGCGGCTAAAGATATTCCTGGATTTGAGCGTTACATGTCACAATTGAAATGCTACTATTATGATTACAAGTAAGTATAATTTTCTTTGTTTTCCCAAATTTTTATTTTACAAATTTTATTTGTATGCTTAGAAATCTCATTGGCGAATCGCAAAACATGTATCAACTATTAGGATTAAATTTACTCTTTTTACTATCACAAAATCGAGTTGCTGAATTTCATACAGAATTGGAACTACTTCCGGCCGATATAATTCACACGAATAAATTTATTCGGCCACCACTAATTTTGGAGCAGTATTTAATGGAGGGTAGCTATAACAAGATATTCCAAGCGAAAGGGAATGTTCCAGCGGAGAGTTATAACTTTTTCATGGACATACTTCTAAATACAGTGCGTAACGAAATCGGTGCGTGTCTCGAACGGGCATATGAAAAAATCTCGATTCCTGAAGGTAGCAAACGACTTAATTTGAAGACGGAGCGTGATGTAAAGGAGTTTGCAGCGAAACGTAATTGGAAATTGGGTTCTGACAACTTCTATCATTTTGCCAGCGAAATTCCGAAGCAGAAGGAGCAAATCCCATCACTTGAGCTGGCCGAACAAGCGATATTCTATGCACGAGAATTAGAAATGATTGTTTAGACCTGTATTACTTTACATACTTTATTAACATTAACAAATGAAAATATAAATAATACACAATAAAAATTAATAATTTTAGGAATCAAATTTATATCGTTTGATTGGTAGTTTTGATTCCATATCGTGGCACTCGAAAACCCAGAGTGGTTTTACAACTTCTCCAAGAAAATCATCCGGTTTGGTAACTCGTTTATTGGATATAATGAAGTCCGATTTGAATCGATCCTCGCACAATTCACCTTGATACACTTTGATCAAGTGTTTCAATTTGATGATGTCCGTCGTCGAAATTGAATCTGTGTTCAAATGGAATTTAATGCCTTTAAAAAATGCGTGAGCAATTTGAGTTGGTTGAGAGGTGGAATTTAGTTCATCGTCTGTACTCAAATTGTATTTATCATCATGAATATTATTGGTCGTCTCTTTTTTAGCAGATGCCGATTCTTTTTTGACTCGTTCGATTTCTTCCTCGGTATCCTCGCCAGAATCATAGTCCGGTGAGTTGTCATACAAATCTAAAATATTTGTATGGTTTTCACTGGTCTGTGATAATGAGGTTCCTCCTTGTTGCTTTGGTGCAAATTTCTCGTCGTAAATCTCTTCGTCACTGTCTAGTAATTTCTGGTCATAAGAATCAAGAGCATATCGACGCCAAGGGAATTTTATCCTTTTATCATGAGAATCATGAATCCATTTCTTATTCACAATTTTACCATTGTCTTGTTTTACTTGGTTGTATTTTGGGGTACCTTTAAATGCACATATAAGGTGTGTACAGTTTTTGTCCCAATCCGGTTTGTAGCGGGCACCCATATCGAGTGCCTTTTGTCTTAAATCGGTTCGTTCCGGATTTTGAATTCCACTTATAGCTAATGTGATTCCCTCCATTAGTTTATTAAATGGTTTGTACGTTTTAATGGCATCCGTTTCTAGTTTTGGTTTTTTAGTTTCGCTTGACCTATCTTTATGTGGTGATGATGAATGTCGCTTCGGAGTTCGATTATCACGATCTCTGTCCTTATTAGAGTTGTCGGATGGAGTCGTTGGCTTACTGACAGAAGCACTGCTAGTACTCGGCTTGCTACTAGAACCGTTGCTTGTGTTCAACTTACTGTTCGAACTCGTTGTTTTACTCGATGATATATTATCACCTTTATCGTCCAAAAAAGATTTAAATTTGTTCATGGAGGTTTTCATTTTTTCTTCACCTGTTCGCTTGCTGTTCTGGACCGGTTTTATATCTTTTTTGTCTTTATGTGTCTTGTGCTCTTTGTCCCGTTCATGTTTTTCTTTCTCCTTTAACAATTTATCTTTTTCTAATTTTTTCTCCAACCTCTCGGAAACCTCTTCATCCTCATTATCGTCATAAAATAATCGATTCATGTTACGGGCCTTTTTTGATTCTCTCTCCTCACCATCATCTGTGTCTGGTAGACTAATACTGGTATTTTTCGAATCTGAAATTTTATTGCGGTTTATAAAAGTTGGTGTTGCGGACGCGGTTAAAGCAGTTGAAGCTTTTTTAATTTCAGATGCAGTTGTCTCTTTTACCAAAGACGTAGAACTTGTATTTTTCCATCTCGAAAAAAGCGAAGTCGACGTTGAGTCCGAATCTGAGTTTTCCGGAGATTCTTCTCGCATTTTGAATTTCCCTAGTTGAATTATGTGAGAGCCGGTCGATGAATTTGATGATTGATTATCTGGAGCAGACCCAATCCCGTGCAGTTTTATAAACGAGAGTCCATACTGTACATGCTTATTGTATGGTTGGGTGCAAATTACCTTTACCAAATTCCATTTCTTCTCGGCCACGTCTTCAACCATCGTACCTTCGGAGAAACACCGCACCCTATTTGGATTTATCGAATTCCGACTTTCCATTGGCGTCATAAACGATGATGTTAACAGGAGTGCTTCATAATCCGTTTCCTTTCCACCCTTTTTGTTCACCAGCACCTGAACATATGCTGAATGTTCATTTCCAATATCAATTCCCGTTATTACCACAGGCTCATCCAGCTCAAATATAACGGAAATTGACTGTTCGCCGTTTTCTTTACACTTCCATTTTTTACCGACTGTACCCAAAAGATTGGAAGCCGGATAAGCCTGCAAATTGATAAACATAACCTCATTAAATTAGAATCAAATTTATATCACGATTAATTTACTTTGTCCTCACTGCTAACATAGTATACGTGTTTTAAAGGTATCGTAGGCATTACACAAACTTAATTTCTTGGAAATAATCAATTGAAAAATATTCTAAAGATAACAAATCACTTCAATTTCCCACCATTCAAATATTCAATAATTAATTAATTTTGACGTTTTGACGATTGCGTTGTGCAACATAAACAAAAACAATTATAGTCATACCGTCTAAAAGCACGGCAGTCAGTTTCAAACTTTTATGCTTCAATTCGATTGTGTTTTGTTTTCGTGAAATTTCGAGATAGTAATTAATAATACACAAGTAAAATTTTTATAAAATGGAACTGAACAATGTTGGTGATTCCGGGGATGTAGATATTCAGATAAGGCGACCGAAACGTATTCTACATTTCAGTGATGGGACACTTGAAGAGTACAGTGACGACGAAGTACAGGATGTCGTCGATAGCCAGAGTGATAGTAATAAACAAGTGGATGTGGTAAGTGGTCAGGGTGATTAGTTTCACTATTTTAAATTCGTGATTTCTGAGAATTGATAAAACGTGATTCATGAATTCATGATGCCAAGAAAAGTTCCGAGTTCTAATATTTAGTTATAGAGGGCACTAGTTGGATGAAAGCTTTTGCTAGCGGCTTAAAGGTGGCAGTGACATTTTTATTTAAAATAAAATTTTTGCCTCTTATTTTTAGAGTCAACTAACTTGGGGACCATGGTTTTATCATTATGCATTTCAAAGTGGTAATATGATTTTATCTGGATGCGACTATATTGGTGAAAAGCTCGCCTCCATTTTTGGAATCACCTCGCCGAAATTTAATTCAGAATACGAGGAGTTTAAGCGGCGTCAATTGGAAAAAGATAATTTAGCACGTGATTCACAACAAAATGGCGGTGGTCTCATAACTGAGGATGTTTCGGCAAGTGGTGAGAATCCTACCGCAGTAGCATCCCATGCTAATAATAATAATGAACATGTGATTGATAAGGAAAAATTTTAATTTAGATAAAATGTTATGAGCGCGAATGGAGGTGTGTGTGTGTGAATGGCACAACTTTTGAGACTATATAGACAATATAGATGAGTGGAGCTTCCAAGAAGTGCGTTAATGGTTTTGTATTGAATTAAAATTTTTTTGATTATCGGACAATGGCTAATATACATTGAAATCTTATAAAATTAGTTTTTATTTATTTTTTTATTTATATAAATTATTAACATATAATAAATTTTGCGATCGCTTAAATATGGAATTGTGAGTTTTATTGTTTTTGCTCCACTTAAAGCTAGGTTTGGAGAAGTTACTAGTTTTTGCGCCGCTTTTTTGACGCAACCCAACCGTATCTACAACAGAGTTTGTTGAATTTAATGGGTAAGATTATCTCAATTGAGATTTTATTTTAAATTTATTTTATAAACTTTAGTTGTCTACGTTTTGGAGAGGCATGTGTGTCTACCAATAGAGCTGACCTGGCAGAATTTACCATTAGAAGCAAGTCCGAGCAATACCGCAATGAACAGATTACTGTTAAAATTAAAGATTAATTGAATAAGGATGACCGATTATGCGGATTTGAGAAAAAGTAACGCAGTGTCCACTAAGTTGTCACAAGCTCGGCCAGCAAATATTGATTAGGATTCATTTTGTTCAAAATAAAGCTGGTCCTTTTTCCTTAGATTAATTTAAACTCTATAGTTTTACCCCTCGAGCTAGATGGAAGGAGACAGATAGACATCTTAAAAAAATTAAACAAAGCTGGTTGCTGACATTCGGGCGGATTCGGGCGGCAAAACCCATTCTTGGGATATGAAGCTAGAGAGAGAGAAAGTTTATTTTTACAATTTCCGTTAAGTCGAATCAGGCTTATTTGGACAAAACTCATTTAGAATAAACAAATGGTCTTATGAGAGACAGCTAGTGGCGAACCCAAATGAAGAGTTAACTATAGCGAACTTCGCTACCGATTATTCGTTGGCAGGGGGTAGGGGGACACATCGGACTCTGAAGGGGGAGATGTAGACTTCTTTAAGTTTATGGACTGCGGGGGGAGTGAGACGGAGGATACCGTCGACTCCGTATGTTCCAATTAATCAACGTAGCACGACTGTCGTAATAAGAGAAGTGAATTCTGTTAACAATAATCAGGTTTCTGTAGATAAACTTACATCATACCAATCTGTTTCGGCGGCTCTACTTCTCAGACTTGCTAAGTCAGCGGGAGAAATAGTTTTGATCCAAGAACGGAGAAGAGCAGATCATGTATACTGGTGGGAAATAATATACATGTTTATCTACTTCCACAGTATTGCAATGGAGACATAACTGTAGTTTGTATAGAGACGTAGGGGGGGGGGGGGGGGGGATTCTGGCTTACAGTCGCATACTTGGACCAAGAAGGAGTGGGAGCTGTCCTGGTGTGTGACGCAAACGCACACCATACCATCTTCGGCAGCTCGGACATCAATGATAGGGGTGAGTTACTTTTCGAATTTCTTTTAAGAACTAACCGCACTATTAGCAGTATAGGTGAGGAACCCACCTTTTTATTATTAGTAATAGACAGGAGGTTCTGGATGTCACTCTGGTCTATGAATTTATTTCACCGATGATCAGGAAATGCAAGGTGGCGAAATGGCATTCCTTCTCCAACCATCGTTATATTTATAACGTTCAAGCTTAATCTCCAAATTACAAATCAATACGTGTTCAGAAATCGCAGGAGGACAGTATGGCGTGTATATAGGGAGGTATTAAAGGGCATCATTCCATCTAGAGTTCCAGGACTCCCCCGACACGGGTAGTGAACTGGATTCAATGGTGGATACTCTTACTATGGCTTGCAATATGTCTATATGAGGGAAACTTGCTCATTAACAAAGCTGAGGGGAAAGCGAAAACCTGTTTGATGGACTACGGCACTTGCGGAGTGCCGAAAACCTTCCGGGTGTGTTTTCAATAGAGCGAAAAGATATATAGAGAAATTCAAGACTGGGACTTCTATAAGGAATGCCTCAGAGTTTACAAAAGAGTAACAAGGAAAGGCGCAAAGGAAGTCGTGGAGGCACTTCTATGATATAATGGAAGGGGTCTCGGAAACCTCGCGCTTAAGAAAGATTATCTACACTAGTCCAGCTGTTCCAGTCTATCTGATAAGACCGGATGGCAAATGAAATGAGACTCACTTCCAGGGAAGTGAGAAAGTGTCAACTGCGGGGCGTTTGGATGACTGCGGGTCTAGGAATGAGTGCGGGATCCAACTGTTACGTACAGAGGATCTTCTGAATACACGGAAGATAAAATGGGCTATTAAAGGGTTTAAGCCCTTCAAGTCAGCTGGCCCGGATGGGATTGTACCAGCAGAAATTCAAAAGAACTCGGAAGTCTTGCTTCCTTGGCTGGAAGTTATCTTCAAAGGGTGTCTGAAGCTGGGATACATCCCGATGCAATGGAGCGAGGCTATGGGTCGTTCGGGGAACACTCCAGGGAGGTATCTTTTTCCCCTTCTTTGGAATGTAGTAATCAATGGACTACTACTAGAACTGGGTGGGGGGGGAGGAATAAGCGTCGTTGCTTATGCCGATGACGTAGGGATAGCTGTCTCGGGTAAGCAATCAGGGATGTGATCCAGAATGCGCTATTAATCACTGCGGGTTGGGCCAGCAGATGAGGGTTGGGGATTAACCCCGTTAAATCAGAGCTGGTCCTTTTCACTAGAAAATATAAAATCCCGGCAATGGTTCCACCAAGCTTAAATGGTACTAGGCTGGTCCTTACTGAAAAGGTGAGATTCCTAGGGATTCTTCTGGACAGTAAGCTCAGTTGGAGACCAAACACGATAGAAAGAGTGAAGAAGGCTACTGTGTGTGGCACTCCACTCTTGTAAAAATGCCGTTGGAAGGAAATGAGGCTTAAACCGAAGCTGGTATACGCTAGCTTTATCCGGTAGTTGTAAGCCCCGTACTGCTTTTTGGAGTAAGTGTGTGGTGGCCAGCTCTGGAGAAATTATCATATACAGGAACATACAAAGGTGCAGCGGGCAGCCTGTTTGCTCATTAGTGGAGCACGGAAAACCACCTCCACAGTGCCTTAGAGGTCATGCCGTACCTTCTTCCATTGGATATCCTCGGTAAGCAAGTGGCGGTCATGAAGGCCACCATGCTATCAGCGACTTCGGAGTGGAAGTGCCTGCAAAAACGGCACTCAACTATAATCAATTATGATGTGAGGCATGATCTGGCGAATTTGGATTATATCACCCCTGTTGTGTTTTGGCTAGCTTTTTAAGGTGATTCTCTCCTCTAGGGTGGATTGGAAAAGTGGTTTCATTATGGAGACCGGGACAGCTAAATTTTTCACCGACAGCTTTAAACTCGATGGCAGAGTGAGAGCTGGTGTATTCTGTGGGGAATTAAATGTAAGTTTAGGCTATAGTCTACCTGAGTACTGCAGTGTGTACCAGGCTGAAGTTATAGCGATTCAATAGGTCATGAACTGGTTAAAGCATAATGTATATAATATCGTTAACTGATATCACTATGTGGACATTCGGGCGGCCATTATTTCGCTGGATTCAGTTTCCCTGGCGCCAAGGGTGGCGTTGGATTATCACACATCACTTAACGAGATGAGTAAAGATTTCAATATTCAGTTGGCCTGGGAAGTTACGTTGAGGGCAATTACAGGGCAGATGAGTTAGCAAGGTACGGTACGACTCTCCAACTGGAACCAGGGAGATAATGTGTAGGAAGGCCTATGTTTGTGCTGAAAGCAGCAAGCCATAGGGAAGCAGTTATTTTGGCAAATTAGTGGATCGCCACTCCAACTAGCAGGATAGCAAAACAAGTATGGCCTGAGCTGAACTTGAATCGCTCGAAGATCTTAATCACACTGAAGAAGCATGATTTATATGTAGAATTGTAAGGATACTTACCGCGGGTACTGCCTTTTCGGAGATCATGCGAGAAGGCTGGGTCTGGATGCAAATGACTTCTGCAGAAGCTGCAGGGACGAGGAGAAGATGGATAGTCTTGTTCACTTCCTTTGCTCGTATCCTGCGCTAGCTAGCAGAAGACATGATCGCACTTGGGCAAATACGAAAGCTGCGTAATCTGCGAGATCTTTTAAGCTATAATATTATAGTATACTAAATGGGTTTAAGGGAGTTTATGATGTCGGATCCTGTGGCATCACAATATGCTATAATTGGCCTGTAAGGCCAATTATAGCATATTGTGATGCCACAGGATCCGACATCATAAACTCCCTTAAACCTATATTGTGCGCCAAGTGCATATTGTGCGCCAAGGCATATTGTGCGCCAAGTGTGCGATAGCAACCACTGAAACCTAACCTAACATTTTTTGTAAATAAAAATTGAATAATAACTCATTAAGTGCAGTTTGTCGGAAAATGAATCCACTACACAGAAATTATGAGACAAGTACTCTTTCTAAAAGTAGGGGAAATCCGGAAGAGTAGGGGAATCATTTTTGGTTCTTTATTTTATTGATTTAGTTGAGATAAATTCTGGATACCGTATAGAGTTCGTTTGAAAGTTATACTACGTGGAAATGTTAGCCTTATGGTTACCAAACACAATCAAATGAGTCGACAGCTATTTCTAAAAGGAAATTTATTTTTTTTTGGTTTGAGTAGTTAAAATAATAATCTAAATTTCAAGAAATTTCCACATGTGAAAAATATTCGGACAAACTCTACGATATCCAGAATTTTGTTAACTAAAATACTCAACCCAATAAAATCGATTTGAAAACGTTTCTTCCACGTGAGTACTGCGAGGCTATACGTAGGTTCGTAAAATTGACGTAACCATAAAATTTCATGTCTGTTATACTAAAAAAAGGCCCTAAACACATTATTTCATGTAGATATTTCCATCTCTTGCGGTGTACTGTGTATAGTATACGTGAGGGTATTAATTTTTTACTTTAACTGTTTTTTTATTAATAAAGCCGCCAAAAGAGGGGATTAGGAAAAAAAGTAAACTGCATGCTAATAATCTACCCCGCAGAAATTTTATAATTTATTTTCTAGGTCATGAAATTCGCGCGCTCTAAATATGCACAAATCATTAGATTAACATAACAAACAAATATTAAGCGGGGAAATACATTTTTAATCTCTACACAAAATTTATTATTCCCTTACCCTTTTTCTCCTGATTCCTGAAAACAAAACTATATTTTTTCGAAACAAAAGTCTAATAAGAACCATATTAGAAATCAAAATGTGTATAGGAATAGTGGATTGGTGGTGGTAAGTAGTAGACGAAAATTTCTAAACTACCAATCGAATTCGTTCATACAATTATGTTATCAAATTTATATTTTCTTTACTTGGTTTGAGCGTGTGAGTATTTATTGATTTTTGGAAATATAAAATCAATTGAATTTTTAGTTTTATTATTTCCCCTTCTTATTTTCGTCTATACAAGTATACGTTTTTTTTATATATAAAACCCCCCACTTTCTATAATACATGTCGAAACATTTTTATGGCCTATGTGGTTTGTTTTTATTATTGGTACGATTTTGTTGTTGCTCGAATCAATCGAATACATCGTAATGAGGGACAGAGAAATTGAACGTGAGACAAACATATATGTATGTGGAATATATACAGAGATATTGTGTAGAGTAATTTTTAGTGTTTTATAGAGATAACAAACATACGAGTTATATAGTTTTGAATCTATATACGTGTGACACGAAATAAGGATAGCTCCGCCTATTTATGTTTAGTTTTTGTGTATTTTGCTGGAGATTACATATATTTTTGTTTTGTGTGGATATGCACGTGATTTTTTGTCGAGTTGATTTAATTTTGATGTAGAGATTTATCGAATGTGTACTTTTGCTTTTAATTTTTATAATTAATTATATTGGAGAGTTGGCTGATTTATTTGGTGAATTTTGGGATTAAGATGATGGGGTGGTGATCATTTGATGGTGCATGCGATTGAATTGGTGATCTTGGTATGTTTCTGGATTAAGCTGCATCATAGAATTTAAAAAATACGGTGTCGTAAAATGATTTCTGATTGTACTAAATCATCGGAACTTTCGAATAAATTGGGTTGGTTCGATTATTTAACCTGCGTCTCCTTTGAATATTTAAATTGTCGAGTTGGACAAGTTGCAAAGAAGACTCAACCAACACGTTCTACCATAAACTGGCTGCTATAGTTCAGGTCGCGGTGGTTAATTTATACTCGTATTTACTAACACAACAGTTCTGCGAAATTTCTAGGAGAGATAAATAATATTATAATGGTATACTGAATTAATTTTCCGTGTATAGTCTCAGTATTTACCTTAGCAATTAGGAAAATAACGGTTGTGAAGATTTTAACAAAACAACAAAATTAGCAAAAATAAACAGTCGGTAAAAGCAATGTCAACAATGGAGACCCGACAACAGACGAATTTCATTTAATTGAAAACTATTGATAATAGTATAATAAACTTAATTTTGATTGAAATGAAAAAAAAAACTAAAATTTAAAAATATTTACATAAGCAAGCCAAAACATTTTATGTAATTTTATAATGTTAATAAATTGTAGAAAGAACTATTAAAGATTGAGTATATATGTATGTATATTGCCACAGCAAGGAACTCGAGTTTCATAACGTATATAAAATGATGGAATAAGAGGTGCTCTTTGAAATAAAATTGGTCTCATCAAAAAAACCACGAGATTTTTCCATTTGTTTCATATACAGTGGTACATATCCATTTAAACGCACCTGATTTTTTCGGAGTTTTTAAATTAAAAAGAAAATCGTTTACATTCGGTAACTTTCGCCACATGAGGCTTCTCCTAATGTAATGTAATGTAGTTATGGAGGATACAATGGGAAAAATTACTGGAATGTATAAGCAACATTAAATTTAAAAGCCGACATATTTGACCATAGCGAATGGGCCACCTCATTGGTGCTCGTCATGAAGGCAAACGGGACTATACGTTTGTGTGCTGACTACAAGGTAACGATGAACAAACATTTGATCGTTGATGACCACCCTCTGTCTACGGTAGAGGAACCATTTGCATCACTAGCGGGAGGTGATAAATTTACCAAAATAGATTTGACAAAGGCCTATTTGCAACTTGAGGTCCGTTCAGAGGACAGACATTTATTGACGGTTAATACCGATAAAGGGTTGTTCCAACCTACAAGGCTAATGTACGGAGTGGCATCAGCACCTGCCATTTGGCAACGGCATATGGAGATGTTATTACAAGATATCGAAGGAGTAGCAGTATTCCTTGATGGCATCCGTATATAACAGGGCCGGACGACGAAACGCATTTAGATCGATTACGAACAGTAGTAGGGCGTTTGAGAGACCATAATATGCGGATGAATGTTGAGAAGTGTGAATTTTTCACAGATAGTATCCAATATTGTGGATACTTAATTAATAAGCGATGTATCCATAAGTTGAAGTCCAAGATACAGGCGGTACAGGACATGAAACATCCAAGTAATGTTGAGGAAGTGCGATGGGCGATTCTTACAAAATTTAAGTGCGATTTAATACCCAATAAATAATTTGCTTAAAAAGAATGTCGATTTCAAGTGGGATGCTAGTTGTTAAAAAGCATTTATACAAGTAAAAAAAGAAATGCAATCGGACGTTTTCTTGATTCACTACAACCCGAAATTACCTCTGGTATGGCTACTGACGCGAGTAGTTATGGGGTTGGAGCAGTTTTGAGCCATATCTTGGAAGATGGATCGGAAAGGCCTATCTAATACGCATCACAAACGTTGTCAAGTACACAACAAAAGTATACCCAAATAGACAAAGAAGCTTACGCTATAATATTTGGGGTTCAGAAGTTTCCGCAGTATTTGTTCGGTAGGGAGTTTATTTTATACGTGGACAATAGACCACTAATTCAAATCTTATCGCCACATAAGGGACATATACCAACATTTTTTGCATTGCGAATGCAGCATTATGAATTGTTTTTACGTAATTATTCATTCAGTATTAGATATCGTAACACGAAAGAACATTGCAATGCAGATGCGATTTCAAGATTACCCGTATCTAAAGTTGAAAACAATATATATAAGCACCAGATATTCTTGAAATAAATTTGGTTAAACCTTGCCAATACGAATCGCAGATTTGAGTGAGGCTACGTTAAAAGATAAAACAATTAGTAATTTATTGTTAGGATTACGAACGGGAAGAGAAGTAGAACCGAATGAGCATTTTCATATCAACCAAAACGAGTATTCGTTAGAACATAACAACATATAAGACAATTGAGATTTGTCGGAGAATATTCACCACACATGGTTTACCGTCCGTCTTAGTGAGCGACTACGGCTCTCAATTTACTTCGAAAGATTTTCAGGATTTCTTAAGGGTGAATGGAATAATTCACAAAATGGGTGGTTCATAATATCCAGCGACAAATGGGGAAAAGGAGCGGTATGTACGTACGATCAAAGAAAAGTTAAAAAAATTGGATTGTCTAAGAGAGGACATAGAAAAACAGCTGCAAAATATCTTATTGGCATATCGAAAGATGGTTCATCCAAGAACCGGGAAATTGCCAGCTATGGGCATGTTTAATCGAGATATAAGATCAAGATTAGATTTGTTGATTCCGTCCAAAAATATACATGTTGAAAAGAATGTGTACATATCAAATAGGGAATTCAAGGAAGGGGATATGGTTTCCGTTAGGGAATATTTACGATTACGAATAAAATGGAATTTCGGTACAATAATAGAGAGGATTGGACAAGTTCGGTATAAAGTGAAATTAGATGACGGTATAGAGTTTAGGAAAGACATGCGGACCAAATTAGAGTCATTGGGGAAAAGATATTAGGCAGCGAGAGTTTAGTCGATTTACCTTCGGAGGTGGAAGATTCAGTTACAGAACGTGTTACTGTTAATAGTGAGACGATAGAAAAACCAGAGTTAATTGAGGGACGGGGAAGCGACGTTGTAAAGCCAATCACATGTGTTTCTGGCCTTACTGGCGAGGAAAATTCGGAGGAAGTGCAGGATGATCTAGTATAGAGTTAGAAAGATACCACAAATATTGCATTTATAAATTGATTATTGTTGTCAAAATTAATATATAAGTTTATATTAATATAAGTTAAGAATAGGATAGATACTTATGTTAAAATAAATGAATTCTGTTTAGTGAGGGAAGAACTAATATAATTGTCATTACATAATATGGATTATTGGGTAGGTTAATAGGTATAGGGTAATAATAACGTTGTTGTAGTAGTTAGGAAAACTTGGAATGACGAGTTGGTTATATTCTGTACTTACGAAATATATTAAAATCGTTACTATAGAATAAATAATAAAAGTATTTATATTTCTTAGTAAAAAGTTATTGAGATTTGCTGCTCCTAAAATTACAATAACATCAAAATGGATGTGAAGTTTTTAACATAATGAAAAATTAACAAAAACTAAAATTTGTTAAATTAACAAAAATAAACAGTCGGTAAAAGCAATGTTAACAATGGAAACCTGACAACAGAAAAATTTCTTTTAATTAAAACTATTATCAAAACTTAATTTTCATTGAAATACAAAAACTAAAATTACAATTTAAAAATATGTATTTCCATAAGAAAGACAAAACATTTAATACAATTAAATAATGTAAATTGGAGTATCCACTACTAAATAATCACTTACATATATGTACATTGCCACTGAACGGATATCAAATGATGGCATAAGAGGTGCTCTTTGAAATAAAATTGGTCTCATCCAAAAACTACGAGACTTTCCCATTTGTTAATGCGTAGGAAAATTGAATCGCATTGAATATTTTGGTGATTTTTGGGTTTCAGTGTATTAATTATTGGCCAGATCACAGAGATTCTACCGAGAAGTGACTGGTATCAAATGTTGGCATAAGAGGTGCCCTTTGAAATAAAATTGGACTCATCAAAAAACTACGAGATTTTCCCATTTGTTAATGCGTTGGAAAATCGAATCGCATTGAATATTTTGGTGATTTTTGGGTTTCAGTGTATTAATTATTGGCCAGATCACAGAGATTCTACCGAGAAGTGACTGGTATCAAATGATGGCATAAGAGGTGCTCTTTGAAATAAAATTGGTCTCATCAAAAAACTACGAGATTTTCCCATTTGTTAATGCGTTGGAAAATCGAATCGCATTGAATATTTTGGTGATTTTTGGGTTTCAGTGTATTAATTATTGGCCAGATCACAGAGATTCTACCGAGAAGTGACTGATATCAAATGATGGCATAAGAGGTGCTCTTTGAAATAAAATTGGTCTCATCAAAAAACTACGAGATTTTCCCATTTGTTAATGCGTTGGAAAATCGAATCGCATTGAATATTTTGGTGATTTTTGGGTTTCAGTGTATTAATTATTGGCCAGATCACAGAGATTCTACCGAGAAGTGACTGGTATCAAATGATGGCATAAGAGGTGCTCTTTGAAATAAAATTGGTCTTATCAAAAAACTACAAGATTTTCCCATTTGTTAATGCGTTGGAAAATCGAATCGCATTGAATATTTTGGTGATTTTTGGGTTTCAGTGTATTAATTATTGGCCAGATCACAGAGATTCTACCGAGAAGTGACTGGTATCAAATGATGGCATAAGAGGTGCTCTTTGAAATAAAATTGGTCTCATCAAAAAACTACGAGATTTTCCCATTTGTTAATGCGTTGGAAAATCGAATCGCATTGAATATTTTGGTGATTTTTGGGTTTCAGTGTATTAATTATTGGCCAGATCACAGAGATTCTACCGAGAAGTGACTGGTATCAAATGATGGCATAAGAGGTGCTCTTTGAAATAAAATTGGTCTTATCAAAAAACTACAAGATTTTCCCATTTGTTAATGCGTTGGAAAATCGAATCGCATTGAATATTTTGGTGATTTTTGGGTTTCAGTGTATTAATTATTGGCCAGATCACAGAGATTCTACCGAGAAGTGACTGGTATCAAATGTTGGCATAAGAGGTGCCCTTTGAAATAAAATTGGACTCATCAAAAAACTACGAGATTTTCCCATTTGTTAATGCGTTGGAAAATCGAATCGCATTGAATATTTTGGTGATTTTTGGGTTTCAGTGTATTAATTATTGGCCAGATCACAGAGATTCTACCGAGAAGTGACTGGTATCAAATGATGGCATAAGAGGTGCTCTTTGAAATAAAATTGGTCTCATCAAAAAACTACGAGATTTTCCCATTTGTTAATGCGTTGGAAAATCGAATCGCATTGAATATTTTGGTGATTTTTGGGTTTCAGTGTATTAATTATTGGCCAGATCACAGAGATTCTACCGAGAAGTGACTGGTATCAAATGATGGCATAAGAGGTGCTCTTTGAAATAAAATTGGTCTTATCAAAAAACTACAAGATTTTCCCATTTGTTAATGCGTTGGAAAATCGAATCGCATTGAATATTTTGGTGATTTTTGGGTTTCAGTGTATTAATTATTGGCCAGATCACAGAGATTCTACCGAGAAGTGACTGGTATCAAATGATGGCATAAGAGGTGCTCTTTGAAATAAAATTGGTCTCATCAAAAAACTACGAGATTTTCCCATTTGTTAATGCGTTGGAAAATCGAATCGCATTGAATATTTTGGTGATTTTTGGGTTTCAGTGTATTAATTATTGGCCAGATCACAGAGATTCTACCGAGAAGTGACTGGTATCAAATGATGGCATAAGAGGTGCTCTTTGAAATAAAATTGGTCTTATCAAAAAACTACAAGATTTTCCCATTTGTTAATGCGTTGGAAAATCGAATCGCATTGAATATTTTGGTGATTTTTGGGTTTCAGTGTATTAATTATTGGCCAGATCACAGAGATTCTACCGAGAAGTGACTGGTATCAAATGATGGCATAAGAGGTGCTCTTTGAAATAAAATTGGTCTCATCAAAAAACTACGAGATTTTCCCATTTGTTAATGCGTTGGAAAATCGAATCGCATTGAATATTTTAGTGATTTTTGGGTTTCAGTGTATTCATTTTTGGCCAGATCACATAGATTCGATTTTCCTACACATTAACAAATAGGAAAATCTCGTAGTTTTTTGATGAGACCAATTTTATTTCAAAGAGCACCTCTTATGCCATCATTTGATATCAGTCACTTCTCGGTAGAATCTCTGTGATCTGGCCAATAATTAATACACTGAAACCCAAAAATCACCAAAATATTCAATGCGATTCGATTTTCCAACGCATTAACAAATGGGAAAGTCTTGTAGTTTTTGATATCTGTTCTGTGGCAATGTACATATATGTAAGTGAATATTTAGTATAGTGGATACTCCAATTTACATTATTTAATTGTATTAAATGTTCTGTCTTTCTTATGTAAATACATATTTTTAAATTGTAATTTTAGTTTTTGTATTTCAATGAAAATTAAGTTTTGAAAATAGTTTTTAATAAAAAGAAATTTTTCTGTTGTCAGGTTTCCATTGTTAACATAGCTTTTACCGACTGTTTATTTTTGTTAATTTAACAAATTTTAGTTTTTGTTAATTTTTCATTTTGTTAAAAACTTCACATCCGTAAAAATCTACATACAAGACAAAAATATAAGTTGGAAATAAATCTTATCTTTGTGACTTTCGTTTGTTTTCCTTTCTGTATAAATTTACAAATGTATGTTGCCAAAAATTGAAAAATAATAAAATTTCAATAATTTTGGTGCGGAAAATTGAAAAAATATTTTTTTCAATTGAAAAACATATTGGATATTGCAACATATACGATATCGCGATATCGATATGGAAAATGAGAAACCGTCGGTATTTAATGTTCATACGCGGCACGTAACAAATCAAAAATTTGCGTTGCATAACATCTTCAGGAATCAAAATTATGTATGTGTAATGTATTTTATGTAGCTATGTGTTGTGTAAGAATTTCACTCGTTAACATAATTTTGGACCCTTTTTTAAATATATAAAAGTATGTTTTTGGAATTAACCCTTTTAGAAAATGCTTGCCGGTTACAGAGATGAACATTTTTCTTCTGTTCTAATTCTTAAGGGGTGATCTGATGAGTGCTACATAGTATTTGATAAAGTCGATTTGTTCTGAACGGTTAAAAGTTGTTTTGAAGAGTCGTTTAGATTTGCTGATAAAATACCCAATAGAATTTCACGAGGCGTTAAACGGCATGTACGAGGGCAAATCAAAAAGTCTTGCAATATCATATGAAAAAAAAGAGTGAGTGAGACAGCAATATTTTTATTTTTCGACATAATCTCCTTTAAGGTTTATACATTTGTCACATCGATCAATTAACTTGCCTAAACCCTCTAAAAAAAAGATTTCTTTTGCTCCATAAAATATTCATTTACAACAGACTAGTCTGTTTGTATATATACTTCATAGTCACTGGAAAATTTCCGCCCCCTTAGTGTTTTTTTCAAATTGGGAAACAGAAAGTAGTCACTGGGTGCCAAGTCTGGACTGTACGGTGGATGCGGAATTTCCACGAAGCCGCAGTCCTTTAATGCAGCTTGATTAATATTAGCCTTGTGCACTGATGCATTGTCGTGAAGAAGCAAGATTTTTTCCCTAACTTTCTTTGGCCGTTTTCCCCGGATCGCTTTATTCACTTTTCGCAAAACCTCTGCGTAATATATGCCTGTGATTGTGGTTTTCGGTGGCATATAATCGATTACAGAATTCCCTCAGCATCCCAAAAAATTGTTGCCAAAACCTTACCAGCAGAGAGTTGAGTTTTGAATTTCTTTGGTGGTGGTTCATTACGTTTAATCCATTGCATCGATCCTTGTTTGGATTCCGGATCCCAGTGATGAAGCCATGTTTCGTCGCCTGTTATTATGTTATCCAAGAAATTTTCTGGATCTTCTTTGTATATATCTAAAATCGCCTTTGAAGTTTGAACACTCATTTTTTTTGTTCTGCATTTAACAAACGGGGAACCCATCGCGCACCTACTTTCGACATGTGAAGGTGGTCATGTAATATAGAGTATGTGGTACCGTATGAAAGAGAAAGTCTCCACGCTAACTGCGGAACAGAAATACGCCGGTCCTCCAATACAATAGATTCGGCCAAAATTACGTTTTCAGGGCTAATAGCATCTGCTGGCCGACCCGAGTGGTTGTCGTCTTCTAACGACTCCCGACCACTTTTGAATAATTTTACCCACCTTGTTATTGTGGCATATGATGGTGCAGATTCGCCGTAAACTTTTGATATATAGTTGAATATATAAATTGCATTTCGTCCATCTTTACAGAAAAATTTAATAACGGCGCGATATTCAATTTCATTCATTTTAAGAAAAATTCAAAACACGTCTCACTAAATTGACAAAAACAAACGAACTGTAAAATTTACATCGAAATGTTCTTCTAGAAGTTTCATCGCGACAAAAAATGGTTTTGAAAAATACATTGTTGTCTCACTCACTCTTTTTTTTCATATGATATTGCAAGACTTTTTGATATACCCTCGTACTTTGTACTATATATGTACGAGTATTGTGTTTCTTTCCAAAATTATAATATGGATTAAAAAATCTCACATCTATCGGGATACATTAAAAGTAAATAAATCAACAAAAATCGTGTAATTTGGAGCTGTTCGGAAAAATGGAATGTCTAAAAGGATTAAATGTTTTTGTAATGAACAACTGTAAATTTACTTTTTCTGCATTTTTTCGTTATTTTTACTTTGTCATCCACCTTAAGCTTTCGATGTCCTTTCAGTACTATATTCAAAATTTTAGCTCAAATAAGCTCAGTGAATAGCTCAAACTGTGTGCCTGATCGGTTGTTATAAGTTGACCGATACTCTGATTCTAAATGTATAGTTTTCTGAGTGTAATTAAGTGTTTGCCGATCGCGAGTGATTGCTTCCCCGTTTACTTGGTAAAGTGTCGATCGTATATGAGTGTGAAGTTTTTAACAAAAAATAACAACAATACGTATACGAATCCAATAAGAATTCTTGAAAACTAAGTATGTGTTAGTTTTTACACTGTTAAGTATAAAGTAGAGCGAGACAAACAGTTAATGTTAGAAAGAGACAAACAGGACGCCATGTTCTTTTCTTATTAGATTTATGAATGTATATGGCAATATTGTTCAATCTTATATTTTAATAATCTATAGTTTTTTAAATACACAAAATCAGAGTTTAGTATTAACAGAAATTAAAATATAAAATAAAATACATACAAATAAAAAACTAAACGGCACAAAGTATTTAAAAGCATACTACGATTCGTTTTTGAGTATAACACTTTCAATAACGATTGTTAGCGGAAGTCGTTAAAAATAAACTCAAAAATAACACCAAAATTCTAGCAAACAACGATACCTCATTTATGAATAACTCCTACGGGTCTAACCTATCAAGCGAGGCATGTTTCGTTCCGATGTAGATTGGATCAGGACGTTTTCTCGAGCAAACTTCTCATTGGCTCATATTGGCAGTTATTCCAAATAGAAGACGTACGGCTGTAGGACAGATTTTAAGTTACAATTTGCGCATTGCATAGCTCTATGCCAGCCTATAATATACTGGACATGGAAGATGGGTCGGCCCTTTGCACGCCGATAGGGGGTCGTAGTTGTGTTATTTTTAATACAGACCGGAATCTGTTGATGAAAATTTCCTTTTGCATTATGCCCCTATCCGGATTCGAATCCGGTGTCTCTCGATCAAAACGCCAAAGCTTTAGCCACTGTGCCATTTGGTTGGTGTTATTTCAGATATAATTTATTGATAAGTTGCTGATTAGTGATTGATGCAAAATTAATAATATTTGGATATGGTTTGGAATTTGAGTAGTAGACTAAACATAACAGATTATTTTAGTTTCTTGTGTAGATCAGTAGCGATGGGTTTACTACACGGTCAGGTTTAATTAGGGAAATAAAATTGGTCAAGTCGTCATGTGATTCCCACTGTCCGTTTGGTCTTTTTGTAATAGATATGTAATGCACAATTCCACCAGCAAGTGGATAGTAATTTATTATTCCTTTCAAATAAATGGTCTCATTTAAAATATTTAGAATTGGTTGAATTTCGGATAGTTTGACTTTATAAATAGTTGCTCTATTTAGAGGTTCGACGTCAACAATTACAATACCCGAAGGTAAAATTAATTTTTTTCTTTGATGCGCTTGTTACAGGTTTCACATTTACCGTGAGACAAGTTAACTCTATTCTCTATGAATTGAAACTCAGCATCAAAGAATCCTAAATGGTCAATATTCAGGTACCTGATTTCCTTTGTAATGGCATTACAACTGTTAGAACAAACGTTATTCACACATAATGTTGGAATTTGTAAATAACTAACTAGTTCAAGTACATTGCAAACAGATGATAAATGCAATTTTGAATTTGTGTTTGAGATAGAATGTGGAAAGCAATTCATTAAAATTGCACTTCTATTGACATAACTGTGATGTTTAATTCCATGTTTTGCTAAATCCAAAATAAAATTAAAATACGGAGATTTAGTACTTTCTAACTGATTTTTACATCGGGACGAAATATGCCTCGCTTGATAGGTTAAACCCGTAAAAGTTATTCATATATGGTTTCATTGTGATGCAATCTCGAATTCACTCAAAAATAAAAAAATCTTATGACTGTTTTACTTAAACGAAATATTTTGCAAGTCCATTGTGATATTTTTCCGCGCCATTTGATAAGTCAGGCATTAAAAAATAGCTTATATGATTGATTTTTGGTGTAGTCTCCGTGATGTCTTGTCATTTGCCAGAATTGGATACACTGAAAATCAAAAGGAGCCGATAATAGTTTTACTCAAAAAACTTTTCTGAGAAATGTGATAGTTTTCCACAGAAAACATCTCTATACATTCGCACCATAGTATTAGAATAATTAATAAATTAAATACTATATTAATCTAATTTTAAATTGCATGAAATTTAAATTTTTACTCAAAATTCCTATAAGAATTATTTTAACAGTGTGATTTCCAATACATGCGTATTTTTGTTAATTGTTATAAACTTCACACTCATATTTTTTTTCATCTCATCCCAGTTTTTTCTATTTAAACTTGTATAAGACGGAATTATTTTTAATTTATTTTTTCCAAACAACAAAATATCCATCCCAGAATTTTTCATTTAATTGTTGTTTTCGTACTCTGCGTATGAATAATCGATCAAAAATAGTTTTTCTAAGTAAAATGATTTATAGGTAATAATTGTTTGTTTTGATTAAAGATGAAAACAAAATCAGTCACTATATTGTTTCAAGTTGGCAATATAGTAAGGGTTAACAATGACTAAGAGGGCAGTATACCACCCGTATGGTAGTATTGCCGCAAATGGTCAATTTCCATATGGCCCCATGATTTGCCGGAAATTATTGATACAGTTTTCTTCAGGGCCTATATGCCATATGGATCTTCGCCATTTGCGCCAATACTATCATATGACTGGTACTGCCCTCTTTTAGGTATTGTAAGCCCTTACTATTACCAACTCAAAACTGTAGCAATCATTTCCGGTAAATCATATTGCTAGGAGAATCGCAATTATTAATTTTTATATTGGGCCATATGGAGCTGGCCGATTGCGCGAATCCTACCATACGGCTGGTACTGTCCGACTAGCCACAGGTAGTTCGTACCATCGATTATTAAAAACATAAAGAATCATTTCCGGCAAATCATGTTTCTTGGAGAAATACCATACGGCTGGTATTGCCCTCTTAGTCATTGTAAGCCCTTACTATATTGCCAACTTGAAACAATATAGTGACTGATTTTGTTTTCATCTTTAATCAAAACAAACAATTATTACCTATAAATCATTTTACTTAGAAAAACTATTTTTGATCGATTATTCATACGCAGAGTACAAAAACAACAATTAAATGAAAAATTCTGTGATGGATATTTGCGGTATGGATAATGCGGTAATCTAGGTCCCTTATTTCATCTAACCCCAAAAACCCACGATCACATCCCCTACAAGACTGAGCTGCGGGAAACCACGCCGCACATTGGGCTATTGCATGAAATGGGGACAATTTCTTTAACGATAGGGTATACTGTCGTAAGACAGTAAACTTTTATCGTTACAAAATAAACACGACCGCGATTACTAAATTAAATTTTTTATTTTTTTTTTTGGTACGTGTTAATTAAAATACGGAAAACTACTCACGGTTACGTGGCCGTCCGCCAAATGTGATGTTATGTTGCCGCCTGATGTGAATGCCGGTTGCAGTTAAAATTGTTCATATGTATTACCACATGCTGAATTTATTATTTGTGGTGGAACGTCGGGGTTACCACTTTTATAGTCGCACTTTTATGGTCCGCTTTTATGCACCCACTTTTATGGTCCGTTTTTTATGGACCTCCAACGGTTGCTGGATATAGTCCGGTTTTGGATTTTGGTTTAAATTCGTTTTGAGGTCACCATGAATTTATGAATTATTTGTTCGTGGATATTGATAAATGTCGTATCAGATGTATCCACGAACAATGAATGTAACACTTACTATATTTTAATTTTAACATACATATAGATTTTGTTAATTTATTTAATTGATATATTTAACATTAAATTAACTTGTATTTTTTTATTATACATTTAAGTTGCTGACAATTTTAAGAGCACAATGCTGTGTGAACTGTGTTACATGATTATTTGAACACAATTATTATTTTTTGAAAGACTTGATTGTTCATTAAAAGAAAAAACAAAAGTACATTAAATATGAAAAAAACAAAAACTACTCGTAACTTCTAACAGCCTTCTATATTTTATTAACACTTGCCCAGGACCCGCGATACTGTCGATGTACGCTACAAACCCCTCTATCATTGAGATGACCTGCCTAAAATATAGATTTCTACATAACAGAAATAGTCAACATTATATGCTGCCGACAAATATTATGACTCAGTTATCAGAAAGACACACAGCAATTCATAAAGAAAGAACAAAGTCCAAAGCATAAAATAAATACTAGTAAAGACTAGGATAAGTTTAGAATGAAAACTGACATTTAATTCTGCTGGTTCCCTTTTGATAGGAACTTGCGTTTGTTAGTCGATGAGTGAAATTTCAAAGGGCTCTTGTGAAGGGCATACAACTGAATTTTATGTGAATAATAATCTCAATCTAAAGATGAGCCACATTTTAAAAATATATTTGCAACTAGGAACATTTTGGTGGGGAAACATGATCCTTACTAGTACCATTGTATCGTACACCTTTGTGATATTCGATATTTGCCAAATTTGATAAAAATTATCCACATCAAAAACAACAACAACAATGGAGAGCAATGTAAGCGAAATTTTATCTCTCATTGAATATTTTCTGAAACGTATATACATTTTATTTTTCCACCGAGAGATCAACGTATTATTGATGGTGAAACTGAAGAAAGGGGGGTCGACCGTGACGTGCGGTGTTCTTTGTAACATGCTGTTATCAATTTTATTCACCATTATCTTATATGAGAGTACATCGAATTGATGTAAATAAGCGCAAAAGTTCAATTTTTGCACCATTAAAATCCAATTGCATTACATTCTCTATGACATTTCACATTTTGTTTTATGTTGTGAATTTTCATTTATTTGAATTTCCACGTTATAGATTTTCCCAATTTTCTTTTATTTTTTTATCTGTATATACATTTTAAACTTGATTTCCCTATTCCACTGTCAATCTTATCTTGTGTGCTGTTTTCTTTTTGTTTTGTTGCAAATTGAATGAAAGAAGTTAGAAGACGAAACCGGTGAATTTATATGTGCGGGGTTTGCAAAAAAATAAGAGAACTAAACGTCAAGATAGATTGGAAAATGTTGTAACTTTAAAATATTTATAATATGGTTGTATTGAAAAGGGGATGAAATTTTTCTGTGTATAATTTTTTGGGGTGCGGAAAATTTTGCAATATTAATATATTCCGAAATATATCTAAATATTCAAATTTGCAAATGTGCATAGTGAACTGGAATGGGGTAAGGCAATTTTTGGTGATTTTATTATCAACCTGGCGAATCTTTTTAAATTTTTTTATACGAATATTTAAAGGACGAAGAGGGATAATACACATCCAATCCTGCCTATTTTGCAAAAAAACATAATAAAACATTTACGTTAAGATAGATACTCATATATATATATATATATATATATATATATATATATATATATATATGTAAGTATATAGATGAGATCAATTCTATTGGGAATTTTTAGTACTCTAATAATATCTAAGCATGAAAAAATACTTTTCAGTTGCCAATTCCTTTGCATAAAAAATGGAAAAGGAATGTAAATAAAGAAACAAACCACTCATCCATCTTTCTATCTATTCGAATTGCTTTTCTATTTTCCAATTTTCTAAATTTTCCCATTCCATATCAATATTTATAGTTTGAATATATAAATGTGTGTGAGTGAGATACACATTCTTGTGTTGTCGGTGTGTTGGCATATCATGTTAGCTACCATAGTGCATTTAAGATTTCTGCTCTTCACTTTTTTTCGTATTCGATATGACGATTTTCGTTGGGAATTCGTTTCGAATACTAAACCACTTCGAAATTTTTCCCTTCGTGAACTTTTATCTATTTTGAACGTTGTCAGTTAGTTCTGTTTTAAAGCTAAGTTCATAGGGGGCATTCTGGACTTCCTGGAGTGAAAAACCATTTCATATACTAAACGAGTAAACACATAAAAATAACATTTTGTCTGTCAAGTTTTTTTTATTGGTTTTTCGTTTGTTTAGTGTGTATTGGCAAGAATCGTACATAAAATTGTTGTGGCGCCGTAGGCCGCGCACCGAACAAAGCCCCACTCCAAAATTTTGATGGTTGGCGAAGAGGCAGAAAAAGTGGTATGTTGCTGTTGTGTGAGATAAATGCTGTTAAGTCTCAGTTTCCAGTTATTCAAAAGAGTGGAGTCACTTGAAAACCAATTTTGAAAGCTGGTCTACCGCAGAAGTTGGATGTCACTAGTACCTTCGGCGGACTAAACTAGCAATATTACAGGTACGATGTTATTGTACGTCACGAGTTATACTTTACGAACTCCGAAAAAGTGTTCTAGAAAAAATGTATGTGAAGATAGCCCAAATTCCATCCCCGAAAAATGCGATGGCAACACTAATTATTGCTATCATGACATTTTTTTTTAATCTCAGCCCAAAAAATCACGACTTTTTTACTGTCAGCCCCGAAAATTTACTGTCATGACAGCTAAAACTATCATGACACAAACTTTTTTCTGGGGTGAGAGTAAAAATATTGCATTTTGGTGAAGGAGTAATACTTAAAGTAATTTTTGATTTTCGCTGTCGGTATATTTGGCGTAATTTTACTTTACGGATACATCGAGAAAATCAGGTAAGGAGTATAAATATAGTATCAGTTTTTAGGAGGGGAAAATTTTTCACTTTTTTATTTTTCCAATATTTCATTTTATTTTAAATAATATTAATTGCTTCGTCAACCTTGCAGACACAGATCAAAGAGTTTTTATCGCTCTTATCGCTTCTTTTGATAGTGCCACAAATGTTAAAAAAAAAATCAACTATCAGTATATACAAAATTTTTTTTGAATGTAATTTTAATTCGTTGTATACCTTAGAAGATGAGGGCTGCCACCCCCAAACCCCCGCTTTTCCACAATTTATACAATTCTTCAAGTGTCAAACTAAGTGAAAAAAAAATTTGAAAACATTTCAAAAATATCCTGAAATAATTGTCAAATTTAGATTTATTGCTATAATTAATAATTAAATGTCGCAATAGTATACATAAAAATGTATAGTATTGCCATAAGTAAATTTTTCGATTTTCGGGGATAGAAAATTGGGCTATCTTCACAAAGGTCTAGAAAAATTGTACTCGCTTCGGAGGTCTAAATTCCAGATGATATGACTTTACTATAGGTATTACACGAATCTATCTACAACTTACCAGAACATTTTTAAGGATAACCTAACTTTTGAAACGGATCGTGGGTCGGCGCTGAATTCTGCACTCCATCAGTGGAGTAGTTAGTTGTATTTATTAACATCACCGATCGTAATCGACGGCGAAAGTTCGATTTGCATCTAGCCTCTGCAGATCGGATTCGAACCCAGTACCTCCCGGTCCTAGTGCCGAAGCTTTAACAACTACACCACTTGTCCGGTGACTGACTCATATCTGCAAACATTCACTTTAGTATACTGTTCACTGTAGTATACAGAAATTTAGTATAATGTTTCCAAAAGTTTGACTGTTGGTTTTAATGACATTCCACAAATTTTTATTAAACCGATTTCCTTCCTACTCCGCAGATACCTGCAGCACATTATGACAAACGGGTCTTATCATGTAATCACTAAGTAGAGGGATTTGGTTCCACAAGGTCATCTCAAACCTATTAGCAACTTACCGGCTATTTAATCTACGAGCGTCTCATTAAAGATTAGCTGCCCTTATTAATTGACAATGGTGCATTGCTCCACTCTCTAATCATACAGTTTCTGGATTTAACGCATGCGATAGCCATTTAATCATTTAACATTCTACTTGCTTAAGTAAAGTGAGAAGAAAATTTTGGCTATCAAATAAACAGAGTCCAGTGCGTGAAAATCAGCCAGCGGCCACATGATTTTCTAAAATTTCTTGTGTCTCTAAAATTACGGTTTTTAGAAGGGCGACCATCAGACAACTTTCTTGTTGTCCAGTTGCTATTCGAATTGACCAAATCATTATTAAAAGCCTGCTTGTCCTTTATTCTCCTAGCGCTGTAAGTTTAGGTTTACTGGGTAGGTTTATGTCGTAATTAGAAGTGCTTAGCCATTCTTAACGAAGCTGTATCTGGGTGGGAAGCTTTTCCCATATGGCTTAGAACACATAATTAAATCTGAAAGCCAGGTAGCTAAAAAAGCAGAGTTAAATTGGTTTATTTCAATTTCTGATGAAAATTTGATCTTTTTCCAACGTACAAAACAAAATTTAGAATTTTTTTCAAACCTTTCCGATTTTCGACACCCTTGTGTTCGACACACTCGTAAAGGTGGGTCTACATTCACAAAAATTTGTGCTGAACGCGTTCGGTGAAAACATTTTCAAACAAGTTTATACCACATTCAACGCACATGATTCAGCACTTGCCAAATGCATTTGGCCCAAATTTTTGTAAATATGAACCCACCTTGTAAGTTTTATTTGGTATATAGACTCTGAAAATCCCAATTTTTTCTAATACGGCTTTGGATAGTCAAAGTACATCAATTACCGATACTGACTTTTCTAAAAGTAAGAGGGTTCTCAGAGAAACACCTAAACTATTGTTACGATTTCGAATATTGTCGAATTCAACAATCCTGAGGTATGAAACTAGCGACATCTAGGTTTAAGTAGCAGTATTAGTAGTTTCATTACAGATTAGTCTGATCTTTGCAAACGCTCTGGTAGCATATAAAGAAGACTGGTGCGATGAAAGCTAAGTAGTTCAGTCTTAATGAAGACGCGGTACGCCGCGATGCCTAAAGGAAAATTATTTACGTGATTTAAGCAATGTTATTTTAGAGTTTATGGGTATTTGAAAAAAAAATATTGTGCGATTATTTTTTGTATTTTCGGGGATATTTCGATGTAAACCAACTCATGAAAATTAGCAATATAGAATGTTCTTTAGTTTCTATTGTGCTATACTTACCTTCTAACTATCTAGACGAGATATTAAGTTATACCGATTACTGGCGCAATTCAAATAATCGATTCCATTTTCGGTACTATGGTCGATAGTTAATTGATCCTTCTATGCCAGAGAACGAGGTTACTGGATAGTTTCATTTCGTCAGACATGACTAGTACAATGCTGACCAACCAAAAATGACATAATAGGGATATGAAATATTTAGTACAAGCATCACGTTTTAAAATGCCGAGCAGTGCAACTTTTTGACGTTATAGTTATACGCTGTTAATTTTATCTTTTTTTTAATATAAAAGTATCGGTCCCCAAACTACACATAAGATTACACAAATTACAGAAATTACGCAAATTACAGGCATGGTTTAATCGAGTCAAATTTTCAAAAAGAGTGTTTCAAGTCCAGCCTCTAATCTGATATGCTGAGTGGCAAGAGACAGGTATCATTAAAAGTAACCTGATTACCTTCCGCACATCAAGACGTTACCCCAGTGTTATCTGAAATACTATGACCGGTCTCTGACCAGTATCAGTGGCGAGTAACGTAATCGATTTTCTGGCTTTTCAAGAGGATACTACATCAATGATAAACGATAAGCTGCGAATCAAACTGTTATTTTCGACACGATATCGACACTTATTGATGAAACAGAAATCGAAAAATGTCAGCCGGATCTCATGGATAAGGGGTCTTTCAATATAAGGAAGGACGCATTTTTTCTATAATTTGAAAGAATATGTTATGGCATTAAGCACGGAATATGAGACCGTTCAAATGACCGTCGTGGCTTTGCTTTTCGGCACGTATTCGGGAGGTCCAATTTTCGACAACTTTGCCGCATAAATCTGGCTGAATTTGCTGGATGGTGTTAATTATGCTGGCTTTGAGGGCACCAATTGTTTGCGGTTTATTCGCATAGACCTACGATTTAAGATAACCCCAAAGAAAGAAGTCTAAAAGCGTTAAATTGCACGATCGCGCGTGCAAAATGACAAACCAATGATTCCGCCAGACCAAATCCTCACCAAACAGTGACTTTCTCGGGATTTATTTGGTGCTATTGTATTAAGTTTGGATTGTTATCGCCCCAAATCTGACAGTTTTGCTTGTTCACATATCCGTTCATCCAAAAATGGACTTCGTCGCTAAAGATGATTTGTTGGCGAAATTTCCAACTTCCAACTGCTCCAGAGCCCAATCAGTGAACGCACTGCGTTGTCTTACCTTAAGTTTGTTACGGATGGCACCCACAGATTTTATCTAAGCACGCTGAGTTTTTGGGCGTGGGGAAGTTGAGGCTTGCATGCTTCTGGACCGACCGGATCTCCCCAAGCGACAAGTACAATGACTGCTAAAGTAACCTTTACAGGCCGATGCCCAGCCACAACGAAGCAGCATAAGAGGGTAAGGACGTTTTCCCAACAGACAAAGCCTCTCTTCATACGTAGAGACTTCTAGGTAATCTCCCACAATTCACACTCCGACAGCTGTAGACTTTCGGAGAGCCACGGAGAGACCGCGTACATTTTACGATCGTCCTCAAATGGATGACACATATGCGGGACTCGCCACTCCGACCCTGTGGATGTCCTGCCAAGTGGATAATGGGGAGTGACAAGCCCAGCCAAATATGGAACCGACACGAAAGAGAATCCCCCTCCCATCATTCCGACAAGAAAATAAATTAAATACTTCATCTTATTTCCAAAAGGAAAAAATTTAGGAGAAATAACGAAATAATCAAGGAAAGAAATAGACCGACGGAGTAAAGAAATAAACCAAATGCCGGAAATAATTTGCCGTGCCGTTTTTATTCAAATACAAAAATTTAGTACAACAGAAGACAAATCAGAAGCGGAAGGAGGGAGAAAAAGAAAAAAATAATTAAATCAAGCTGAAAATGGTCGAGAGAGAAAACAAAAGAAAATTGAATCAAAATATTTTGATAATTATGAGGGCGAAACCAAAGCGCACCCCGGTCGCGCACCACCACCGTTAGCTGGTACTCGATTACAAATTTATATTTGTAAAATTAAAAATTGCAAATTTTGGAATGGAATTTAAAAGAAATAAAAATAAAAAAAAATTGGTACTTTGACTGTTGCGACCTTGCAGGGTAGCCGTCATGTCACCGGTGGTGCCTCACCCGGACCGTTGCGGCCTTGTAACAGCCGATAACCAATATGAATGCCGAAAATAAACCGTTGGGTGACTTCCCGCCTTTGTTAAACGAACCACTATCGTTGGGCGTTGTTTCGGGCTCTCGCCATTAACCGCAGCAAACTCGTTGGGCATCTTCCCGCCGTAAAATATAAACAAAAAGACGTTGGTTGTCTTCCCGCCTTTGACCAAAAATTTGGCCTTAATAGGCCGCCGAAAATGATGGGCGTTGTGTCGTCAAACCCGTAAAATATTTTGTTGCGTGTCCTCCTGTCGTTAATCGAAAATTTGAATGGTCTCAACTGGCCACCCGTTGACAAAAATATTGTACCCGTGGTTATATAATTAATAATGCCCCGATGCTAGCAATCAATTCTAACATCCTCTCCGGTCAAACCCTGTCAGGTGAACAGCTAATCATGTGACTGGGTTTTATATAAAAAAATATTCTTCCAATTCCACAATTTTTCTTTTCCTGCAGCCTTTGGCAATCAACATGGAAGAAATCTTAAAACTGAAGTTTTCGTTTCGTTAACCACCAAATCCCGGTTACCTTAGCTTTTGAATCTGAAAGCAACAACTTTTGGCTTTAATTTTTTTAATGTATTTAGATTCTTCGGTTTGGTTCATTTTAATAATATCTATTTTATTTTTTTGTATTTTACGAAATAGAACAAACTAAATTCGGTATTTTTCTGTCAAAACAAATGCAAAATGTCTTTTTTTACAACCAGTGGCCCTATTCTGGCAATTCCCCGGGAATAGGGAATAATTTCTTTTTGTAGCAGCTATTCCCCAGACATTTTTCCCAATTCCCCGTTTTCCAAAAGTTAATTCTGGCGATTGGGGAATATATTTACGGGAAAATAATTTAATTATTCGCGGTCGACAGGCGATCGCAATAAAACAAGAAAATACAAAAGTCTAAAAATAGTTTACTACGTTTAATTGGTTTTTGTTGATATTTTAATTGAATTTTACTTAAAAATAATTTTGTTTATTAAAGTAAAAATTACATATTGATATTTCCAATTAATATTACCAGTTTTCAGTATAAATTTACAGCCAAAATATTGCTATAAGTATAAAATACAATAAATTTCCGTTCAATTCTATTCCCAGTTAATTCTTTCCTAAAATTGGTATGGAAAAATAAACGTCAAAACTGCTATAATGGGGAATAATTTTTTCCCAAACATTTTTTTCCCCAAAAGCCAGAATACACTTTTGGGAAAAAGAGAATGAAAGTGCTACAAAATTTAAAATTTCAATTCCCCGGGAATTACCAGAATAGGGCCACAGATGACAAAAAAAATAGTAAAAACAACCGCCTTGTGGTAAACACCATAACTATAAAATGGTTTTATTTCCCCTAAACCTAAAATTTTTTTGGCTTACATATTAAAGCCAATTTGGCTTTATACAATGCAATTGTTGTTGTAATTTTGCAAAAGCAACACAGCTTTTATTTAAAATAATTATTTATAAAGTGGAAATACGACTAAATTAACTTATTTTATAATTATAATTTTCTTTTATATAAGAAAATTTTGTTCATAAATTTTAAATTTTAGATAAATCGTATTTGATTTTTCACCCAATATTCAAAACCAGCTTGGTCTTTTCCAAGCTCAATAAACTAGAGCCTTTATTTTACTAGCCAACTTACTACAAAACTCTTTGGAATTTAAAACTTAACTCAACTTCTCGCACCAAAACAACAAAATTTAGGAGAATATTTTTTTTCTTTTCGTGTGCGTCATTCGCCTACCCTTTCACACCGCACATTAACCAACACGCCAAAATGAAAAACGTACAAAAATATTATTCTATTACTCTACGGACGCACACACGCACAAAGTGCGTATTGGTCTCGCTCTCAAAATCATTCGACGTTTACGCAACATAGTAGAAGTGGGTAAAACGTGTACCAAAGTAAGGCCAATTCACACTTCACAAAATCTTTAAGATTAATGTCATAATGCAGATGGCATTGCCTTCAATAAAATGCGTTAATCAAACGACTATAGCTATCTTTACTTAATAAAAATTTAATTTGTATTTATTTTATTCCCAAGGAAACAGCAAAAAGAATTTTTAGATTTAATTTTGTTTATTGGGTTTTTTTGGAGCAATTAAAAATTAAAAGATTTCAATTAAAAATTTAACAATTAAAACAAACACGATGCGCACAATAACAATTACACCGTTTGTTGATGCGAATATGAAATGTCACTTTACCAGCAGAGCCGACATGTTGATACTGTTAAAGTTAGCCGAAAGTTTCCAGCCGAAAGATAATGCAGATAGTGTCTTGAATACAGCAAAAATCAGTCATGAACTCGAATTTAGGATCGGGTTATATCATTTGGGTGAAGGGGAAATTATTTCAGTTTATAGAAATTTAAAAATTGATAGGACCGAGAGTATAAAGAGAGTTTAACTTTCGGCTGAAATAGTCAAGACACTATCTACTTAAACTTTAACAAGGTGACATGTTGTAACTATCACTGTTTTCGTTTCGGCGAAAAAACCGTGCTACTTGACGAAAATATAAAAATTTACATTAAAGAAAAAATATTTTTACTTCCAAAATACCGTTATTCCATCGGAAATGCATCGAAGCGAAAAAAGTGATAGTTACAAAATGTCAGCACAGGTGACAGCATTTTAGAATAGAATATAAAAAATACCAACTACGTCAACATCTTTCGGCAAGTACGAAAACTAAAAATTGGAATTGGATTTAAATAATTCTAAAAAAATGGATTATACTAATTCCATTTAGGAATTGTTCAGTGCAATTGTTGTTGTAAATACAGCTTATAATGAAATTCAAAATTCAAAAATAAAACTGGAAAAAGGCAATATTATGAGCGTGGAGTCGTAACAAATTCCTAAATCAGTTAGATTTTATATGGGTGCGGACCCAAGTCTCGACGAATACCTAAATTGACTACCTCGGGTTTTCGCGTTCACTTTCACGTACAGCAGTGATGTTTCTCTCTTTCACTGTCACACATAGCAGACCTTATGTTTCGGTTACGTATGCGGAACATTTCTAGAACGGAGAATTGGTTTGAACTATGACCCTCTGGCGGAGGGCAGATTCACTGACCAATATTTCGTATCGGTGTGTAGGCTGCCAAGGAGCTCGCAATGCGTCGATGGTTTAATTTAATTATGTGAGAGGGGAAGGGATAGTTAAAGTGTTTATGCGAGTTCTTCGAGGCAGTAGTCCTTCCAGTAATCCTATATTACGGCTATGAAAGGAAACGAATTATTAATTTTGTGGACTTAAAATATGAGATGTTTTAGTCAAAATAAAATCATTCGGGGACACTGCAATGCTTGCCCATTTATAAAATGTTTAGCTCGGAGATATTACAATGCCATATGGAACTATACGACAGAACTGTACAGTAAATATTTGTACAATTAGGGCAAGCTTTTAGTCGGAACCGTACAATATCATTAGAAACCAATCAATTGTCTGGAAGCAGCACATTTCAGCCAGATTTATATGAAATCGGTGGGTACCATTCAGACCATTGCTCAATGAATTTGACTCATTCCAAATTATTGGGCTTTGTTTAAATCATCAGCCCGAACAACACAATTTTAAATTATATTCTTCATACATACAGTTATAAAATCTAATTTTGGCTGAAATTTGACAATTTATCAATAATGAACAAAACATGGTGTCACTGGTCCAATGATGGACAGTGCATTGTGGTACTAATGTGACAGTTGGATTATTGTAGGTTGGCTCTCGTCGCTCACGTTTCTTGTCAGCGTTTTTATCAGATATTTACCTTTTTACCTGGTATACTATATCAGTAGTTGTAGTATATCTTGAAAGAGACACTGCTACTCCATGGTAACCACTATGTTATATTTATATTCAAATTAGATTTGAATTCAAAGTAGCATAAAGCAGATCATAAAATTAATGGTTGGTAAAAAGAAAAGAAAGTACGTCATCCATTTGTGTATCCCTTATATGTTTTTGGTACCGCTATCGACTATACACACATACATATAAATAGAGAAATTTATGTATTAAAACGAAAATTGTGTCTTAGCCTGCCCTAGCAAGAACTAAAAAATCACCCTTAGGAGTGAGCATACAGCAAATAAATTTAAATTCGATCGTATGTATTTTTATCTAGAAAATTATACAATTTTTTTGTGCTTTCCGATGAAAATAACCCCCCGTCACACACAAGATGAATATAAATCGAGTCAAGCGAGCATCATCGTACAGCAGCGGCAGCAAAATAATAAAAAGGACAATAACCGTAGGGGTATTCCGTTTTTTTTTTTTTTTTTACTTTAAATGTACTGTGCATTTATATGCGCGACTACTAAAATATTTGGCGGCGTATGTGGAAATGTGGAGTGGGGCAACCTTATACAGTGGAAATGGAAATTCATATTCGCCATCCATCTATATTTTGAATGGATGTATATATCGAATATAACTATATATTGATATGTTGCAGATGGGTACGAATATATACTATACATGTATGTCTAATGTGCTGAATTTTCGCTGTGTATGTACTCGTACTTTCCAACTCAATATCCATAAATAAAATTAAACAGAACCGAAGAGGAAAATTCTTTGAAATAGTGTGCATGGTATATGCTATCTGTTGCTACTGACTGGTTTGTTATGTATGTGATGGGGTTGTTAGTTTTTCCTAAATAAAATTTATAGCATATAAAAGTTGAGTTGAGATGTGATGACGGGTGATGTTTGAAAAGGGGGAGGTTCATTAAATATAATCTATTTATGTAAACACTATACACATGTATTGAAAATGGTATATTTACCGGAGCGAAGGATATGGCGGCGGGATGGGTGAGATGCGGGACTTTATTATAAATAGAATGAGTGTGTTGTTATTTTATATTGATGGAATAAAATTGAATTTTTATGTTTAGTATATAAAATGAATGATTTCATGATCTATAATTTCAACGTCCATGTGCAGACGCAACACGTACATAATGTAATTGAAAATTCACTTGCATTACGTATTTATACGTTCACATGTCATATAAAGCTGAAAGGTCAAGTCATAGATCAATATATTACCATATATAAATGAGAGGGGCCATCCAATTGAAATTTGATATACTATACCCATATAGGTCATCAATGTCACAATAATATTCCAAAGACGATAAACCAGACCATCTTCATAAAATCTTAATCAATCATTTCATTTTATATTGTTATTATTTCGACCACCAACAGTTACTAGTCGTGTGGTCAAATTTGACCGTATACACAGCATAAAATAATCATAAATCATATTATGCAAAATCAAGTTTTTTCGATTTCGGCTATAACGAACCCCATCCATTTAACAAAAAAATTGAAAATTATTTGACCAGTTGGCCGGCTTTACCAATTTATTTAAATTGTCGTTAAATTGTTAAACAAGCTGTAAATTCATTGCCGATATATAATTGTGATTTCTGTTGTAAACACATTTAAAAATTGACCGTAAAATTGTTTAAGAAATTTTTTTTTCGGACCCGTTAAGAAATCAAGTTTGTTTTCAGCAAAAGGGGTGAAATTGGCGCAGGTAAAATTTTTCCTGCATGCAGATTTAAATATGTTTTTGACCGTGTATCTTAATATAAAAACTTGTTCTAAACTATAGTAAAAGATTTTAATTTGATCGTAGATTTTTATATAATTATTCGGGATGTATATTATTCATATATATGGAGTCAGAGGTGACGAATAGTGTGCCGCCGTGACTCATCAGGTAGCTGCATAAATATCAAAGGCGTAAATAGTGAAATTTTGTTAATTTTAAGTGTCACATATCTGAGTTGCCTTACCACTATGAATTTTGATCAAAAAGTAGTTCTGATTTAAACGAAATTTTAGATTATTTCCGGAGCTTTTTACAAAGTGTATGTAAATTTGCTGACTGTTCTAACTGTAAATCTAATGTAATTTTAAATGTCCCGTTCAATTTGATGTCCCATATGTGTCCAAATCGGGAATTATTAATGTATTGAACTCTTTCAAAAATGGTTATGGCCCGGACGGAATTTCTTCGTACATGTATTTTGAAATTATTAAAATATCAATTTTGGCAGCGAATATGTCTCAAATAACAAAAAAAACATGTATTAGTAAATACACTGTTAAAAAAATTCTTATAAGAATTTTTAGTGAAAACTAGAAAATAAAGTCAAAAAAATTTATTTTACATTCTTCATAATAGTGTAGTTTCTCAGAAGATAATATTTCAATATCTCTAAAATTAGGTGGAAATTAGACGATATCCGGAAGACAGATAAGACAGTCGAGCTACCAGCTAATCGTGGAGTTGGTCGGAAAATCCCTAAATGTATTTGAAGTTGGTCCAAATTTCTACCCAAAAAAATGTGATGGCAAAACTAAAATGATGATTTCTATAATATTAGAAGTAACCAAAAAATTGTATTTCACGACATTTTATAAGCACTCAGCCCAAAAAATGTAACTCTCGTGATAGTTTCTCATAGTCAGTCCAAAATTTACTATAACAAAAGTTAAAACTGTCTCGCCAGTTATATTTAATACTGTCAACCCAAATATTCATTACGAAATGTTAATTAATAATAAACCAAATCAAAAAAAGTCGTTACAAATAATTTAAAAATACAAATTCATTTCTGTAACTTCAAAGTTCAGGCAAAAACTAACGAAACCGTGGTCATAAATAGCCCAATAAAAGGACAATGACCCATCGCCAATTTAATTTCTACCTTTTGGTATTGGCCCGCAATGATATTACATTTTTCGCAGAGTTCTGGTTCTTACCTATATACCATTGCGTCGGGGCGTGCAATTCTGACAATCCTCTCGTGGCCATTTATAGCCCCAAATTAGCTAAATATATACTCATCAATTTTTACTCTGTACCTTTTAAGTTTTAGTATTGGCCCGCAACGCGAAATTAAAATTAATTTAAAAAAAGCAGAACTTCTTTTGTTTAACTTTCTTTTTTAATACGATCTAGAAAAGTGTGCCTTTCCAATAACATCAATTTTGTAAGCTACGAACATATTATCTCCTGTCAAATATAAACAATGGTTTTGTAAAGTCTCTTTGTTTCTCAAAAATTGTTTGTTGATGTTTAAGTGACGCCAGTGGGAATATAATGTACTACAGAGAGTTGAATCACTATCGGAAAAATACGCGACACTAATGCAAATTTTAAAATGGTATCACACAACGGGCTATACTTGTTAAGTTAGCCGAAAGTTTCCAGCCGAAAGATAATGCAGATAGTGTGTTTTCTATCCCAGCCGAAATATGGTAATGCAGCTATTGTTTTTGCTATGTAATATACTATCACGTGCTATATAATTTTTCCAAAATGTTCCAAACCCGGTGTGTAAATTACAATAAATTTAGAAATTTTCGAAACTAAATTAATAGAAAGGCCTGTAATTTTTGAGTAATCCACTTTCTCATCGAACCCACTATGTTTATTATAGAGGTCATAGGCCTAGGTAAGCCCACGCAAAATTTGGATCAAGTCTGAAGGGAATAGGGGTGTGTGCTTGCTCCAAACTTCACGTGGACTTAGCATGGCCTTTCTAATAAACATAGTGGGATCGATGGGAAAGTGGGTTAATCAAAAGTTACAGAACATTTCATTAATTTAGTTTCGAAAATTTCGGAATTTCTGGTACATTATACCAAATTACACCACCTCCCCCTATCGCCTTCAGACTTGCCCTAAATTTCGGGGATTAGGATTATGACCTAACCAATAAACATATTATAAATAATATAGAACTAGGTAGATCAAATAATGTATCTACGGGACAACAGAAGCTATAGGAGAAAATTGGGCAGAAAACTGCATTATCGTCATTTCAACCGAAATTTGACCTTAAACTACGTTATCGACATATTACAGGTATTCTTAATAATGCGAACACTGCATTATCGACATTTTAGTCGATATTTTGGTAGGAAAACTACTTTATCGACATATTGAAATGGTCGCCATTATAATCCCACATAAACTTTGACCTGAAACTTTGCACAGGTATTCTGTTTGTAGGCTCGAGCATAACAATATATCCTACTTACCCAACAAATGAATAGTGCGAGTTACTTACATGACATAAGAATTACATACTATATACAATATTTCATATACAATATTTCCATATACATATAATGTATTTGAAATTTATTAGATATGTATAATACCATAACCTTATGAATTTACTAGTACATTTTAATTTATAGGCACATTTGAATAAATTTATATAATTTTGTCAATTCGATTTACTTATTTATTTTTAAACATTTTGTTAAATAATTATTTTATTTTTCCCTTAAAATTTGTCGACAATGCAGATTTCGGCTGAATTTTCTGCTAACTTCAGTAAGGTATCTTCCGGCTATAATTTTTTTTTTCGGCTGGGGCAGCAAAGACACTATCTGCATTACCATCTTTCGGCTGGAAACTTTCGGCTAACTTTAATAGGATCACCGGGCTATAGTCACAACAGAATGTTTTTATCAATTTGTTGAAAAGTCGCGTGTGTTGTTGAAAAATTGCAAATTTTCTTGGCATTAGATGCAGAATTTTTTGACAGAATTGCACTTTTTTTCATGGTCAGCAGGTAAAAGGTCTTGTACACGTTATACACATGGTAAGGGTACAACTGATTTCTTTTTAAAAACTTTGTGTTAGTGTCATAAACATTTGGATTATTGATAAGGGTGTGGTATAGATTATTGGACTATTTTATAGACAAGATGTGGGGTTGTTGGTTTCAATGGCTTGTGGTATTGGATTATATTTGTTTAAGTTCATTTGATTTTAATTTCACACCATAGAAATATCGAGAAATTATATAAAATAATAAAATAAATAATACGTTTACCCAAGCTTTTTTTTATTTGAACGAAAATCGTGAACTTTAATTGTGTTGCCAGATGTAGATTCACAGAAGTAATGCTGAATTGCTGAATAACTTTTGCAAAATGCCAAAAATTTTGTGACATGGTTTTGTTTGGTTTATATTGTCGTCAAAGTTGTTTCCTTATTGTTGTGTTGTATCATAAATAAGCGATTTCTAGTGATTTATTATGAAATTCCCGATTATGAAATGCGACACATGAATGCATCATTGTAAACATATAATTTTAGAATTTTCCAATGGACCAGGCGATTTTCGTACAAATCAGAATGAAATATTTTTTTAAATCTTGATATAAAAATTCGTAAGTATGTATACGTGAAATTGTGTTCTAAATTCTAAACAAACAACAATTTTTATTCTCTCAAATTCAGATTGCCATATAAATACTAAGACATTAAAATCATTTTAGTATTAGGCGGGGCTGACACGGTTTAATTCAAAATGTTTAAGAGTGTTTTAAACTGGATCGCATTAGTCAAATGGTAAATTTAAGCGAAGGCAGAATATCAATTTGAAATATATGTCGATTTATTGGCGAAGTATAGATGCAACGTTTGTTTAAACATATTGTGACGTTGCTAAGTAATGTATATCTTAAGGTTAAATGCAAAAAATATTTAAGCTACGGTTCACCCGCATACGTATATCAAAAACGTTCGGTAATGAATGAGTGCGATAGTTTTTCAATATTTAACAAACGCCACATGTACCACTTAATCGAAATTAATTTTCGAAACTGCCACTACTAACTTTGAAAATATAAAAGATATGTATATAAATACTCGTAAATACAAAAGAAATATTCTCTACATTCTAAAAGTAAATTTCTTGTACTTTAATTTCAGTTAGTTTCAATATATCATATACATACTGCACAGCCCGATGATAAACCAAATTACCAAAAAATTCGAACCATATTAATTAAAACAATCAACATTTTTTAAAACCAATTATTTTATTTTGTCAAATAAAACATAATTAAACATTTTAAAATTGAAAGTAAATATGTATATTTTTAAATTCATCATTTTTATAATTTTGAGATACACATCATAACAATATACAACAAATTCAAACTGCTTCCACGAACAGTAAACAAATATTGTAGTGAATCGTCAACATCTCAACACGTCAACATTTAAAAGTTAATTTTTTATACTGTGTTGTTTTTGTTTAAACCCTAAACAAATCGTTTTTTATGTAATTTCCGAGTTACAACTGGATAACATAGAACATGTATTACTTCTGGAACATCTGCCGCAAAATTTTAAAATCTACTAAACTTAAATAAAACAATAAGTTAAATTACATAGTTGTAAGAAATTTGTCTAGAGTTGATAACTAATAATATGATTAGAATTAGTCAGCTAGCCTTTAATTCCATGATTTAAAACCTCTTTATTTAAATCGAAAAGAACATAACAAAAAATATAATAAAATAAAAACATTGCTCGATAACAATAAAATTATAATTGTATGGTGAAAATAAAATTGTACAAGAAATAATAACACATAATTTGTACACTGTCGATAATTTTATAATAATATTATCCCCGAAAATTATTATTGCACTAGCGTTGCCAATATTCGTTTCTTTGCAAGATTGTTAGAAAAATGAGCTACGGCATCGTTTTGATTCTTTGAATAGTTATTCAAAAATATATTGCACCAAATATGGGCGCATAGTTTTAAAGTTTCATAATTTGTAGCCTGACATGTAGCGCAAATTTCATCTATGAATTGCATTTCACAATAATCCATTACTAAACTGATTATATATGTTTTTTGGTTCACTGATTGTAAAAATTTCTTTGTAAATTTGGGTATAGTGACCGTTTCAACAATTTGGTAAACTAAAATTCCAAATGACAGTGAAAATTCTGTTGGATATTTGAGTCCCCCGCGATCTAAATTTCGTATGTAAAACAAATCCAGTTCAATTTCCATTTGTAATTCTTTATCAATTATTAATTTATTGATGCAGTCGGTGCAGCTTAGTTTTTCAGTGACTTTCTTCGAAACATATCCTGCCATATACATTAACGCGGAAAAGACTTCAGATGGAACAGTTATGCTCTCTGCGTTACTGATAATTTGTCCAACTTCGTCGTCTTCTACAGGGTTATCCAATTCGAGGTTGATAAAGTAGAAATCTGTATACCGACATCTGTCAAAGATAAACGTCAAGTACGCTGTCATTTATTTAGTTGACATTCTGCCATTTAAGAATATGGAGCATTTAACAATCGACCAACGCGTTAAAATTATTAAATCTGCTGATGCTGATTTTTCGAACAAAATTTTCTTCAGTGATGAAGCTCATTTTTCGCTTGGTGGATACGTTAATAAGCAAAACTGTAGTGCGGCTACGCGAAAGATCGTGTTTACGCAAACAATCTTCAATCTCTTGACGAATTGAAAACTAATATTCGTAAGGTACCGCCCGAAATGTGCCGAAAAGTCATTGAAAATTACCTCAAAAGAATCAAGGCCTGTAAGAAGTCCCGTGGAGGACATTTGAATGATATCTTGTTTAACTAAAAATGGCAAGGATCAATCTGTAAAATGAAATAAAAATTACAATACATTCCGAATATTTTGTGTGTTTTTTTTAAGTTTACTTTATCAAGCTTGAATTGGATAACCCTTTATTTCGACATTATACAAATCTTCATTGAAGTCAAAATTATTTTTTAAATCTATAAAATGATTCTTGCTTTTCATTATTTTTTGTCATATTGATAAGCTTTAACCGTTTTTCAGATTATAAAATCTATTGCACTGTTACATTGTAAGAGCCACCGCTCATTTGTCTGTATTGGCCAAAACGGTTTTCAAGACGATCTGTTGTAACTTTATCTAATAAAACATATTTAAATGATTTTTGATGTAACAAGTATCGTGAAAGTAGTTTTAAACCTGTGCATGTATGAATTAAGGCAATAAATGAGTCTTGTGTTAGTTTATGTGCTTTTTCTATTTCTTCGGAATCCCTCCACTTTATTAACCAATTTGTAATCCTTTCTAAATATTCTAAGCCTAGTGAATTCTCTTTCGTTATCGGATTAGCCAATGGATCTCTACTCAAAACGCCCTGCTTAGTAGATTTTACTGATACGACTGTAAATAAGCTACAAGTAATATCGAGTAGTTTGCTTCTTGATTCAATATTGAACTGTAGTGAGCTATGGCGGCTATATTTCTTCTGTCACATATCAATATTTGAGCCAAATAGACATTCTGCTTCTCTATATCTGATGGATTGATAGCTTTCTGACATAATCCTGGTGCTAATTTAGCTATTAAATTCCGCTCGTGTTTATAATGCCTCCAAAATAGATATTGTAGCAATATTGGTTTCGGAACTTTCTAATGGATATATGAAAGTTCTATCTTTTGAAGTTAATAAAATTATTGCGAAAAGATTTCATGAGATGAACAGTGTCAAATAGAAAAAAAAATTTTTGTTCTTTAGAATAAGGTGACTCAACAAAAGCGGGTAAGACGTTTTCATCCGGTGAAAATTTTTTAAATGTCGCTCTATTTATTCGATGGTTGTCTGATATTACTGCTACTACCTCGAAACCAACTTCATGTATAACGTCTAAGACATCCTTAATTGTTTCGTATAAGTATTGTGCAGTTAATTTTTTACAGGAAAAAGCCTGACGACATCTAAATTTTTTGATAGCAATGAGCTGATCATTAACGCCTGAACTGTACGAGCTAATATTGGCTTTTCATCTACGGCTGTAGAATTATTAGCTACTCCTTCCAATTTGCCATTTTTGTAGGTTAAGGCTGGTTTGACATATATTTCATCGACCATAAGAGTTACAAGTCGTTCATGGGACTCTAAAAGAGCTAATTTCTTTTCTAGGTGTTTCTTCAAAACGCCGGATTTTATATTCCCTTTCGACAAACTTCGTAAATATGAAGGATGAGGCAGAGTTATATGTCCTATATCCCTGATAAACTTATACGCAGTATAGGGTATGAATATTGACATTCAGCAGAAAAAGCTAACAAAGGTAAGCTATATCTTTTCAATTTCGAAAAAACTATTTCAAACTGCTCGTAAAACAATTCTAGTTTTTGCCTTTGATCGTATTGCGTTTTATGTGACTGTAACAGAAACATAAAACTGGTTTCAACATTGTTTTTATGGTAATCATAATCTAGATTTTCTAATTCAAAATTTTCTAAATTAAATATCAAATTGTTCAATTTTGAAAATTTATCACACAATAAAGTGCAATCTAAAATGTTAGAAAATTTATTTAAATTCTGTTTAAGATTATTAATGAAAATTTCTACTTCTAACTTGATGTTTATGGTAAAATAAATATTTATGGCAGGTGAATGCTTAGTCCAAGAGATCTTGTAAAATGTAATTAATTGTTCGGAATGTTTCTGGTTAAAACTCAAGCAATTGTACTTATCTTTAATCAGTAGATCGTTTAATCCTACGATTATGTCGTTGTTTATTATTTTTTCCGCCTCAGCTATACGACGAACTGCTTGGTGGTATAGCCTAGCCTGAGGAGTAGGCCGGCAGACTGCTTCTTTGGTTAAATAATGAGGCAGGCTTGGAAAAATTGTTGGGACAGCATCAAGACGCAAACGCAATCTGCTGCATTGTTTTGTGCTTTTCGCTTTAACAGTAAGCGAAACTCTTCTTTAAAATGGATTTCACAAATGCGAGTATGTTTAGATGGAGTCCAATTTTTTCTGGGGATGTTATTCAGCCATAATACTTTTCGATCTTCCTTAGTTGGTATGCTAAATAAATGGTGAGTCTTCCAGTTCGACTTGCACGATGGCACACAACAATAAGCTTTCATTTTTTTCAGAAGGCAATTTCAGTTGAATTTTCTTCGATTCTAATTTCAGAAAAGCGAATTTTAATATTTATTATAATATTAAATTGTAAATTTAAATTGTTTAATAAAAATGAATATAAGATATAAACAATATGTGATCAAAAAGTTAGATATTTAAAAACGTTCAAAGCCGGGTTACATAGGCAATTAAACCGAACATGGCAAAAATTATGAAATTATCTCAACATATATATTTAAACGATATTTCATGTCGATCAGTTAGTCCGTGGGCAACGTGTTTTGAACAATTTTTAAAATTATTTGAATATACGACCTAAGAATAAAACAGTTTATTGTACACCACAAAGAACATACAGATTACAAAATTTTTATACGTATTATATCCCTTTAGTGATTTACTAACACAATTGTGCGGGTAGGGCAAACGCACCTTCTCAAAAAATTAGTTTTGTATGTTTTTGAACCAACTTACACATTTGTGAATTCCTTTTTAACTTATTTTCGTCCGAAAAAAACACTATATCTATACACACAATTGTGTTGGTTTTACTTCAAATCAAGCAAAATTTTTTATCAACAACGCCATTACATACTATGGTTTCTTACTCACACATTTGTGTTGGTTGGACTAAAACTGAGCCAATTTTTTTCTTTTCTTGGTTGAAAAAGGGATATATTTAATCTATTTTAAAAGTGTTTGCACGCAATGATAACGCATTCATCATTACTACCCACACCAATTCTTATAAAGAAATATTTATTGATAATTTCTAATCCAAAAATTTGTAAACTACATTTTTTTATTAAAAGCTGTATCAATTATATTTCATTGCAATCTCCATTAGATTGTTTAATAAAATTGACAGCTCTCAGTAAAAGGATTGACATTTAAAAATTATTAATTTTACGTTAATTATCATCAAATCACGACACAGAATACAAAAACTCCATTCCCATCAAAATTACAGCACATAATTAATTTAAATTTTAAACATAATTTTAAAACTAATATTTTATAATTTATCGAAAAACTCAAAATTAAACCCCCAAACAATAAAAACAAAACGCACGATTTTTTTTGACGTTTTATTCAGCAAATTGCTGTATTAAGACGATATAAATGTACATCTGGCAGCCCGTCGAAAGTTCAAAATTTTACCAGATTTATAATAAATATATTTTGTATTTAACTAATTTTTTAATATTATCGCCAAATTTATGAAATGCCATTTAAACTAGGTGGAATTCAATAAATATATAACGTATATTAACTCAAAAGTAATCAAATTAATTCTATTTTATGCAGTAATTTATTGTTGGAAAATACGCTTTTTCTATAGAAAATACGCATTTGGGTACCCTTATTGAAAGCTCGATTACTTTTTTTTTGTATACAATCAGGCCTGTATTTCTTTGGTCTTGCCGTAATATATCATCGTCTGCCAGACAACAATATGGATACTTCGATAGCGGACCGCCAAACAGTTAAGATTTTTTTCGTTATTTCTTTCATTTTTATATTATCTATATTATAAACTTATTCTTTTATGATTATATTTAATTTCCTTTTCTTATAATAGTATTTCATAATTTCTTGTTAATTTTTTTTCTTCTTAATTAATATTTTAGTTAAATTTAAATTATAAATTAGTGATAACTAATAATTTTTATTATTGGTTTTTTTTTTCTCTTTACCCATTAGGGTATATCTAGTTGGATTTTCATATTTTAAAAATAATTATTTATCGCTGATTTATGTGACGTCATTTAGTTAAGGTTGTAGCATAGTTTATTTTCCTCTATTGGGTTTTGTTGGATTATGATGTTTATTATTCTAATTATTAAAATTATTCATATCATCGACCAAATTTAATGTTTTATTGTTCCTCTTTTGCTATTTTGTCGTTTCTTCACTTTGATTCGATTTTCAGGATGAGTGACTAATTACGTAATGGGGAGGAGGAGGAGAGTAAGTTTGGTCACAGTTGTCTAGGTAAGTTCATCTGTACCTTGCGCTCTATTCTAATGTATATCTTTATTTTTTTTCTCTTTTGTTCCCTGTCTGTAGTGGTCAAACAAGCAATTATTTATCTTCCACCCCAATCCGCGAGCCTTTAGCCGGCAAAACTATGACCACTTTCTCCGAAGCTCTAAATAATTGACAAAATTCTTTTTTTGTGACGAATGGCCTTAATTTTCGGAATCCTAAAGTTGGTAATCCTACTCAGACCACCCCAATTCGTTACACTCAAAAAAATATTTTTGTATTTCCAAACACTTTATAAAGGAAACACTCAATATGTTTACAAAATATATTTGCGAGAAATACGATTCCTTGCTTCTGGTGAATATTATTAGTGTTTATCGAAAAGAATTCAATTATGTTCATTAAGAACTTATTATTTGTCACAAATAACAAATAGTATTTATACCAAACTCATTATTGGTTGTTATAAATAAAATTAGTTTCTCATAAATACTTAAGTTTGTTTCATTACAATATAAAATGTGTTTAGGATGCGTATTAATTGATTAGGAGAACTACTCTATATTAATCAGTGCAAATATTTAAAAATGTTCCGCTAAACTATAATATTTACCTCGATTATTGGAAACAAACGAGAATTCATTTTCATTCTTGCCAAACAACCCAAATAAATTAAAAAATAAAACATATGCGAAATAAATTCCATTTTATTCAAGAACATTTTAAACAAAGAGTTATAATTAAATAGAATATAACAAATATTAAGTTGATGTTTCAAAGCAAGCGTATATAATAAATTTTTTCGACATTTAGCTACACGACCTATTTCTTTGAATTGTTGATGCTTGGCCTCGAATCGCATTGAGTTAATGTTTTTTAGTGGCCCAATCATGCTCATGATATAAGGATAATGTGTGCAAATGTGAAACTTAGGTCGTAAGTGTTCTTGAAATAAAGTCAAATATTGTCGATGGTGGTCAGTGATTAAATAACGCAACAATTCTATAGTACTTGGATCAGAAGTTTGTGTATTAAGGATTGAATATATTTATCTTAAGCTCAAATACAAATTCCAATGTTTGTTTTCCCTTGGAACTAAATCACCGACCAAACAGTTAAAATAAATTATAAAGTTGCCCATCTCGGATGCTGAATATTTTAGTTTAGTTCCATGTAACAAAGTGTGCAGTTCTTTAATTTCAGGCGGTTTATTTGAGCAGTTTCCAAAATCAAAAGATCTTATTCTACTATTTAACATACTCATATTAAAAAAATTATCTTCGTAAATGAATTGTTTTAAAATCCTTATCATAACATAGTGTACCACTCCCTCGTTGATGTCATGCATTATGTCAACACTTAAATTATCAACAATGTGAAAATTTGACAAATCGTTAAACATACACGCCTCTCTTACACCGGTTAAAGAAACATTGCAAAGATTAACATCCTTGATATAGTTAATTCTATTTCTCAGATTACTTGAATTATGCAAACATAATGAATGAGTTGTTATTTTGTCGATTTTACAAATTCTACAAAAATAATTAGAGTTAAAACTCTCAGAAAATCTCAAAATTTTTACAGCACCCGTAGTGCTTTGAAAATAATGAGTAGCTAAACGTGTTCTCATAGATTCAATATACGAGAATTTTCGAATACAACTCATAAACGGACATTTATAGTAAATTAAATTATGAGTTTTTAAGTGCTTAATATAAATATTTATACCACTAAAATCTACGTTACATACTAGACAAATAATCATTTTATCTTAATAATATCTGTAAGGTAACTTATTAAAGTGCTTAGTTCTACTTAAGTGATTTTATCAATAAGTCAATATTTGGTAACGCTGTCTTGGTTATATTTAAATTGAAGACTTGCCGCTCTATGAATATCCAAATATGATTTGGCTCTTCTGGGTAGTTTATATTCAGCCCACAAAATATATCAAAACAGGATTTCAAACAATTATTTGGGTTTTCAATATAAAAAACTTTGTCTGCAACTGTAATGGCTACTGTTGGATTACACAATTGTCCAATTAATAGAATTCTAGGTTGAGTGAAGTTTTGTTTTGCTTTTTCGATATCAGCTTCCGACTAGAATATAAAAAATGGTTAAAATTGACTTGTAAAGTTAATATACTTAAATTTGTTAATATTACCTGCACGTGTTGAATGAAGCTTTCGTGGACTTCTATTTTACTTGGACGTTTTTTTCCTTTTATAAATGTCATTTGTACAATATGAGGTAAAATTAACAAACTAATCAGTTCTTTAAATCGTGTATCTGTTAAATAAAACCAGAAAAATATTTAAAATTTGCAAAAGTTATCTGCAACAATAAGTTAATTATGCCTTCATTTTTTAAAATATTGAGATAGTATTTGACTGCACCGCTTTTGGATACGGTTCCTTTTTTAATAATTTTGTCGGCCAGTGTACTAAATTTTTCTTGACTAAGTGGTCTAATCAGAGGATACCGTAATTTGGTATCAATAGCCAAGAGCTGCAATCCCCTTGGTTCTAATATACATAAAAATTTGCTGTGATAGTCACTTGTGCTAATTTTTGAGTCCAAAATAAGATTACTATGGTGATGTGTTTTTCTCCATTCTTCCTCAATTTTGGTCCATGGTTCAACGTCTCTAGATAAAAAGTCAATTCCTAGTTTAATATCATCATCCAGTATGATATTTTCTGCATGTGAGTTAGATCCACTAATACTGGTAAATTTTGATATTTTCCGCCTAGTTATAATCCCAGCTTTCGATAAAATATTTTTTTTATTAAAATAGGCGTTGAAAAGCTTGCCTTTAGCTGCTCTTCCAAATTCCGCAGGAGTATAATAGACACCTTTACACTCCGTGTTTTTACCAAATATGGTTAAGATAATATCGCCCAATTGGTTAAAATTTTCTTTGTTCAACCTAAAATACAAAATAGTGTTAAACCTTTAATATTTAATAATTAATTTAATAATATATACAATAGCAAATTAATATTTCAGAAAATTTGTACGTAATTCGCTTTGAAAATTTTGTAAATATATATATAAAAAATTAATTTTTTGGAACCCAAGCCGATTTCACACTCAATGCCATATTGGGCCCATGGTGCTTCATTCACACTCTGCACACCTATTCACCTATTCATACAATTATCACCTGCACGTTGCAAGTTCCATGTTAACCTGTACATTGAAATTAACGGTGGGTCGGCACTAAATTCTGCACTCCAACAGAGGGTCATAGTTAGTTGTGTTTATTAACATCACCGACCGAAATCGATGATGAAAATTTGCTTTTTTTGGACCTGACTCTGCTGGGATTCAATAAAAAACCGGCAATTTAATCTAAAATCGACGGTAATTAACACGAAAAACGAAAAAATGTCAATATAATATTATATGTGGTATTGCTACTACAGCTAGAACTGATTAAATGTACCATTCATTTTATTGTGATTTAAACTCTGCACATATCGACTTCGACGGTTTTTTTTTTAAATTAGCAATGTATAAGATACCTTTTGTGTTGGAATTATATATACTCTAGTACATAACCTAATACTTACGTTCTTTCTGGTGCTTCATCCAATATGGAATGGATAATTATTTTGGGAGATTTTCACCCTATCGTGGTTGTTTAGCGACTGCGGATCCTTTTGATATTTAAATAAAATATCTTTTGCCGATTTGTTTAGCAGCGAATAAATACCCTTAAATTAATGGCAGTGAAGTATGTCCCAAATAACAAAAATAAAGCTGTATTAGTATATATACTGTTAAAAAATTCTTATAAGAATTTTGAGTGAAAACTAGAAAATAAACTCAAAAAAATTATTTGACATTCTTCATAATACCCCGGAAAATCATTTCCACTTTTCTTCATTTGTAAGTAGTTTGCAGAAGATAATTTATTTCAATATATCTTAATGCCGGGTATAAAAACCGCAGTATTCTCCAAATTTCTGGTCAAAAAAAAAAATTGTGTAGAAAGCCACTATGTGGAATAAAAGAGGATATCCAGACAGAGAAGAAAATCAAGTGAGCTAAAGGACATTTCCAAAAAACAGGATTTTTCTGATTTTTTTCTGGTAAATGGAATCGTTTCGTTAGGTATAAATAGTTTTAGTTTAAATATATTACTAAAATCGTGGAGTTTGTCGGAAAATGACTATAAGATAACACAATGAAATGAATCTAGTTTCCAAATATCCTTTTTAGTTCTGCTAAATTTAGTCGATTTTATTAGCTTGCGTAATTCTTGTTAAAATAAATTATGCGGTTATCGTAAACTTTGTCGGAAAAATCACCTATGTAAAAATAAGAGCCTTTGTTGACAAAAATAAATTAATTAGGTGCAAAATCCAACCGATACCGAGAATAAGCTATCATTTTTAGTTGTGGAAAATGAAGACGAGTTTATTGGATTGAACAAGATTTGTTTCGATAAATTCTGAATATCCTAGAGTTTGTCGGAAAATTTCACTATGTCCAAATGTTAGCTTCAGGTTGACACAGTCAAATAAATCTAGAGTCATTTCGATATCTAGGGGATAGGTGTCATTTTTTGCTCTCGCAAATCTAATCGATTTTATTGGTTTGAGTAGTTTAAATTTTGATAAATTCTGAATATCCTAGAGTTCAATTTTCCGACAAACTCTACGATATTCAGAATTTATCTAAATTAAAACTACTCAAACCAATAAAATTGATTAGAATTGCGAGAGTGAAAAATGACACCTATTCCCTAGATATGGAAATGGCTCTGAATTTATTTGATTGTGTCAACCTTAAGCTAACATTTGGACATAAACAATTTTCCGACAAACTCTAGGATATTCAGAATTTATCTAAATTAAAACTACTCAAACCAACAAAATCGATTAGATTTGCGAGAGCAAAAAATGACACCTATCCCGTAGATATGGAAATGGCTCTGAATTTATTTGATTGTGTCAATCTTAAGCTAACATTTGGACATAGTGAAATTTTCCGACAAACTCTAGGATATTCAGAATTTATCTAAATTAAAACTACTCAAACCAATAAAATCGATTAGATTTGCGAGGGCTTAATGTGTTTTATTTTTTTCGATTATTTCTCACTCTTTCTTTCATCTTTGCAAAATACATAAATCGAATATGAAAAAATGTGCCACCTATTTCCGTCTCTTTCTATTATAATATAGTTATTTCGCGAATATTTTATTTTAACAGTGTAAATACTAATACTGTTCTGCACTACAAATTTCTAATTGGATTTGTATATGTACACGGGATTTTTTTTGGGACAAACTTCACAACCGTTTAAATTAAGAAATTGTGAATATTTAATGGTTATTTAAAAATGTGTTTTATTGTTAAAATGTTACTTCTACGGTGAATTCTGAATGGATGATTTTGTTGTTTTGATTAAAATTAAGAAATTTGACGCTGCCTTCGCGGGAAATGGTTCTAAATATTTCTGTACCTCGAGGGTCGCTATGATAATTTATAACAGTAGATTGTGACATTGGATTTTCTTCTAAATGAAATACCTCAAGACCGTTGTCTTCTAAATGTGTATTATTATTATCACTAACTAAAAAAACAGGCTCATCTTCCATGACCAATTTTTTTTCTTTTAATTCTGAGACAACTAGAATTAAATTCTGTTGGTACCGATTTACATACGATACAAAAAAATCTTTTTTATGGTAAATTTTAATTTAAAATTAGTTTTAATTTTGAAATGAGAAGCAACTAAAGAAATACAATACACATATGATTATTCTATAATAATTAATCTAATTGAATTTTATGTGAAATACCCGCGGAATGAAATACATCGTATGATAATTAGCCCGTTCCTACTACAGGCACTATTTCGATAGTATCGTTGTACGATACTTGAATGGCCTCAAAGTATTGAGCCATTTTTAATTACACAATTTTTTCTCAGAATTTCACTTGAATATGGTTTATATCTTATTTAACACTCGTTTTACCTTATCCAAAATTTATAAAATCACGAAGTAAAACACTAAAACTTAATTTTTTATTTTTACACACAAGCACAACATTAAACTCTGATATCAAATGAATATAGAACAAAATTCGTATAATGTGTTTTTTTCGCAAACACTATTTATTTATCGTAAGTCGTTTTTAATCACCGTAAACATCAATTATTTGACCCAAACATTTAAGTGTTTGTCATGAATAATTTTGTTGTTCAACGAAAAAAAAAAAAATGTTTTAATTGTTTACAATAAAGATATTTTTTGTTTGAGATAAATGCCTGGCTGCTATTTACTAACAATGGTAGGCTAATAATATTCCGAAGTAAGATTTTTTGTTTATAGCTATTGAACAGTGTTTATGATAAATATTAAGTGCGAATTACAAACAATATATGTGTGTTAAAAATAAATGATTATTTCTAGTAAACGTATTCGAAACAATCCTTTTTTTCAGTGTACAAATCCTTTAGTCGACACCTCCTAGCGGTAGAAATTGTATCTGAAACGGGTAAATGCTCATAGCCGTCGTAACGTTTACCAATATAAGGGAGTGGTGAAGCCTAAATCGCTGGCTATCTCGTCGCTTCCGCGGTTTTACGCTTGCTATTAGTCCGAGACCAAATTCCTTTTTAAAATCAAGATGATCCTTTATTTGTTTTTTTTTGGAATACCACACGTCACGCAATCGAAACTATATTCCGTCCAGGGGTTTACCAGAGCCAAATCAATAAAATGACGACTCGCTTTTACTGTCCACTTTTTTGTTTTTATAAAACAACGATAGTATTCCATTAGTTGATCCACTAAATCAACCCCATCCATTTTCTCGTTGTACTGAGTAATGACATTAGAGCATGAAACATCCTGATACGATTTGGTCTTTTTAATCTACCGATTAACAATCGTTATTGGATCAAAACCGCGCGATAGTAACGTCTCGCATTTTGTATCTTTCCATTTGATTACAGCAATTTGATGAGCGCCATTATTCAGTACAAATTCCTGTTTTCGCCCGAAAAAACCACTATAACTATACACACAATTGTGTTGGTTGTAATAGACTTATGGGAAACTTGCTTGAATTATTTGGAGTAGTTATCAGTTTGGACGTAAGCCTCGCATAAAAGTCAAATAAGTCTACAAAAAGTCTAGTCGATAGGAGGATTATTGTAGACTTTCAAATAAGTCATTCTCCACAAAATAAGTCGCAAATTGTACCGCAGTCTTAATCTTAAATCTACCTGAAACCGATTTAGCTGATTTATTTTGTTGTGTTCGTAATTGTCAGGACAAGGTTTGTATGAAAGAAAATTTTGGGAAAATCCACTGAAAAAGTCGGAAAATTCAAAAAATCAAAAAATTATGGTTTGTACAGTTTTTTTCGCACGTATCCGATCCAGATAGTCGTTTAAAAGAGAAAAATTGGAAAATCTTGGAAGAAAATTGAATTTTTTTCCTAGCACATGAGTTGAGAACGGTTAGATTTAGCTCAACCTGTTTTTAGATGTGTTCCCAATTTCCAGGAGATGGTTCTTACGAAAGAAATTTTTGGAAAAATCAACAGGAAAAGCCGGAAAATAATTTGGAAAACCAAAAAATGATGTTTTTACACGGGATTTTGCACGTATCCGGGTGGTATTTTAGAAGAGAAAAATTGGAAAACTCGATAACTTCTGGAAAAACGATTATTCTAATCTATTTATTGACTTTATTCTGTTAATGGTGGACGATGTGCGTGTTTGACGGCTTTTACACTAAGTTTATCTATTTGGTTGATTTCGTACATCCTGTTAGCCATTCCAGCAATTGTATTTAATGGAAAAGTGTCTGAACTGCGAGCACTCTTCGTATTAAGTCCAGCAACGTGTCCTGGGCATGAGGACTATCATTCTTAAAGTTTGGTTTTCACACTGGTTTTCGTTGTCGAAGTTTCAATTAATTAAATAGCACATACTTGCAAATGCTAAATTTATACCAAAAAAAAAAGAAACACTATTCTCTTTGGCCGCACCTCCATTAAATTTGTGACGCGATGGGACGTGTTAAAATTGTACTCGTGAATTCGTTATAGTGGTATTTCAAGAGGCCACTAGATTCACACATAGTGCATTTCTAACAAAAAGTTGAACCACCACATGATGTCTTCTTAACAGTCACACTAAAAAAGTGCCACTTCTATACTGGTTTTGATACATCTAATCTCCCCATCCTATCTCTTTACTAAATATAAATCAATGTATGCAAACAAAACAAGAAAATCAGTTACAATATTCCACTCAAGTTCACACAATCGAAAATATAAAATTAAATTTAAAAAGGATACAAAATCCAGAGATCGGGCGATGGAGATAGCGCATAGTACTCATCAATTCAATTTCGTCGAGTGCCCGCGCGATGGGTTTATTAAATCTCCATATTTTTATATATACAATAGAGGGTTTTAAAATTAATTCAAGTGTCCTGTACACTAATAAAATAAATAAATAAAAAATTGGATTATCCTTTTTTGCTATTTAAAATAATGCGCACGATGACAATAAAAAATTATTGATAACTTCATAATTTTGCGGTGGCAGGATATTCGAACACACCACATCCTTTAAGAAAATTATATATGACCCCGCCGTCCGCTTTTAAAAAATGCCAGGTCATAAATAATGTCGTTTATATATAGTGAGGACACGCCTTGTTTTTATGTGAGGCACACAACAATTTAGTCCTTTTTTGATGACCATTCGAATCCCTTTATTTAAACGAGAAAGTAGGGTCACTCCCAAATGATTTGGTTACATATAGTAACCCAACACATATACACACACGCGCATAAAAAAGGATATAATTTTTAAATTATTTATGTATATTTCCTTATGGGCATGAAATTTACATAAATTTTAGGACGTTTCAACCGTTTTTCTGTAGAGTTGTGCAATTATAAATTTTCGATTCCCCCTTATAACTCTGTTATGAAAATGCGGAAAAATTCTTTCTACCTGTGCTAATCCATTAGAATAATAGTAGCGAACCCTATTTTATTTCGTATATGACCTTTTTCGGTGACCCTTGTCCAGATATTTTCACAACTCTGGGGTTCATTTAATCGAAAATATATGGTCAACGAATAAATTTTAATAAATTATCGTCCTTTTTGAGAATGTACAGCGCGTATATCGAAGTTTGGGGTGCGGGAACTTGTATATAAGATGTGTGTACGATGCTATAAAGGTCACGCGTGCTATCAGTAAGAATTTATATTGAGATGGATTTCTTGGATGACCTTCTTCACCTTAGCAGCAGCACATATAGGTAAACATGTTTTACACTTCAAAACAAAACTAATTTTCCAGTTGATTTGCATTTTATTAACGGAAAATTAAACTTCTGTGTATAACTTCGGTGTTCTCCATTTTATTCGACAAATCTATAAAATTTAAATTACAATGGCGAACTACATTTAGACATGTTTAGACGAGCACGATTCGAAAATTGTATCAGAAATGTTGCAGTTGTCTATCTGTATTCTAGGTGGAATCGGGCAATATACATAAAAATTTCATTTACATTTTTATTTTTGTCAATCAAAATAATAAAATAGCGCATATCCTGTGAATACAAGGACCTTATATATATTTATGTACAAGCATCCCTCTCTATATGCACATGGAATTTTAAATCACGCGTTTTTTACAAAAATTCCGCATCTGCCGAAAATTTAATTTCAAAAATATTTTACATATACGGAAAAGGATTTTTATTAAAAAGGATAATATGCAAATTAGATATTATTTCTTTTCAATACCTAAATTCGGGAACTAACCTACTAACATCAATCAAAAATCGAAAGCCCCTCCAAGATCCTAGATCAAAATCGAAATTATGTACAAAATTTCTACCTGAGATATATTTTTTTGTATAATTAGAGCACAACATAAATACTCGTACAGGAGAGAGATATCCCATAAAAAGGATGCAATTTATTTTTTTGAATAATATATTAGTGTATCCTTTTTTCCATTATATATCTTCCTGTATTTTGATTACACATGTATGGATTTTAATACCAAATGGTGTAATAAATAATGTGTCAGGGACCCGGGACGACGACGGTAGGGTTGTAATTTAAATTTTACGTTTTTTTCGTACCTAGAAAATTTGATATCCCTTTTTCAATTTTTGATTATGTTAAACGGGAAATTATAATTATAATTTATTTTTGCAACAAGAGTCGGCTTACATAACTTACATTTTGCGCTGAACACATTTTATTATATTTAAATCCTTGTTTAAGGGGTATGCACCGGTTAGATCACTGCATTGATTTAATTTTACAATCGCACAAAATTTTATTAATGTACCTTCGAAAGGCACCCACACCAACTGGCCATTATGAATTGGAATAACATCTCGTACTCTTAATATATTTCGTCCCTTTATACGAAACCTCATACATTTGAGGAGTCATTGGGGGGTCATTGTACGTCGGATAATAACTATTAATTCAAGGTTAAATTTGCTCTGTTTGAGGTATTGAAATTCAGTTTCATACACAGATTCAGATATTTTTATTTTTACAAGCGACAATCAACCCTGTTACAATCCTCGAATTTATTAGAGGTCCACTTCCATGCGAGATGAAATGTAATGAAAATATTCCTTTTTGTATACTCGTAACGACCGCACCCTCAAATTTTTACTTTAGCCGACACCCGAAAAATTCGATTATAACTATAATTGAGTTATCTTACTTCAATCGTCAGAAACACCTTCGAACTATTGCGATAGCCTACACCCATGAAAATGGATTAGATTGAATCGAACAATGTTCTTCTGGACGTGACCAATTCGTGATTTTGAATTATAGGTAGGACATTCGATACGTATAGCCATTACGTAGAGTGGTCAACATACCGACATAAATTTTGGCTGACAAGTAAACTAGAATACATAAGAAGATCGCCTACAAGACAATTGCAGACATAACCACATCGCCGACAATCACACTGCCCTATACCTACATCTCCGATGTATAACCGCATTGAAGCGTGCCACTGTCAATGCAAGTAGTTCGTCAAAAATAATCAAGTCTGATAAACAGATAACTCTTAACCCCAACAGCCCTATTAGAATTTTTTCATGTTACGAAGGAAAACTCCGTCGAAAAAGCGCGAACATATGATACTGTTAAAGTTAGCAGAAAGTTTCCAGCCGAAAGATGGTAATGCAGATATTAGTTTTGCTATCCCAGCCGATAATATTTTAAAATGTAGATAATGCAGATTATATCGATAAAGAAGATTAGCTTCAATATTCAAATCGAAAAATACCGGCAATATACAGATTTAAAAGTTACAAATGAATCATCAATTTTCTAACATAAAATGTCAATAACCGACATCTCTACATTAGCCATTAGACGCAGTTACGTTTAGCTGATGAATGGTTTGTATATCAAGATTTTGACAATCAATGACGATCATACTGTACTAATTTGATGAACCATGACCCTACGTTGAATTTGATTATATGTTTGGAGTGGGTTTTATTAGGTTATATTGGTGATGGACACCAATCTGACTGCCGATTCGATAGCCCATTGATTATAGGTTTTGAGGGGGTCTGATGAGGCTATAGTCACTATCCCTATTCAATAGCCCATAACCATAGGTAGATTTTGGTTTTAGGTTAGGGTTGAGTCTATGGGGTTATAGGGGTGAAATTTTTATTTTTGAGACTGGTTCAATAGCCCATGCTCATAGGCAGATTTTGATTATAAGTAGGTTAGGCATAGGGCTGATGGGGTAATATGGATGAAATTTTGATTTTCCTCATTTCTCATCGATAAAACCGTTGGTCAATCGATATTTTGCAAGATGGATACCAATCTGAATATACCAATTCGATACCTCATAAACAGAGGTAGATTGTGAGTTTAGGTTAGGGGTGAGTTTGATGGGGTTATATGGATGAAATGGAATATCTGCTTCATACAGCCGAAAGTAGTCGATAAAGAAGATTGAACATAATCAAGCATTGAATGGCTTATAATTGTCGTTAAAACTGTTTGCAACTCGATGACCATAGATAGATTTTGATGATAGGTTAGGGGTGGGTCTGATGGGGTTATATGAGTGAAATTTTGTTTTTCCCCATTTTTCAACGAGAAAATCGTTTGTCATTCCTAATTTTGGCATATGGACACAAGCCTGATTATACCAATTCAATAGCCCAAGGCTATAAGTAGATTCTGAGTATAGGTTGGGGTGGCTCTGATGGGGTTATAGGTGTAAAATTTTGATTTTACCCATTTTTCAATGACAAAACCGTTCGCCATTCGAGATTTTGCCATATAGACACCAATCTGACTATGCCAGGCTCTACCTATGACCATGGGCTATCCAATCGGCATTGTCATTGCCTGGCGAAATCTTGAATGATAAACGATTTTGTTGTCAGAAGAAGGGAAAACACAAAATTTCATCCCAAAAACCTCATCAGACCCACCCAAAACCTATATTTAAAATTTGCCTATGATCACGGCCCACCGAATCGGCTTAGTCATATCTATGTATGTCTGGCATAGTTTTGAATTCCAAACCACTTTAACGACAATTACAAACCATTTAAAGCTTGATAATTTCTAAACTTCTTTGTTGGCTTTATGAAACAGATCTTACCACTTACAAACCTTTTCCAAATCTCTTCAAATGAAACTTTTTCCAAACATAACAATAAATTAGTATCAATTAAATTGAAAATTTTATTTGTTATGTGTTATAATATATGTTTCTTTCGGCTGAAGTAGTCAATGCACTATCTGCATTATCGATTTTTTACTTTCGGCTGGCATCTTTCGGGTAACTTTAACAAGGTGAACATATCACAATAAATACTACAAAGTTGAACACTGAAATTTAAAAGACTGTTGTATGAACTGCGAATGATATGTCCAGTGTCCACCGATAGGTGTCACCTGCGAATGTCGTGGAGATACTTAATGTCGTCTTCAATACTGCCGGCGCCTTTAAAGTACCTTGTTAAAGTTAGCCGAAAGTTGCCAGCCAAAAGATAACGCAGATAGCGTCTTGACTATTTCAGCCGAAAGTTAAACTCTCTTAATACTTTCGCTCCTATCGATTTTTAAAATTCCTATAAACTGAAATAATTTCCCCTTCACCCGAATGATATAACCCGATCGTAAATTTGAGTTCATGACTAATTTTTGCTGTATTCAAGACACTATCTGCATTATCTTTCGGCTGAAAACTTTCGGCTAACTTTAACAGTATCTTTAAAGTATTTTAATACTTTAGTGTCTGTTGTGATTACCTGACTGCAATGCACAGCTTTATCACACCGGGTTTCACGCGTAGACGGTGCTAGTGACAGATCAAGTTGTCATTTATGTCAGAAGTTGTGTTTTGTTCATAGCGTGGACAGTTGTTTACGATAACCAGTTATAATACCAGCACATATCTCAACGCAAAAATATTTTTGTGTGGCGCATGGCTTGGCAGGGCTACACTTGGCCAGTTTCGAAGAAGTGCAAAATTGGTTAGTAGAATGGTTTCGGTCCAAAGTCATGTCGTTTTATCGTCATGGTATTCATGTATAGCCGGAGAGAGATGGCAAACATGTGTAGATAGTGAAGGACAATTGATTTGAATACACCATTTTTTATAAAGGGTTAGGGAAAGTTCGTGGCCTTTTTGGGGTCACATTGAAACAAAGAATTTTCTTATTTCAAACAAACTTTATTAAACCAAATATGCGCCATTTTGATCGAAGACCTTTTGTCATTTTACTGATAGAGCTATGATCCCATCACTGTAAAACTTCTGTGGTTTAGAGGCGGACCATTAAGATGGTTCTGCATGGACCGGAACAAATGGTAGCCCGATGGTGCAAGGTCAATACTATATGGTGGGCGGTCTAGCGTTATCATGATGGAATACAACGCCCTTTCTATACTTATCAATTCTGGACATTTTAACTGAATTGCTTGTCTTAAACACATTAGTTGCTCAAAGTAAAGATTATAATCAATCGTTTGGCCTGGTGGCAGCACCTTATAATGCACGCTCGATTCCTTTCCAATCCTATCAAATACACAGCATTACCTTTCTTGGCGTCAATCCTGGCTTTGATACCGTTTGGGAAGCTTCATCTCGTTTCGTCCATGATCTTTTTTCGCAAAACGTTGTAGTATCTTATCCACTTTTCATCACCAGTAATCATTCGATGTAAAAATAGGTCGATTTCGTTCGCCGCGTTTCGATTGAAATCCGGCTCATTAAAGTTTTAACTGTAACATTTTCAAATAATTTAAAACTGTTTTGTGATCAATATTTAGTTCTTTACCAATTGCATGGCTGCTTATATGCCGGTCTTCTTCAATTTTCTGCCTGATTTCATCGACTTTTCCAGTGGTTGGTCGACAGGAGCGAGGTGCATCTTTGACATCCATATTTCCAGGACGAAAGCGCGCGAACCATTTTTTTGCTGCTAATTTTGATAAAGCACCTTCTCCATAAACAGCGCATATTTTTTCGCAAGCCTGAGCCGCGTTTTTACCTTTGCCGTAATAAAATTGTAAAAGGTCTATGCCTCGAACGTAAGTAAAGTTTCACCAATGATGTGACATGAATGATGCTTAACCGATTTAAAGCGTGCATTCCACAAACCACCAAAATGCCGCGAAGCAGGAAGAATGAATTTTCAGGTGGTACTATCCTGAGTTAATAATGCAACGATCTCAGAATTTACATGTTTCGTGCTCTGCCGATGCAGGAATGCCAAATGATGATTAGTTCAAACGAAGTTGATTGCACAGTTACTGTGTATACTTTGGATTTTGCCTCTTCGCTCGATGAACATTTTGATCGATGAATGCCTTTTTTTATTATATTTCCAATCTATTCTGAGGCCGAAGCTCTTCCAACTCTTTCGCGATTCGCTTTTCCCGTCCTTACTTTTACGCCAGCTAATTCGAGGACCTACGGCTATAGGTTAGATTTTCGTAGAAGCAAGAAAGATGGGTTGGCTCATTAGATCTGCACTCCGACAGGTGTGTAGTTTAATTGATGTTGGGCTCGCAGCACACCAAGGTTTTGATGGTTAGGATCCAACAGTGTGTTCGTAAATGAGCCAACAACAAATCTGGGCTACCGTATAGCGTCGTACGAAGTGCTCCTGAAATAAGGAAATTGGTAAGCTGGTTATTTTTGGGAAGAATAACCAGATGCTTCCTTGTGTTTATCAAATACGATTTGCGGAGCCATCCTCCAACCCCAGTGTTAACACATTTATGTTGGATGAGGAAGGGTCTGTAGAAAGCCGTGATACGAAGTAATTTTCCGAACGATGAACATCGGTCGAGATAGTAATATAAGTCGTTGTGAGACGACACGGTTTCTGCATGCGTTGCGACAAACGACTTGATTTTTGGTTCGTCAATGTTTGCCTCGTTTGTTCTTATCGTGGTAATTTCCTGGAATCTTCTCGTGGAAAAACAGACCACCACAATGGATCACTGTGTATCAATTATTCGTACTGCGTGGCCAACCAAATATAGTACTTGAGAGCCGGTCCATATGTAAGTTTGAACTTGTGGCACGTTGTGTGATTGAACTGTGTTGTCTATATGAATTAGACGTGGCAGACTGATTGTGTTTAATAGTAGCGCGGCCCTTCCCGGATGCCTTGGACCTTGGATGTCAGTATTTTCGTTTTGACCGTGAATTTTAAGATTTAATGCGATTTGTAGAGTGATTTGTCCAGCGATCGATTCTGTTAACCTCCAAGGATCTCAAACTATCTTGATACGTGAGCCACCTTTGAGCTGTTAATTTCGGAACCACTTCATCCCACGATACGCCGAGCCAATCGGTTCAAATATCTTGGATGCCTCCGATGATGAATTTCAAACAATTGACCGAACGAGACCAATATAGTCTAAGTGTTTTAACTGAATTGACGTTCAGCTTAACTTGACCCTGATGCTCGCGAAATTCGATCGGTATCTCATTGAGAAGCTGTTGGCTATTCGAAAGCCGCATACTGCCGTAGTTCTTTAGACTTTGGTTAAATTCATACGATGTCGTCTGAGCCGATCATCAAATCGACGCAAAGCTCTCTCGATACGACTTTGGCTGGAATGGGAATTTCGTCTATTTGTTTCGTGCTAGATGATAGATGGTACGAATTGCGAGGTACTTAGTGTTGGCAGTACCATAAGCGACAGTACCGATAAACTCAAACTGGTTCATCTCGAGAAGGTCGCCATATTAGTCGCTGAAATAGTTTCTGTGCTTGGGCACCATCTGAATCGAATGATCTGTATACCATCTGTGAATCATTATTCAACGATAAATCTTAAGTTCAGAATTCTTCCCAATTTGAACCTTAGTGACAAAAAATGGGACTAGATCAAACCTTAGACCTAATTTTTACTGATGAACCAGTTTTATTGAAAGCAGAAGAATCCCCCAAATAATATTAGAAAATAATGTGAGTAACAAGTTTCAAAATATACTAAAGGCGGAATACTTATTACAACTTCAAAAAGCCAATTAAATAAACTTTCAACAATATTTTGAAAAAATTAATAGTCCAGCAAATTGATGATTATCCAGCAGGGATGAGATTTAAAGATCAAGAGTCATTTGAACCACAGATCATAATCATATATTGAGCCAGAAGATATCCAGTTTGCATTGATAGGATTAGGAGAAGGATGTAGTCCTAACGGTATTCCTATATGTAAAAAAAATTGATCATACTTCCAAGGATTTGAAAATATCCCTAAAATATCCTTAAAATATCCCATTTGATCGTTTCCAAATATTTCTTTACGTTGTTATGCAGGAGAATAACTTTATCATGCCTTTCCTTGTATTCCGGTCGTTTTTCTCGTATGCACGGCTCAAACGAATTAATTGTAGTCTGTACCGCTCCCCGTAATGGAATCGTCAGGTTATTGCAACTCGTAGTATACAACGTCTCTTTGTTCCCACCATATAATAACCTTCGAACTATGAATGTTCGTCTTTGCTGTTGATGTTGAGGTCGATGGCAACGATTGACCGGGCAAAGCGTAGTATTTTTTCCTCTTGGGGTTATCGTAGAAGATCCACTACTCGCCACCAGTCACTATCCGATATAAAAAACTCTTTCTTGACTGCCTTTGAAGCACGTGTTCCCAAGAAAAAAATTGCCTTTCCACATCTCTTGGTTTCAATTCATAAGGGACCCAATTGCCTTGTTTTTGAGTAATGCCCATAGATTTGCAGTGTTTCTTATTCACCAATTACGATTTTTTTTGGCAGTCCCAAGCGAGACTTATCTCCAAAAATGAAATCATCATTTTTGAAGCGTTGAAGCCATCTTCTACATGATATATCGATTGGAACATTGACACCGTAAACTTCTACAAGCATTCGATGTGCTTTAGCTTTCAATTAAAACAAAAAATTAACTCAACTGAATGTTAACGGCAGATGTCTAATTTGTTTGAAACAACAGAAATCAGCTGTCACTATAAAAAATTTATTTTAGTCAGAGCCACTTTTTGAAAACGAACCAAATTAATTTGTAGTCCCAATAAGAAAATAAAAAACTGCCACACCTCAACTCAATGAAAAAGTCATAAAATCTAAACTAAAAGTTATCCTGCCGGCCAAGTATAATTGGTAGCATTTTTCCAGAGGAAAAACCAAGATTAAACGAAATTAATGCTGATCAAGTATACATTTGAACCTTTATCGCATTCTGTTTTTTACGAATAATTCAAATTATAGAAAATACATAAAGAAGGAGTTATGAACTATATAGCCTAGCCAGCACAACTCACGAATAGAATTAAAACATATTGTTCTCAAATCCGAAAGTAAAATGTTAAGCCCACGAGCAAAACTCTTTACAAAAATTGAATATGCGTGCTTTTCAATTTCAAAAATCAAATTTGTACTTATTGGATTAGTTACAATCTCCAGCTACAACTTTTCTGTATTACACAAGTGTAGTGTGTTTATGTAACGTAAGGCTTAAATTGAAATAAAAAATGAAAAATCCTGAAGCAGAAAAAAATAAAAATTCTACATCTCAAAGATAATTTTTCACCTGAATGGATAATCATCAAAAACATGTACTATATATATGTATACTCGAACCAAGTCAAAATATCCCGCACAAATGTTACGTGGTGGTACACAATGTAGATACATAAATTTCTCTTTATTTTTGCTGCTTTTCTTTCGCTAAATAAATTACATCATTAAAATTGATTTTTCCACTTTTTTTTCTTTTATTCATACCACTCCACATCTCGCTCGGTACCACATATATAAAAATACGAAAAACTGGTTCCCCCGCCGCAAAAAAGAAAAACTCACCAAAAATAATAGAAACAAAATCCCCAACAACAACAACAACAACAACAACAAACGAAAAATTCAATCCATCAACATCACACCAACCATCCATTATTCTTCATATACATGTATATATACATGAAAATACAACAAGAACAACACGAAGAAAAATGAAAAACTTATTCCAAAGAAATCGATTATTTTCCGTACACAGCATCACATATACCTAAAATAAAAAGGATTCTCCTTCACATTTTTCAATTTTTCCGCCGTTCCAAATCTATCTTTTCTTAAACACACAAGTACGGGAGGTATATATACTAGGAGTATGTGTGTGTATGGTGTTTAGAGAAATGGTTTTTTTTTGCAGCTCTATCCTTTGAATGAAACATCAAAATGGAAAACAGTAAAATTGTCCAGGGATTTTTATTTTTGGTATATCCATGTATGTAGTCGTCGTGTATACGGAGAAACGCCATTTCGAAATGAATTTTCCAAACTTTATCAAGTTGTTGTTGTTGTATGTACGAGTATGTATGGAACATATATATATTTACGATTCGAGGAAAGCAAAAGAAAAAAAAAAAAACAAAAACGGAAAAGCTCTTTGAGATGAAAATAAAAATAAAAATGAAAAACTTTCTGTGTGATATGTTGATATGAAGAAAACGAATGAAAGAATTGGAATTAGATGGCAGAAAGGGGTATTGCTACTTTATAATTTTCCCGATAAGGTGCATGTCAATTTATTTCTGCTACCATGTACACAAGTGAGTTTGTATATGTACGAGTATATGTGTATATGGTTTGAGGTAATATATTTAGATAAAAATGGATAGATATTTCATTATTAATGTACATTTCGAATAGTTTTTCACCCATCCCCCCCTAATTTTTCATTCCAAACTCGCATTTAATATCATTTTTGTGTTTATGTGCAGCTCCTTTATATACATCAAAATAAGTATTCGGGTATATTTATATCTCGATTCGAACGTTAAATTGACATTTGATTTGTATTAAGTAAACAATAAGGAGAAATGGAGATTTGTTACGGTATATTGATAAGAAAATGGAATTATATCGATATATGTGATGTACACAAATTATATATTTGGACGGGAATGGTAAACCTGAAAACCTGGAGTTTTTAATGCATGTGAAGAGCTAAAGTTTTACTAGTAAAAAAATTAACAAAAACTTCACATGTATATAAAGCTGTGTGAAGTTTTTACTAAACTATGCTAAACGTGTATATGTGTTGGTGCGTATCAAAATGATACCTGTATAAAGCGGAATTAAATGTAACTTTTAATTTATTAACATTATTTGAAATATTTGGCAGTTAACTTAAAAGAACTGAAAGAAATTATAATATACATATTTACCATATCGTTAATCAATCAATATTCACTAACTCGAATATTGGGGGTAATAAAAGTTCTTAAAAAAATAACTAGATAATCGGTATCCGAGGCAGAATAGTAACACACACTACACGCTGAACTACGTAGGATGAATTATTGAAATCGAATGAGATAACCGGAGAAATCAAAATGCAACCTCGATTAAAATGGGTGTTGTAATAGACAAATTAGAAAAATAAATACCACGCTCCAAAAGCAGGAAAGCTCCTCCGGATAGAGCCTCTTATTTAAAATAGGAAACAAATTTAATGAGAATTAAATAAAAGGCCTAATTAGGGTTTATGTTAGCTAGAAAACTTAGTGAGGATATCCTCATCTAGGGGTGTTGACAATTTAGAGAATTTTATATTATAACTTAATATATTAAGAATTCTTAAATCAACTTATACCATAGACACATATCTGGTTTCGTAACTAGGATTAGGAAACTATGGTTTGCGAGATGAAAACTCAAGACACACTACAATTTCTTTTGTCTTCTCGTTTGGTTTTAAATAGTAATGGAGTAGGCATTGACAAAAATGCCAAGATTGACATTTAATTGACTATTAAATTGTCATAAATGACTTTTCTGTTGACAGAACAGAAAAAAATTTGTTCCCGCCAACCAAATATCTCATTGACAAATAGAAAACTCAAAGGAAACTAGATTTGCTTGGTAGACTATTAGTGTCCGGAATCTCCATTTTTGATGTATTCGGCGTTGGGAATACAAAAATGTCTCGGGATGAGAAAAAGTATCTCATTCCGAAACTATGTTTAAACCAAGTTGCAAACCATTGCTAGGGGTGACACATTACAACGAAACCATGGTTAACTCGAAACCATAGTTATGAAATCAGTAATGTGTCTATAGCATTAGATACTCCTAGATAAATCTAAATAAAACAAAGTAGACTAATAAGGAGTGGGGACTATTTATTGAATTTTCTATTATGACAAGATATAATAGTAATTCTTAGGCCAACTGAGATATCCCTAGAGATCTTAACACAATTTCAGGTATATAGGGTGTGTGACACTAATCTGGTCACCTGTTTATTTCTCTAATTTTGAGCTACCATCCTCGTCGTAATCACCCTAGCTATACGTGTTTATGGGTAACAATGATTAACTCAGCTACCAATAAATTCGTTTCAACCGCTTTTAAGGGTACAAAAAAATTATAAATTGCCGGTCAATTAAAATTTTAAGTCAGTTAATGTCCCTATTATGGTACTCACCTCACCTCAACTCATCGAGAAATACGTCATAATGGTGACTTGAACTCACCATTTTGAAATATTTGATATTATACTTGTTGCAGTGAGGTGACTCTAGCTAGTGTCAAATATACTCACCAACAATATACTGGTGAGTTTATAGTAATTTTTCAAGATGGATAGTAAAAAACGTAAGATTTTTTTCAAAATAATTTTTATATAGGATTTCATTTTATAAAACTATTGCATAATAAAAAAATATTTCTAGGCATAAAATAAGAATTTCTAATGAAAAACACACGATACGCCAATATTGTGAAAAATGTATGTCCAAAACGCCATAAATTACAATATTTCCAATTTAACAACTAATGGAAACTGTCATGTTTATTATTACCATTGTGTTTATAATTATATAGAGAAATCATGAGCTTAAAAAAAATATTACAATATCACCTCACCAGGAGCGCGACATACAACATTTAATACTTTCAATGTATTTGTGTGATTCCACGTTTTCTATAGTATACGAAACAAAATAGTATTTTAAATGTTTTCTTTTTAGTATTCTATAGATGTTGTTGTTGTTTTTTGCTTTTTATTTTATTTTTGTAATGAAATTTTGTTTCGTCGTTTTTTTATAAACCAGCATAAAAAATAAATTACAGTTGATAATTGTATGAGAAATTTCATTCAACTTAACACAATATAAAGTTTAGTTTTTGCATTGAATTTTGCATAAAAAGCACCCAAGACTGTTAAAAATAAGATATCGTTTAAACATACTCGTAATAAGAAATAATATTTTTAACGTGCCTAATATTGGATTATTGATTTATGAACTTAATGGCAATCTACTCGCGAACAGCTTCTTTTGAAATGTTAAAATTCGTTGTTTATATATGAAATTCTGGGTATCTCGATTTATGTTTTTACAGTCTAAGAATTGATTGCTATTTTATCTGGGGTCCAAAAATTAATTATTTTGTACCGGCTGCGTTTTTTTCAAAGTAAATGATATTTTTTAAGTATATAATGGCAAATTGCATTCTATTCGCCCATTCCACACAGGGTGTGAAATAAGCAGCTAGCAGTGAACAGCTCAAAAATAGATGGTCTGGTGGTGGGATCCATGACACCATCAATACACTCTTCATTACACCGGCCATTAGAACGGAGGAGAATTTGGAGTTGGTTTCCTCATCCATCGGCGCGTTAATCATCATATCATCGATTTCCCGAGTAGTAGCACGCAATACAGTCAGCCGTAACCACCGTGGCGCAAAACACTATCGGAAAACCTCCGAGGTTCGATGATCAAAGTCGCCTGGTCGTTGAAAATAAACGAAAGCTTCGCAACACAAGAAGCACTCAACACAAGAAGCACTCAAGCAGAATATCTCTGCGGTAGGAAAGCCACGACTAAATACATTCGACAAAAGAAACGCGATCATATGAGATCATGCATTGAAAACAGCAGCTTCAAAGCGGAAATAGGAAATTCTAGGGACTGTTTTGCCAATGCCAGGAATCTCATTAAAGACTTCCTCCCAAGAAGTACAGCCATCAAAGACGGGAGTGGAGAGCTGAGAACTAACGTGGCTGATGTTTTCTCAGTATGGCGAAGCTTCTTTCAAAATCTGCTAAATCGGAATGACGACGCAACCCCCATTAGAGCAATAGCTCCTCCGAATATCCCACAGAGGAGGAAACTTACGCATCTATTATAGTCGATTGAAAAATGTAAAGGCACCCGGTCTCAATGGAATCCCCGCAGAATTAAGCCGTCGATTGATGTTCAAACAACAAAGGTTATAAAAAGATAAATATGTAAAATAAAATTTAAAAGCCTAAATAAATCTATTCATAAAAAAGTTAAAAGTGAGTTTTAATGAATGTAAATAATAACATTACTTGGCGATCTTACAGTAGCAAAACCAAATTTTTATCAACACCGAGGAACATGTAAATGTCAGAATTGGCGACCATAACTTTGATAGCGACGAAAGCTTTAAATACCTCGGGTCAGTTATAATATTGTCGAATGAAATGCAGGCAGAAATGGAAACCCAAAACGCAGCCGGTAACGAGTTTTCTACGTCCAATCAAAATTATTACGATCTAAACATCTATCGCAATCATGCAAGCTCGCACTTTATAAAGCAGTCATAATACCGGTGCTGGCTTTCGGAAGCGAGAGCTGAACCATGACTTCTAACGATTGTAGATTGTTATCTACCTTCGAAATGAAGTTCATTCGTTCAATCTTTGGTCCAATTAAAGTGGTGAACAACGAATATCAAATTCGCATGAACCACGAGATAAAGAAACATCTTGGAGGTTGCGATATTATCGGATTCATCAAGTCCAATCGAGTTAGATGGTTTGGTTACCTTACAAGGTCCCCACAACATCTGATGACCAATAAAGTGTTCCATCATCAACCAGCCGTTGTGCGTCGTAGAGAAAGACCCCAACTGCGCTGGCGTGACGACGTCGAACAAGATCTTCATTTACTATGATGTCGAAACTGGAGGATGAGAGCGATGGAACGAGACGGATGAAGTCCCATAGTACGGGCGGCAAAATCTATTTATAGAAGGTGAAAGCCAGAGAGAGAGACAGCTCAAAAATAGAACACACAACAAGAAATGAAATAAAAAAAATTTAAGGCCATTTTTGAGATGTCTCTCGGAGCGAGATGGACCGAGAAGAATGGAAGGCGATTGTACAGACAGCAAAATTCCCTGTTGAGATTTAATAGTTAGCGAAAGAAGAGAGAGGGGAGGGAGCAGACATAACAGAGTAGGGATACAAAAAAAAAATTTAAAATAATTCTACAAATTAATAATACCAAGAAAAATAAAATAAACTTTATTTTCAATGCTAAGTTTAATTAAAACTAAAATACATAATAATTGCTTAAATTAAATTCAAATTCATAAATATTTTTTCAATCTTCCCTTCAATTGTTGAAAACCATTGTTAGCTTTACTGCTGGAAGTATTAAGTAACTTCTTTTTTTTATTTGAAGGCCTATTAGTTTGCCGAACTTTTAATATTTTATTTTTAATATTATTATCTTTAAGAGAATTATTAAAGTGTTTAGCAGTAAATCTAATTAAAACTTTTACAATAAAATTTAAAATTTCATCTTTATGAGATTGGCAATGACTGAAGAATTCTTTTTTACTAGATATAACGGAAATCATATTAATTGAGACGCGTGGCTTAAATTTAAAATGTTTGAAAAATTTATCGAATATTAAAACGATTTCCTTTAAATCGTTTTCAAACATATCTGACGGTGTAGTCAAACTTCCGCAAGGCAAGCCTTGTTTAGATGATTTTGATTTGTAAGCACGTAAATTAATCAATTTTGCCGATTTTTTCTCCAAATTATTAATTTCTTTAAAATAATTTTTGCACAATATACATTTATTTTTAAAAATACATTTATGCGCAAACCATCCAGCGACATATGCATTCGCACATTTTTTTAAAGCAACACACTTAACAATTTTATTCTCGTTAATAATTTCGAGAATGTCTTTTATTTCATTTTCCTCGTCGTCTTCTATCGCGGCTTCAATAGTCTCCAAATCAATATCGTCATCATCTAGTTCACGGATTACCAATGCGTTTAATGAGGTATACGGCATTTGTTCTAATAAATTAATCGAATTGGAATATTCATATCCACTTAGGTTAGGCGACTTGAAATTTTGGAAACAAATTAGTTTGAGGTTTCTACATACTCGAAAGGCCGAAGGATTTTTTTCATAGCTGCCTCTATTTGTGCGAATCATTGAAATATTATTTTCAATAGGATCTTGATTTAAATGGGATGTTATTAAAAAATGCTGTTCAGGATCCTTAGAAACGTAATACCATAAATTTAGCACACCTTTAATGGTTTGTTGAAGGCCTGAAAAACAATACGGAAAAGTCATTTTCCCTTCAGATTTCCAAAAATATATTTGTTGTGACGCATTTTTCAAATTATCAAGAATATCTAGTTGCTCTTCGGAAATTGCATTTTTATCTGGATTTGATGCAAACCTGCTAACACTATTTAAATTATCAAAAAGCTTATTGAGCCATCCAATAAATGTAGCTGTTGAAATAGCAGTATTTTTTTCAGCTTCAGTGAAAAAATCATTAGCGATTGCTGCAAAAATACCCATAGATACTCCTTTGCTGAATACTTGGGTAGCTAATTTAACAGACAATTTTTGAAAAGCATTTGGTTTTATATGCTCCCTCGTCAATTTATAAAAAACTTTAATTGTGCCCTCATCAAAATCGAATATTTTTTCTAATATTTTCCAAGAAACTCTACTGAATTGTGTTAATATATCTGCGTTAATTAATCTATTTCTAATACTTTTGATCAAATGAGGTACATCATAGAAGAAATATATTTTTTTCATTAAAAACAAAGTAAGGCTTTGAAATCGAAGCACCTAAAATATTATAAGCACTTCTGTTGTTACTACCTTGGTCACAATTTACGGCACATACATCAAATCCCAAAAGTGTTATTTCTGAAATGCAATAACAAATAATTTTATGCAGATCTTTCCCACTAACATTTCCAATATAGATGCCTAAAGATTGTTTCCAGTTGCTATTTAAACCGCGAAGCATAAGAATTAGAGCATGAGTTGCAATAACATCTTTACGACCTAGATGCCCGTGATCCAAAAATCCATAGATTATGTCTTCTGATGATATAAATTCTAATTCTGGCTTTATAGCCATTTCATCTAATAATAAAATACATTTTTTGTTTATGTTAGATAGTTGAGCGCTTTTAATACGGAGCAAATCAATAACACTCTTCATTAGTCCCGGTGAAAATGGAATATTGGAATGCCACCTGCGAATGGTTGATACTGATGGCAATACAAATTCCAACTCAAGAAGGTATTTGTAAAGTGCAGGAGATTTATAATAAAATTTTAAAAACAGATCTCGCTCTTCGTTTTGCCATTGAGATTTAGGTTTATGGCGAATCTGGGACAATATAAACGTTCTGACCGGATCATTTTTACTGCTGAATATTTCATTTATTTTTTCGGTAACCATATTTTCTAATGGCTCCAATTTCTTTTTTTTTGGAGATAGAAAAATAAAGCGCGGAATTTTGGAACGAGGAGAATTTATTAAAACCTCTTTTGAAACATAATGCACTTCAGGAAAATGTTCTTCTTTAATTTCTAGATTTTCATTATTACTGTTAAAACAAATATTCCGTAGCCGGTTTGAATAAACTTTCAAATTTGGGCCGGGTATAGGTAAATTTCCTTCCAAAGACAAATGATAGTCTTCAATAAACGGCGAAACTGTTTGCATATGTGTGGTATTCTCATCTGAGCTATTTCGAAGATTTTGCAAAGAGGTTTCTTCTAAAGAACGTTTTCTTCTAGTCGCGGTGATAATTTTTATATTTGAAACACTTAGCAAAACAATACATTCACTGTCCATACTGCTAAGGTCACACGCACAAATATTGGGATAAGGAATAGGATAAACATTTTTATTTAACATTTTTTTGGTACCTAAAACACGAATATCAGTATCGTAAAAATGATTCTCACAAAATTTTATTGGTGATTTTGAAATTTCTGCAATTGTACTAAGATTTTTGTTGCCAGAATGTTTAATCCAAACATTTCTTCTATTATCATTTGGCAAATTAAAATACGACAAAAAACTTCCACTTCTAGAAATATTTAAACATCCTTCGTAAACACAAGGATAGGAAGACATAATTACTTTAACAGAAAAGTTTTTAAACACTTTAATTTAATTCTTAAGTCACACAAATTTATTTCAATCCTACAATAACTCGAATGTAACTGAATGCATAAAAATTAATCTACCAATAAAACAAAAATATAAAAATACTAGAAGAATGCACACACACTACACACACATATTTCGAAAAATTTACAACTTTATAATTGTAAAAGCGATATTGTACACACGACCACGAATACTATCCTAGTCAAACGAAATCCAATATAAATTTGTAATTGTATAATCTTGCGTTGCGAGGCAACGAAAATGAGGAAAAAATTCATACGAAATTACCGTTATGAATGAGCACGGTGATATACTGATACATATGCAATACAAATGATAATGTAATATAGTAAAATCTAAAATTTAAAAATGTTAAATCGTGTATGGAGTGGTATCTATTGAGGTAATATTGTACTTTCTAGTAATTCCACTATTTATTATAAACACAGTGTTATTACACATCTCACCAAAATAAATGCGAGCACCATAATACAAAAATCTAATTCACACTTGGATTGGTGAGCTGACTCGCTTGGTGAGGTGAGAACCATAATAGGGGCATAAGTCGGAGAGTAAGGTCTGACAGTTAAGTCGGAAAGTTAAGTCAAAAATTATTAAATCTGTTGTTAAATCTAGTTAAGTCAGTATTAGTGGTAAATGGTTCTCGGATACTGTTAAAGTTAGCCGATATTTACCCTATTAAAGCTAGCCGATATTTCCAGCCGAAAGATAATGCAGATAGTGTCTTGACTATTTGTTAAACTCTCTTTATTCTCTCGCTCCTATCGATTTTTAAATTCCTATAAACTGAAAGTATTTTCCCTTCACCCGAATGATACAACCCGATCCTAAATTCGTAAATTCTTAAGTTGATGACTGATTTTTGCTGTATTCAAGACACTATCTGCATTATCAGTCGGCTGGAAAATGTCGGCTAACTTTAACCCTATACATTTCATATTATATTTTAGGCTGAGATAGCAAAGACACTATCTGCATTATCGATTTTTTTAATATCGGCTGGAAATATCGGCTAACTTTAATAGGGTGGTTCTCGGTGCATTCAATGGCAGATGCATTCGATTGAATTGAGTGCAATATAATATTCTGATTAATATAAAATTTGAGATAAATTTTTTTATGTTCGCTAAATAACGAAAAATAGTGAAATTAATGTAATATAGTAGACCCGATAAAACACCGAAATTATAATTATCAATAAGTGAACGTCAATAATAAAAACAAAGTTCATTTATAAAACAATCCGAAATAATAATCATCTGGGTGTGGCATTAACAACGAAAATAAACGAAACGCGTGGCATTAACAACGAAAATAAATCTCCATAATATTATACTTCAATAATTTCTATAAATAAATAAAATTCGAGTCATCAGTAGGAAAATACCAATTAGCATATCCACACACGTTGGCAATCTAGGGTGCACGAGTAAATTGGAATACAATAACGTAAGGTCCAGTTATAACATCAGGTAATATTCATCAATGGGATAACTGTCCAAACCCATCATTGGTTGATGATTCAAACCGCAATTTTATTCGAAAATAAGTAATGCCCTTCGCGAGCAAAATTTTATATTCACTCCAGAATAGTGCAAGTGGAAATGTGCTTCGTTAGAGAAAAAATACATCAAGTACAAGGCCTCCCAAAAAGCGGGCAATAGTGGTGAAGTGCCCATTAGTTTTTAATATACACCAAGGTCCCGCTATGCGTCTATTCGTTGTGCGTCTATTCGTTCTTGCGTCGATTTAAAAAAAAAAAACACCCGCTCTGCGTCGGTTTTTCGTAATGCGTCGTCCTTTTGTTGCTTATATTTTCTTGTTTTGTTACAATTAAAGAAAATTCTCGTTGCCATGAGAACATTTAGTGAGAATAATAATGCATACATAATTATTTATGTATTATTTTAATATTATTTACTAATAAAGTGATATTAATAGAGTGATTTTATTTATTTTATCTTAATATTTGTCTTATTTTGAATTTTATCTAGATAAATGTGTCCTAAATTGTAATACTTGCTGCCAAACACATATATTTTAAATTGTTCGCTATGCGTCGTAATCCAGTTTGCGTCTCTACGTGTGGAACCGAACTGCGACGCAAAGCGGGACCTTGGTGTAGATAGGAGATGGACGACATTTTTGGATACAGCCACAGTATCAATTTACCAGTTCCGGCCGCATCATCCAGATATAAACCTATGCCTCCTGAAGATTCCAACGATACCCACGAAGAGGAAAGCGTTGTTGTTCCAAGCTCGAAACGTCGGAGAGTAACAGTGGCTGAGACTGTTGCCGATTTCCGCAAGGAATCTGAAATCAGGCATAATTAGGCCGCAATTAGATTTACAGGTGCGAGCACTGGCCGAGCACAATTAGCTTATGCTCAAATTAGTAGAAAAGCTTTGATTTATTTTTAATTTTAATTTATTATTATACATTTTTTAATTCCTATATCGCTTCTCTTGCCTGTCCACACAATTGTGTGGGTAAGGCAAAAGAATCATGTCAAAAATAACACTATAACTATAATATTAATAAAATAATTAATATGTTATTAAAAACAAATAATTAATATGATATATAATTTATATGTTATCAAATTATAAAATTTTTTTCAAAAATAATTCCGATTTAACTAAGCTCTATTAAAATCCAGAAATGTCAAGCTGTCATTTCTTACTCACACATTTGTGTGGGACTTAAAGCAAAAAATATTTTCTCTAGTAGAAAAAGGGATAAACATTTATAAATGAAATAAATCTTGAATTAAAAACGTAAGTTATCCATCATTAAATTTCTGACAGAAGTGTCCGATCTCATACTTGTTTGCGGTACTGGGATATCTACAGTGTTATTTCTTTCCGCATGCTCTAGGCCTTCATTCAAATCACTAGCCACATTCATTTCCGGAAATTCAATGCATATGTTATGTAAAACACATGCTGCAATGGTTGTTGCGGGTTTCCTTTCGATTTTCTTCATGTCTAAATAACGAAGCCTTCGACAACGGTCAAATGGAAGGCAAAAGTTCGCTCTGAAACAATTTAAAGTAATTAATTAAAAATACCTAATGAAAATATGAATTATTTACCTGCATGAAGCGTGACTCTGCGTGAGTTCTATTGATTTTTGTTTTGATGATCGATAAGGAATAGGGGAATACACCAAGTTTCTATTGGGTACGCCTTGTCACCCAAAATCCTTTCGTCCTATTCGAAGTAACACACCACATTTTGCTTCACATTTTTATAAATCTTGGAATTCCGAAAAATGCGATTATCGTGTACCGAGCTCGGGAAACCTACAAAATAATCTATGAATTTCATATTATGGTCACAAATTGCTTGTAATGTCACAGCGGTGAACATTTTTCTGTTGGTGTACGCCATTCTTTGATCAACAGGTACCCTGCATGGGACGTACGTACCATCAATTGCCTCTACGACTCCTTTCAATCCACTTTGTGCTTCAAACATATTTTTTATCTCTAATTTCTGTGCACGGTCGGGAAAGTAAATACATTTATTAGCGAGGTGATTCATAAAATCAACTACTCTAAAAAATATCTTTGATAAAGTTGATTTTGCCAAATCGAAGCGTTTCCCAACAGATCTATACGAATCCAGAGTAGCCAGAACCCATATAACGGCAAGCAATCTTTTCTGGTAATATACGTAAATTATCCGCACCACGTACCTAAGTGAAGATTTGAATTGAATGTTGCAAGAAGTTTCTAAAACACCTCTCTGTGGCGCTATTGTGGTTTTCCCTGGGAATAGGGAATTGGGAAAAGCATTTTTGTCTAAATTATATTTTTGTGGCCTACTGTTGGAATTAGTTTGGTGTAAATATTTTTGAAACAACCTCAGACAATGTCAAGTAAAAGTTTTGCTGTCGTTACATTCCGATGGTTTCGCGTCAACAGTATCTGAGTCAGGCACGTGTGTATGCCCTAACAAAGATAGTAATTAAACTAACCACAGTTACACCGTTCGGTATCAATATCGTACCGCTTTCGCAAAAAGACCGGCAAATGAACAAGGTCACTGCAAAGCAACCATGCCCGATGCCTATTGTCTATGATCTGTTGGCATATGTCTGTCCAGAAAAAAAATATTTCAGTACATTGGATAAGAAAACGGGCTATCATCAGATCGAGGTCGACGCTGGATCGAAGAAGTACACCGCTTTCGTAGCGACAGAAGGACATAACGAATATAATCGAATGCCTTTCGGTTTAGTCTACGCATCAGCCGTATTTCAAGCCATGATGACTAAACTCGTTTCGATGGTGGACCTTAGTGAAGTAATTGTATTCCTTGATGATGTAGTGATTCCGAGTAAAACCGTTAAAGAGGGATTAACACAACTATACAAGTTCAGCTGGATTGACTCTTTGACTGGATATAAGTGTAAATTTCTTGCAACCGAGATCACCTTTCTGGGACACGAAATCAGTGAAAAGGAATGTTCCCCGGTCACCCCCCAGTCACTGAATTCCCACGATTTTTGGGTCTCACTGGATTTTTCCGAAAGTTTATTACAAATTATTCGCTAATTTTGAAGGCGCTCACCAATTTTCTACAGAAGTTCGAACATAAAAACTTTAATTAGGGAGAACCGCAGCAGCAGGCTTTTTTAAAGTTAATCGAGCATCTTTGTGACAAACCGTGTCTCACACTTTACGATCTTGCCGATAAACACGAACTACGCACCGACGTCTATATGACACTGGAGTCCTATTACAATCGGTAGACTGAAAGTCCTGGCACCGGTTATATATGCTGAGCATAATATTGTTACGCGGTGACACCTAGATTAGAATAGAATAAGTTAATTTCATTAATTGTTCAATTGCATTTATGATTTATACTCAACATTTAGGCGTCATTTCTATACTAACATACATATTTGCTCGATGCGCATTTAGGATTATTCTAGAAACAAATATTTTGTGATGAACGAATTGTTAAAGTGATAATTAAAAAGTGTGTTATAATTGTAATAATTAATTGTGAATTTTGTGTTGATAAATTGTGTTGTGTAAATAAAATTGTGTGAGTTAAAACTGAAGCAGTTGTATTTATTCACAATCCAGTGATTCGAACCTTGAGTGACAAGGCAAAATCGTATCAATATACACCAGCATAATCAAACCAAATTTTAGTATCGACATTTAAATGCCCCTAAAACGTATGCAACCGGTTTGTTTTTTTAATAAATTTGAATGTCAACATTTTTGTTTAATTTGCTTACTAAACTTTACTTATATTGTTTAAATGTGTAAAATTGATTAACACATTTTTATTTCTTATTATTGCTGATCTGATCCTTGCATCAGCGATAGTGGAAACTAAAAAAATTCAGCTCTTTTCATTTCTTGATTTGCCATCTAGCGACAGTAAAAATTACCAAAAATTATCGTCATTGTGGCGTAAAAAGAAATAACTTATCGTTTGACGTAATTTTTGACGTACATACATCCTAAAGTTCGAATTAGCTCAATCGGTAATGTTTTGTGTTTAAAAATGGATTTTTTCTATACATCGTTTTTAACAGTTTGAGTACCATACAGCCTTAAGAGCTAAATTAATATGCCATAGGATGAATAACTGTGTACTGTGATGTTTAAACTTCAAATGTATTTCCCCAAAAGAAAACAGTTCTAGAGGTAGACAATACGACAGGATGTAGTTCTCAACAGCTAGACTTAACAAATTCAGTTCATTGACCTCTATGTAATGTTCTGTTCATAAAAGGTTCACGTTTATGATGCAAGGTTCAAACAAATACTTACAAAATTTATGAAAAAATTATCAAGTCGTTCACCTCGTATATGAATGAAGGGACAGACATTCCGCGATTTTGTTTTACAACCGACACAAAACAATTTAAAAACTGGGTCAAAATCCATAAAAAATCCTCCTCGTTGTTGTTTTATTTCATTTTTGTTTTGATTATGCAGAAGAATGAGAATCTTAAAAAAAAACGAAAGCGCGGAAAATCTTTTACAATTTTTTTTTCATTTTCTTAAAAACAGAAAAACATTAACTGTGTTGCTTCAAGAATACACATTTTTTCCCCCGCAACTTTAAAAGTTTTTGTTGTACTGTGCTGCTGTGCAATTTTCTTGTAGAGCTGTTAATAAAAAATATTGTAAAAAAGCAGAAGGAAATTAAAATGAAAATTGTATAATAAGAACAATACTCATAATAATGATAATAATAACAAACGGAAAAAGCGGAATATTTCTGTCAAGGTCGATGGGTTGTTATTATGTCGCGACGTCGAAGCTCATTTTGGTTATTTTTCTAATATTTTGCATTTGACGAAAATATTTTGTTAACCCATGGCGAGAATATTTTCTGTGCGTTTTTATTTCTAGTGGGATGCATCACAGTGTGACCAGGCATGATATTTATTCCTGCCCTCGAGGTGCTAAAGTGGTTAAAAAAGATTTATCAGATATGTATACCAGTGTAAAAAGTATTAGTGCACCATTTTTGTCTTAACAGGGTAACATCGCTCACATCGGTCAAAAAATATATCTCAAGTGTGCAATGGGCCTATAAGGCTATTCATATGAGAAAATTTTGGCCCTCCCAAGGAGTTATTCTATCCAATGTCCACTATAGTATGCGCTGCAATGAATCAAGCACGAGTTTCGTGTTTAGTACGTCACCGTCACAACATCGACGCATGCTATACCTATGCAAACACCTTTTAAACGGATAACATCAACTTCCGCTAAAAAACAATAGTAATTGAAAAGAATTGTCAAGCAACACAAAAAACAAAATGAATGAAATGAATCTAAACGACAATCTTAATTAGCAGCATTAATCTTTAGTTTTTTTTTTTTTGTAATCTTTAATTTCCTTAAACCACTTTGCATTATAATTTATAATGACATTAATTTCACTTCTTTTAATTTCTATTCAATTTTCAACTTGGAATACGAAAAATTAAAAAAAAAATAATTTGTAGTAAAAAATGAAAAGTAAAAAACGCGCGACTAAAAGAGGGAAAATCCTTTAAACGCAATACAAATAAGATAATTTTTCCGTTTAGTATTTTATTTTTTATACTCAACTTTCAATTAAAATGAATGAAATGGAAAATGAATGAATGAATGAACGATTTTTTTATGGAAAATTCTCAGTTTACATTTTTTTATGATATTTTCACGTTACACAATAAAAATACAACTTTAAGCTTTTCTTCTGGAAGAAAATATATAAAAAAAAATTATGAAAGTACGAGTGTATAAAAAAAAATACTCTACAAGAACAACACGAAGCAGCAGCAGAATTCATTATAAATTCACTTCATAAACACTTTTGCTGCTTGTTGCTGGTGGATTTTTTTTTTACTCTGCTGAATAGTTTTCACTTTTATTTAGTAAAAAAAAAACTTTATAAAAATACATGGATGGTGTTATGAATTAAAGGAAGATGTTATTTTTGTTGTTGGTGCGCTTTTTGTAAAAAATGCCAACTTAAACGATTTATTTATTTCTTAATATGAATACTAAGTAAACTTCCTCTTCGACTAAAAAATGGCACGCAAATTATATACATATATAAGTTTTAAAAACTTAACTAAACTCTTAAGTAGCTTAAGGTTTGGAATAGGGTTTAGATATATTTTGCCTTGCGTGTTTTAGGACTAGACACACCAAGAGCGGCACGTTAAATTTCAAATAAGCTAGCGGGGCGAAGTTTTTGCTTGGCTGAATTTTGATATGTCTCACGTGTCTCGAGAAACACTTCAACTAGTGCATGATTTAGACAAAGTATTAGTCCTAAAGAAAAATTATATATTATTTTAACGTAAATATAGTGCATTGTTTAGTTTAAATTTCTATAGTTTATATGTCTAAATTTTCAGATTTTTATCACACGGAGGAAATTTTTGAAAATTGGAAATTGATTTTATGTTGGGAATCTCCACAGATGGTAAGATAGTGACTTGCGATGCAAGGAAGACTGATGCAATATCCAAAAAATTTCTTTTTTTTACGGCAAATACCCAACTAAAGTTGATGGCAAGCATTTAAGGTCAAGCCAAGTAAGACTGGATCAAAGTATTTTAACTATAAAAAACATTTAGCGTAGTGTTGATGGCCATCAGCAATGCAAAAGACTAGTTTATAATGGTTGACATTGAGGCGTAAGGATCGATTAGCGACGGTGGTATTTTTGCGGCAAGTAATTTTAGGAAGATTTGGATACAACGAGATCCGGTTACAATACGGTTACAATTACCTGGTGATCATGTATTAAACGGCACTACTACAAAAACCCCATAATTGCTGGTAGCTGATAAAACATTTCGCTCCGTACATATATTTTGAGAACGACAATTTTAAACCCCGGTACTAAAATTGTTGTACAATTAAAAAAAATCGATTACAGGAAATGTTTATTCAGAGTTTCAACTATAAAATATTTTAACGTTTTTTATTATAGTTTTAAAATATCATGAGCACGGCGTATATTTGAAAATATGCTTTAATTATGCCAAATGTTCAGAATATTACTAAGAAGAATATATTTGCAGCCAAGTTTTCCAATAATATGTTACGTAATCATAAAAAAGTTCCCAAAAATTTTAAAATTTTACTTTAACTGTTGAATTCGTATTCGGGCTATATTATTATTTTGAGCATCTTATCGATTAAGAGGCTCTATCAAACTTAGGGTAAATGTGAAATACTGTTTTTATCTAAATCGCTTCCTATTAGTTCAAGAATTCTGTCATCTAATCTCAACGAGATCCGCGGTATCTTCTCTCTGGCTACGATAGTTACTATGGCACCTAAAATAAGAAATTAAAATACCAAGTTCGAATATCATTAGTTTTAAATATTCAAACTATAATTTGCCGTGTTTTTTCCGGAGTTCCCAGATCCATACCTTGGGTGTGTTCTGTACTTATTCATAATATTATTAACTAGCTGACCCGGCGAACTTCGTACCGCCTCAAAATCAATAAATGTTGTTTATAGTTATTATAGCTTAATTAAATTGAGTTTTTTATTAAGATAAAATGAATTTCTCTCTCTCTCTCTCTGGCACTATATCCCACCAAGGGATTTGGCCGCCTCAAATGAGGTTTCATAGTCATATTTTCATTTCGGATAATGAGTGATTAATTCATTGATGCTAAACCAGCCGTGCAATTTTTTCCTTGTCACTACCGAGAATCGAACCCGAGACCTCCGGGACGGATAAAATGAATACTCCAATTTAATTAAAGTCAATCAAAATGAAATATATTTTAATTACATTGAAATGAATGTAACTCACATGCAGCAAGGCTTTCGTTTTATTGAATTGATTCGAAATGATTTGCGTAGCATTGTTGCACTACTTTCTTTTAAACTATTTCCTGAGTGTGTTGCAATAGGGTCGATTCCCTTCAGTAAAGCATCTTGTGATATACGACATTTTTTGTTTTGTTGTCAGGTGTGAGAACGAATAAAGCGGGTGATTTGCTGACACGTGAACATGCTACGTACAATTGGCCGTGAGAGAAACATTCATTTTCTAGATTCAGGCCACAAACACTCAAGAATTGGCCTTGTTATTTGTTGATCTTCATGGCGAATGCAAGACGAATCGGAAATTAAATTCGTTTAAATTTCGAATGACATATCGGTTGGTATGATCAGAATTCTCGGAATGAGAATTTCCTCACCTTTGAACTTTCCTTGAGTTTTCTCAAAACCAATCGCGTTCCGTTACATAGTTTTGGTTGATTCAGGTTTCGTAGCATGATGATTACCGCACCAACTTTCAGTTGTAAATTGAGCCGTGGCAAGCCAGCCAGATCCAATGAGTTTAAAAATTCAGTTGGACAGTTGGTTGATTCGTCTTTGTTTGTCACACAGTCGATAGATTTGAAGGAATGAAGTGCACCGACGATTAGATTTAATTGTGAAATTTAAATGATCCACATCTTTGTTCTTTGCCGCAAGAATTACTCGTTCACTCACCCAATTGTGATTTTTGTGGTTAGTAATATTGTTCGGGAACACTTTGTTGATGAGCTCGTCGTTCGTTGAGACAAAATTGCAAAAGTTCTGAGGAAACGAAATCAATCCGTTCGATTTGTCGACCGGAACACTCCCATTACCGATAGTCAACAATTGCTTGGAGAAATCTTTGGCAGATGGATCGTTTAACCACAGACAATCAAATTAAATTTTTCCTTCGAGCTAAAAAATGAAAACAAAATATATTTCTGATAATTCCAATGTCATCGTTGTATCTGTGATTTTTCGTAAAACTGCATATACGTATACGCAAAAAGACAAAATATATTTGGTTGTTTGCGGCTATTTACAGAAAATGAACTCGCAGTTTAAATTTTTACGTTTTCGTAGAATGAAATATCTCTTTTAGGTTGTCTCTGGTTTAACAATGCAACTCGCATGTTTGTTTAATAGCTGAAGTTTCATCACTTAGCGCCACGCAGAGTCGATGATTTGAGGCAAGCGTTTATTTCGTCGACAGCTGTCGATCTTGGAATCACTGGTATTTTTTGACGGAAATCACCGGACAGTAGAATCATTGCGCCTCCCAAACATCTTGAGTTATTGAATAGATCTTTCATAGTTCGATTGAGTGCTTCTAATGCGCATTTGTGCGCCATTGAACTTTCATAATAGATGATGATTTTACTTGCTACCAAAACTTTTGACATTGCTGAGTGTTTCGCAAGGTTGCAAGTCGGATTTTCAGGCGATTGGAGATTTAACGATAATTTCAACGCTGAGCAACTGCCACAACAATATCGAATCTCGCACAAACAGTGGCCAAAGTCAAAGATATGAGGAATGCTTTCTCAGTTCCACCGGGCGCATCGAAGAAAAATAAAAATATCCATCATGAATTTTATAGCTAAGTAGATAAAAAAAAAATTGGACAAAAAATAAAACACAAATTTGCATGCAGCCTCCAGTCAGATTCGAATCCAGTACTTCACGGCCCATAAGCGTCGAAGCTTTAACCACTGCACCATTTGTCACATAGAAACTACACCTAGTAAATTCCTATAAAAAATGTTTTTTTATTAGATTGTTGGGATTTTTCTTTTGAGTTTTTTCGATTTTTTTTCCTAAACCACCACTGTATTGAGGTGAACAAAATCAAAAAAAATCATCGAAATAAGTGAATCCATTCTCTAGATATCATCATAAAAGCCATTCAATACAAAATGTATGAGAAAATGAATTTTCTTGATAAATTTTTATTTGGTGAATTTTTCCGATGTTTTAATAGTTATTATGCTATTCGGAACGGAGTCAAACTCAACAAAAGAAAGATCATAAAAATCGGTCCAGCCGTTCTTCAGTTATAAATGGTGTAACTAACCCGACTTTGTTTTATATATATAGATAAGTAGATGAAATAAAAAAAAAATTGGATAAAAAATAAAATGGTAAATGTGCATGCAGCCTCCAGTCGGATTCGTATCCAATACCTTGCAGTCCAAGCGCCGAAGCTTTAACCACTGCACCACTCGTCACATACAAACTACACCTACAAAATTCATATAAAAAAAAAAGATTTTTTTATTAGATTTTTGGGGCTTCCCTTTTGAGTTTTTCCGACTTTTCTTTTTTCCTAAACCACCACTGTATTGAGACGAACAAAATAAAAAAACAAAATGTACTAAATATATGAGAAAATGAATTTTCTTGATAACTTTTTTTTTGGTGAATTTTTCCAATGTTTTAATAGTTATTATGCTATTCGGAACGGAGTCAAATCCAACAAAAGAAAGATCATAAAAATCGGTCCAGCCGTTCTTCAGTTATAAATGGTGTAACTAACCCGACTTTGTTTTATATATATAGATATCATATCATCTCTTCCGCGTAAGCATAACCCCTAAGTAAAAAAAAAAATCTTAGTTTTCGCGGAAAATGTTCCAATTTGACCATAATTTCACAATTTCAACATCAAATTCTATTAAAAAACTTATTATTATTATTTTTTAACTTGTCACAAAAAAAAATGAAAATGTCAACATTTTCCCGGAAATTTTTTACTTGCACCTCCGAAAAACGATAGATATACAATCCCACACAATTTTTTTAAAAAAAATTTCATCCTCCCCATTTCCGTGATCTATACGTCATCTACATTTTAGCCGAATCGCTACAAGTGTGTGGATTAAAATTGGAAAATCTATGCTTCTCACATGGATAGCTGCGCATGCGTTGAAAAACCTTCTGATTTATTTAAATCGATCCAAAATTGGGCCCCAGAAGAAAAAACAACGAATATTGTGATATTGTGACCAAAACATTTGAGTAAACAGAATTAAAACACAAATACTTTCTTTGTTTGTGAGGCATTGCAACGCACGCCTAGTACCAGTGCCTCCTAAATATAAGAGCCGTAAGATTCCGCCATTTTTTTCATGAGCTTTCCATATAGGGGAAGCTTTTTATTCTTTTTCATACTAATCAGTGTATTTTCATATTTTTCGAGTTAACGCAAAAACATTTAACTTACTCCAATACAATATTTTTTTATTGTAGAAACAACAATTGGTTTATATGTACATATATGTAAAGACTAAAAGAAATTAGTATTGAGTGTTCCATCAAAAATTTCAGTAATTTTTTTCCAAAACAAACGTTTGTTACAAAATGCTTTTGGAGTAGCAATGTCATATGGGTATTATTGCGTTTTGGATTCTATTTCAACATTGTTGCGATGAACAAACTTCGAAAACTGTTTTTTCGTTACTTTGTTAAAAATTTGATTTTAGCTATATCGCAACAAATTCGCATGCTATATTGTGTGATCCTATAGTATAAACAAAACAGAGCTTCATAAAATAAAAACATTAGCTGTTTTGCTTTCGCAAAGCCGCTTAGCTTTAATATTAGAGGCCAATTTTGGTTTCAGCAATATTTGTTTATGAATTTTCAGTAACGAAAATAATTGTTCATCATAGTTGGCGTATTTATCAGTAGTAATTAAAGTAGAGTTGGCTTTCAATAAAACATTACTACTGACATAAAAGCCAACTATGATGAACAACTATTTTCCGTTACTGGTAATTCGTAAAGAAAATTGCTGAAACCAAAATTGGCCTCTAATATTAAAACTAACACACGCTCTCCACCTGACATTTACAGAGAGTTATACGATTAAAATTCGACCAGTTGTAGGTGGAGACGCAAAATATTAATGTTTTGACAGATTTCGTAAATTATTTTCTGCCGGCTTTGCAGAAATTCAAGTTATGCCATTTTATGTCATTTTTTAGATTTCAAAATGGCGAATTCCATTTTTTTTGTACGACTTGTTTTTTTGTCAGTGATTTAATTTTTATGAGCTGTTAAAAAAATTTATGTGTTGTGGAATAAGTCTATTTGTGTGCTTTTTATTATTATTCTCTTACCGGACAAGTGGTGCAGTGATTAAAGCTTCGGCGCTTGGACCGGGAGATACTGGGTTCGAATCCCATCAGAGGCTAGATGCAAATGGAAGTTTCATCATCGGTTACAATCCGTGATGTTAATAAACACAACTAAGACCCTCTGATGGAGTGCAGAATTCAGCGCCGACCCACCGTCCATGCCAATGTACAGGCTGACATGGAGCTTGCAATGTGGAGGTGGTAAACTGTAGTTGTATGAGTAGGTGATTAGTTGAATGGATTAATGATGTGGCGTGAATGTATGGTATCACAATGGGCCAAAAATGGCCTAAGTGTCTGAAACCTATTATTATTCTCGAGTGATTCGATTATAAATTTGTGTTTTTCAAGACAAAATAAAAGAAATTCAATTTTTTGTTAAAAAAAAAAAAAATGAGATGAATTCTAAACAAGAAATTTTAATGTTAATCGAATTTTATAAAAGGAATGAGTGCCTCTGGAATATAAGCTCAAAATATTTTCGAAGGAGTTGGGAATTGATGAGGAAGTGGTCAAGAAAAAAAAAGTCTCCGGACTTGAAACACAACCGAAAAAAGAAAATTTGAAAATTCGAAAAAATCGGGAGTAGGGCTTGAAGACATAAAAGAGCCTAATTTATTTTATTATGAAGAAATGGCATTTTTGGATCCCTGCATTGTTTATAGGAAAGGCCAAACAAATTTAAGTGTAAGTTTGTATTATACTTATTTTAATATAAGAATTTTTGTTAATGAATATTATTTTAATTATGAATAGTTTTCTGAGAGCACGAATGATAGCCAAGAGAGTCATATAGAAATACTTGATGAATCACAGTATGAGTTGGATCGGGGAGTCAGTTTTGATAGCAGGGCAGTAAACAATGGACCACCAGCAAAAAAGCCAATAGAAACTGAAAATTTGATTTCAAACTTCGATGATGCTCTAAATAAATTTATATCGGCTGTGAATTCGGATACCGAAGATGAATTTCATTTTTTTGGGCTTCAAATGGCTTCAAATTTGCGAAAGTTACCTTTAGGACACGCATTACAACTAATGGCATCTTTTCAGCAACAGATTACCGATGCAAGAGTACAGGTTTTACATTCGCCGCATGAAACTACGTCGAGAGCATCAAACATTTCATCAATTTCGCCCATGTCATCATCATCATCTGCAGCAGAAATTTACTCAACGATATTTACACCAGTCATTTATCCACTTCCCAGCTCATTGCGGACAGTACATAGATTGAATGAACCAATTAATATTGTAAAAGCTAAATTGGTCAAATTGATTCGACCTCCATCAATTTCTCCGTCAGGTTCATCATCAACATACATGGATATACATTGGCATGAGAAATTTCAAGAACCACCCTATAGTAACCCAAAAACAAATGTGGCCACTGAACCGAAGAGCAGTTCTAATTTAATAAATATCGCAATGGAATAAGCGGACATCGAATATCAACGCTTTTGAAGTTAGACCTAAACTAGTCCTAAACCAACAAAACAAACGAAAGTGTGTTTGTATTGGTAAAAATTAAATACAGATGACATTTATGCGAAATAATGAAATATTTGAATAGTTTTCCAATTGAAATTATTCTTTAAAGTTTAAAAATTGAAATTATTCTTTAAAAAAAACATTTTTCGAATTGGCGTAGTTAAAATAAATAATCTTTTCCGTCCAAAGAAAATAATATTTTCTTAAGAAATTGAATATCTAAAGAATTCGACTGATTATTACCTAGTTTTGTATGATTTTCTGAAAGGTTAAGATTAGAACTTCCGAACCTGTAAACCATTTAAAAAGCTAATGGATTCACGTGGTCAAATAAATACTTTAATGACCTGCGCTATAGTAAGAATTTATGATTTTCTTAAGAAATTAATTATCTTGAGAATTCGCCTGATTATTGCCTAGTTCTGTATGATTTTCTGAAAGGTTAAGATTAGAACTTCCGAACCTGTAAACCATTTAAAAAGCTAATGGATTCACGTGGTCAAATAAATACTTTAATGACCTGCGCTATAGTAAGAATTTATGATTTTCTTAAGAAATTAATTATCTTGAGAATTCGCCTGATTATTGCCTAGTTCTGTATGATTTTCTGAAAGGTTAAGATTAGAACTTCCGAACCTGTAAACCATTTAAAAAACTAATGGATTCACGTGGTCAAATAAATACTTTAATGACCTGCGCTATAGTAAGAATTTATGATTTTCTTAAGAAATTAATTATCTTGAGAATTCGCCTGATTATTGCCTAGTTCTGTATGATTTTCTGAAAGGTTAAGATTAGAACTTCCGAACCTGTAAACCATTTAAAAAGCTAATGGATTCACGTGGTCAAATAAATACTTTAATGACCTGCGCTATAGTAAGAATTTATGATTTTCTTAAGAAATTAATTATCTTGAGAATTCGCCTGATTATTGCCTAGTTCTGTATGATTTTCTGAAAGATTAAGACTAGAACTTCCGAACCTGTAAACCATTTAAAAAGCTAATGGATTCACGTGGTCAAATAAATACTTTAATGACCTGCGCTATAGTAAGAATTTATGATTTTCTTAAGAAATTAATTATCTTGAGAATTCGCCTGATTATTGCCTAGTTCTGTATGATTTTCTGAGAGGTTAAGATTAGAACTTCGGACGTGTAATTGCGATCCAGCACACCCCTTTCCAGGTGGCCCTATTGCAGAACTTCTTCCAAAAATCATTTAAGAATATTATTTCCATCCAACATACCAATTCCCATCATAAACGATTAAGAATTGATCAAGTTTCGTCCCAGGTGGTCATATTCCAGAATTTCTACCCATTTAGGAATTCTATTTGCATCCAGCATATACTCAATCCCTTTATAATCGGTTAAGAATTGATGGAGTTCTGTCCCAGGTGGCCAATTTCCAGAATTCCTTCCCAAAATCATTTAAGAATCCTATTTGCATCGAGCACACACTTTTCCAGGTGGCCACATTCCAAAAATGATTTAAGAATATCATTTTCATCCAAAATACCCAATCCCTTTAAAATTGGTTAAAAATTGATCGAATATTCCGTCCCAGGTGGCCATATTTCACAACTTCTTCCCAAAATCGTTTATGAATCCCATTTCCATTAAACAATCCCAATCCAATCATAATCGGTTAAGAATTAATTTTGTCCCCGGTAGCCATATTCCTGAATTCCTACCCAACGTCATTTAGGAATCCCATTTGCATCCAGCAAACCCAATCTCATCATAATCTGTTGAGAATTGATCACGTTCCGTCCGAGGTGGCCATATTACAGAAATTCTTCCCAAAATCATTTAGGAATCCCATTCCCATTAAACATACCTAATCCCATCATAATCGGTTAAGAATTGATCGTGTTCCGTCCCAGGTGCCCATATTCCAGAATTTCTTAACAGAATCGTTTAAGAATCCCATTCCCATCATGCATACTCAATCCCAACATAATCGGTTAAGAAATGCCTAAGTTCCGTCCCAGATTAAATTTGATCGAATAGATTAAATATAAAAACATTCGGATTTAACGGATAAACGGATTTAACGGACTCCCCAGTTCCAAATTAGGCCTGAAAGTCGAGATTTTTCTGTATAACAGTTTACGTTAAAATGCACGTAGAATGTCCGTCAAAAACCAGTACCCTAAATGTTTTACCAAACATAAAACCATCGGTTAATGTAATTTTCCTTTAAGGGGACATAGCACCTTCAAAATTGAAAAAAAAAAGTTTTTCAAAGATTTTTTTTTTAATGGAATAAAAAGAGATATCTTTTAATGAAACTTTCCATTGATATTTTCTTTAACTGAAAGTACAAAAACAATTTTTTTAGATTTTTTTAGCCCAAGGTCGTCTGCTACAAGGGTTTTCCAAAAACACTGAAAATTCGCGGCGTGCATCATAACTACTCTCAGAAGCGTCTGATTAAAAAAAAAACGGGGTTTTATTCAGCATTAAATCGCCCTTGGAATGAACTAAAAGAAAAAAAATTGGTTGAAAAATAAAAAAATGGCGGCATTTTTTCGACAATGCAGCCTTTTTGTCCACCCCAATTAGTTGTAACTCAAAAAATTGAAAGCCGATTTTCCTTCCGTAGTTCATTCTGAGCAGAAATATATGTAGTTAACGTGTTAAAATTTTAGAACGATTGGATAAGTAGTTTTTTCTCAATCTTGCACGCCAACTAGAAAAACGTCATTTGGAGATAACCGCGTTTAAAGTTCGTCATTTCGAGATAACCGCCTAAAAAACGACTTTGGCGCGCTTCGCAATAAATATAATATTTTTTTTTTTGAGATATTTATGTTTATATCATTAAAATCGTGTTTTTAAACGTTCATTCTAACATATTCTATCATAAAAAAAATTTCGATTTTTTGCAAATTTGAAGGTGCTATGTCGCCTTAAAATAAAACACAGTAATAATAAAAAAATGTATACCTCGACATTTTTACAAATCCGGAAGTGTGACTGTCGTAACTTAATGATTGAGCCCCTGAAGAATTGGCTAATCAAATGGTGAAATGTCAGACACAAGTTTTCACTATAAATAATTAAATTACAATTACTTTTGTTTGAAATCGGTCTAACGAAAGTGTTAGTTTACACAGGATCTTTTAACCTCCGGCAAATATTATGAGAAGACTGCGAATTCATGTAAGAAGAAATACTTAATTCAATTTGTAATAATAATGGCGACACCAGCCAGCAAAACATCTAATTTGGCGACAATGACGATAAACATATTAAATCTCAAACTATTAAATTTCTGAAGAAAATCCTAAATTCTTACAATACCGCTAAAGTATTTATTGGACCACGTGAGTCCCATTAGCTTTTTAAATGGTTTACAAGCTTGAAAGTCGTAATCTGAACCTTTCAGAAAATCCTACAGAACTAGGTGTTAAGCCTAATAATTCTCGAGATATTCAATTTATTAATATGTATAAGTCTTCCGGTTTATGTTAGTGATGTGTGTGGCTCTAATGAACTTATCCCAAAATAGTTCACCACTAAAAAAATGTATTCAAATATTTTAAAAGTTCGCCTAAATGCCATTTCAATTTTTATTTTACCAATACATTCTCATTTTTTTTTATAGTTTAGGACCAATTTAGTTTTAACTTCAAAAGCGTGTACAGGCGTGTGAAGTTTGTGCTAAACTATTCCTATTATTAGTTCTACTCTAGTTAGGTTTAACTTCACACGCATGAGTATCAAACTTATTAATATACATAATTAATATGTGATTTAATTTTTTTTATTTGATTATGATACAAATGAATTATTGTTATAAAATGGAAACATTTTTTTGTATTTTTTTAAATTTTTATTTTAAACTTAAAACATGTACATTCACACACTATTTTCCATTGGCCGTCGATCGCACCATCGCTGACTACAAATTTTCCAATATTTTCCCTGGCCATATTGGCAACCTTATCGCATTCGACATATTGTCTCTCGACTGAAGCAAAGTTGTTAATGGGTAAGTACTCCTCACCCTCTTGATTCGTAAGCTGATTTTCTTTAACTAACGAATTATGAAGACATTTAACACAGATCTTAACCTCAAAAATCTTTGAATTAGGTCAACCCAATGCAATTTTAATATAAAATTTTGACAATAACAAAATTGAAAAATGGAACTCATTCACAGAAGATATGCAATCCGGACGAAAGTCTTTCGCGATCGTCAAAATCCTTTTGATTGTGATGACGACATATTTTTCGTAAGATATAGATTCACTAAAAGTGTCGCTTTGTTTCCACCACATTTAATAGTGCGTATACACGGAGAAAAAAATATAGGACACATTTCAATAAAATATAGGAGTCGGTGCACTGGTGGAATATAATCGGAAAGAGTACTATAAATTGATGGGCATATGCACTACGCCATGGTAGCTGTTATTATGTAATTTTGTAGCTAGTGTTTTATTAAAGCCGAATGTCAAGTGAGATATAGCACTGTTCTCATAATCATCATATTAGAAATTAAATAAAACTAAATTTTGATTTTATAATTAATAATTTATTATTTTATTTCATTTGATTAAGAGCTAATTATAAAACGATACACATTTCTATTTATACTTACATTTCTTTCACAACATTACCAATGTCATAAAAAGAAAATGTTATTGACGTATCGCATTCCCAACCTATGTTTGTTATGGAAGTAAATCCTGTTATTATAAAAATCGTGATACCTCAATTTCATTTCCATACATAATTGTACTATGTATTCTATTTTGTTTGATGTTTTTCCATAATTGCACTAAAACACATCGGCTCCAATAAAAAGGTTGATGAACCTCTCTTCTGCAAATACAATTAAAATTATTTTATTAGAAATATTTCTTATTACTCATTTTTTCACAAAGTTTGTTAATCCTGTTATACAGTTTAATTTAGTTTTGTTTGTTTAAATTTAAGAAACCATTGATTTACCAATAAATATTGATACAAAATGACGGCACCCTTATTTCTCCAATAATGGTCCAAAAGTTTCAGCATCCGCCTATATTTAGAATTTTATTTATTTTTTTTTTATTTTCAAATAACTAGACGCTTTCCTATTAAAGTTTCAATACACAATGACAACAGACAGAGATAAATACGCATTTAAATTCCGCTTAGATTAAATTCCTTTAACAAAAGGGGAACATTACTATGCGAATTCCATAATTAATGGGAACTACTCCTAGGTGATATAAGTAATTGGTTCGCATTATAGGAGTAATTCCTATATTGCACTGAATACTTAGTAAAATGGATCATCTGCTATAAAGATAGTAAAATTAATAATTTCATAATATTGTTGTTATTAATTTCAGGTTCTAACTTCTCTGAACATATTAGCAACTGGCAATTTTCAATTTGTCAGTGGACCAATTTTATACCATGATTTAGGGCAATCAGGAGTTAGTAAAATGTTTAGCGAATTTTTAAAACTTTGATATCTAAAACAAAAAAGTTTATTAAATTCCCCAAGAATGGTTTAGAAATCTTAAGAGTAAAACGGGGGTTTTATACAAAGTATGGCTTTCCAAACGTTATCGGTGCAATCAACGGAACGCATCTTGCAATTCAGAAGCCAACTGTTTGGGATGCTTATTGCTTTTTAAACAGAAAATCGTTTTATTCCATTAATGTGGAAGCATTAAGTTACAGACTATTGCTAATTACATAATACATTTTTTTACCTATTTTACATATTTTAGGTTTGCGATTCGAATGCAATGTTTACAGATGTAGTAGTCAAATGGCCAGGTTCAACCCACAACACACATATTTATAAAACATGTCTCTTTATAATTTCTTACATTCTGAAGAGTTCCCAGAAACTACGTGGTTATTAGAAGATGGTGGATACCCTCTACAACATTGCCTCTTGCCTCCCATAATCAACCCATCAACAGCCAGAGAAAACTAACTATAACAAATTTCACAAGAAAGGAAGAAAACTAATAGAATAACAATCTTTTGGAATACTCAAGAGCCGTTTTAGAATAATAAGTAAAAGTGGTGGAATGTTGTGCTACAATCTAGAAAAATGTGTGCAAATTATTCTATCTTGCTTTATTTTACACAATATTGCAAAAATAAACAATGTTTCAAATAGTTTTGAAGACGACACTGACGATTTTCTATCTGATACTGATAATGATCTTCTTCAGGAGCAAGAGGCCAGATACACCTTTATGTTTTAATTATAATTTTCAAAACTTAATTGACGAATAAAAATTGGTTAAACAAACAAAACAACAATAATTTTGAGATTTCGTGTTTAGTTTAATTTCAAATTATATGTACTCGTACATATAAAAAATTCATTTTATAAAATTATTACAAGAATATTTTGTCTTTGCAGGTATCAAAATTCAGTCTCTTGCGGCAACCTAGGGATATTCTTTCTTTATAGGTATTCTTCCTCAAAATAAAAATCACTTTTGATCGATTCATTTTGGTTCACGTCATTTTTCCTAGCAATCTTGATCATTTCCCTTTCCACGTCAAGCCTCTCTTTGGAAATAGCAAGTTGCTCCTTTGCTACAGCCAGTTTCTCCTTGGATACTGCTAATTTCTCTTTATAAATTAAAAGCAACTCGTTCTCTATTCCTTATAAAAAATAGATAAATAAATCCTTGTAAATAACACTACCATTTAACACCACCACCACTAACTTCTTACCATTTCGGAATGTTTGTCTCTTTGTCATATTACTATCCTGACGTTTCTTTTTCATTATATTTTGGAACGTTTCAACAGCTCTTACTTTTTTTGATGATTTTGAAGTTTGTTGATGTTGTGTCTCTTAGTTAATTGCGGTTTGTGTTGGATTTAGTTCCATTTCCAAGGCTAACACTCTACAATATAATAAAGAATAAATTCTGGTATTGTTTATTTACAGGTTTGAAGAGAAGTATAAACTTACCTCAGAAAAACTATCAGCGCTGTAATTTAAAGCAGACATTGCGTTTGCCCCGGCTAGCTTTTCAACTAACGTTTCAATTTCCGAAAGAACTTTTGGAGGAGCTCCACCGGTTTTGTTTTGGTGACTTTTTATTTCGGCATCTCTTGTTTTTTGTTCTCGACTTCATATCTTTAAATTTATTTCGAAGTTCTTCACCAGATCTTCGAATATTAGTTTGGGATGAAAACTGTTCCGCCAAATCATTCCACGCATTTGTTAGGTCGTCACCATATAAATTTGAATCATCTAGAAATAAAATTAATTAACTATTTTTATTAATTTCCAGTTCATAAAGAAAAACATAAAAGAACTTCTCTATTATTATTCAAAATTTTTAACAATAACAACAAATCCCTTTCACTAAAATTTGGACGTCTTGATTTTTTTTGGTTTTTTTTGGATAATTCTGATGGTCCAGCTTCCATTTTAATAACAGTTTAAAATATAAAACAAAATAATGGTTTAATGTGAAACAGTGACAGTCGCAAATATTATTCAGCGATAGTGCTGAATATCTAAATTGCGATTATAATCAGGGATACCATATTCCAGTCGCAATTGCAAGCGCCGCATGTCAGCCATTTTGCGAAGGCGCAACTTTGCGATTTGCGACTGAATGGAGGATATGGCCCATAGTATATTTATTTAAATCTTCTTTAGTATGTTTAATTTTTTCAATAGTTGTGTACGTCTGTCCATTATTTTTTTCACGAATCAATACTCGAATTTAACACAAACTGATGTCTCACCCTTTAAATTAAATTTATAGTGATGAAACATAACCTCAAAAGGGTGACATGAAATAGCCTCCTGATAATTTGCTGATAGTGTCAAAATTTATACAAAATACTCACACATATCTTGATACCCTGATAGAAAATATCAGTGAATTTGCATAGTGTAGACTCCAGGTAACCTACACAACTAAACGGAATGGTGATTTTTATAGAAAATTAATCAATTTAATAATGAAATACAACACTATGATGGCTGATTTTCAAATATGTATGTGTTTTAAGAATATTTTATTATACATATAAAATTAAAATTTAGATGATTTGTTTAATTTTTTATTTCTTATATTAGTTTCTATATAGTTTCTTATTTATAAAGCTCTCATATTATTATAACGGCTCTTTAAAATCATAGATGGCTCTGCCAGTACTGGTACAAAATATATTTCCGCAATAAAGCAAATAACTCACTTATGTTTAAATTAAATTTGGAAAAGGTTTTTATTTTTTTAGTAAGGCCAAGATAGGTCGGATCATTGGGAAAGATTCTGGCCTCTCCACCTTCAACTTCATCTAGTTTTAGTTTGGTAATCCAGAAGAATAATCGTAATTTTGAGTTAAATAGAAATTCAAATCCAATGGGTTGAGACCCTCCCTCCTATCTCATCGGTCCTCTCTCTTTCCTTTCTAGTTTTCTCGTTTTCATTATGGCCCTCCATTCGTCTTGATCCAGCGCTCGAGTCCTCCAGTTTTGACATCCTATTATGCATCACGCCAGAGCAGTCGGTAGCCATTGGTCCTCCCTTCTTCAATATTGTCTAAGCTGACCCGAGTTAGAACACGACCTACAATAAAAGTTTAGGATGTAAGATTCTTTGGGTACTATATTTGGATAAAATTTTCATTCAAAATTGATTAGTAAATTTTGTATAAAACCCTAAACGGACAGTACTTAAATGCTTCTACCTTTGTTGTCTTATAGTTTTCATTCGATTCTTGTTCCAACAATTATCTAATTTTCCTATCGCGTTCACTAAACCATTTTCTTAGAATAATGTTCAACCCTTATCATTAATTTTTATACATGCATACGAGAGCAGAAACCCACTCACACAGAATAAGAAAATATTAAGAAGACCAAGAAGAACATAAGAAAATATATTAGAAATAAAACTAAGTAGAATTATTTTGAATATATGGAAAAAAAGTTTTGGGAAAAATGGGAATTTTTTCTTCATTTACATCTTCTTTACCACTTTTGGCTGTTGTTGCTCTATAAAGAAGCAAAATACGAATAAGTTTTATGTATATCACATATACGTATTATTATTACTCTGTGTGTTATCATCTATATACTTATACTAGCACATATGTGTATACATATTTATTTATGTATGTAAAATGGAAAAATAGATATCTGTAAGAGTGTATGTGTGCCTGTATATAACTGATAAGGAAAATTATTTTTGCTGTATACAAAAATTTATAAAAAGTTTTCAAACACATGAAAGATGAAATTGATTGTTGCTTAGAACGCCCACTCCATATATACACGTAAACACATATCTATACGTATCTACGTATACATATAATATTGAGCTTTGGAGGTGAACTTTTATTTATTATAAACGATTTATTTCTCCTGAATGATTGGTACAGTACATAGCGATGTGTACGGAGTTATATTTCGATATATTTTATGTTAAATGTCTTATAATAAAATATTGAGCTTTTTTATAACGTTCTGCTTTTTGTATCCCATGAATGTATGTGTGCATATATTTATGTATCCGAAATGTCCTTTAACGATGAGACAAAGAGCGTACAGGATAAATAAAACTTAGTAACAAGGAGCTGGTATGGGTCCCATATTGTATATACGAGATAGACAGACTTGATAAACAATTTGAGTGGCAGACGAGTAAATATCGAAAGGGGTTTCAATTCAAATCCAATATAATCAATTTATTCATATACAGATTATCCGCGCATACATGTGTGCTTAATATAAAAAAAAATATTATTAAATTTTACTACTAGAGATGTACGTACCTAAGGTAATAAAAGTTCATAAATATATGAGCTTGTAAGTTCCAATTTTTATAGCGTCTAACGGTATAAACGAAAGCCATATTTCTATAAATCAAATACCATTAATACTGCTCTATCATCATATTGAAAACTTGATCTTTACCAAAAGCTAATAAAAAGTTCACATATTTGAAAGATACGCGAAATACGTTTACGTACATAAAAAAAAATCTGAATGTTTTCCCAATATCGCGCGCGCGAGAAAAGCGATAATTTTCACATAAAGAAATGTTGGTAGGTACACAAAATATAAAAAAAAAATATCGCGTTCAATTTCAATTTTTTTTTTATTTCGCTTATATTGTTTAACTTTCTTATATTGGTGTTGTTGTTTTCTGGTGTTTGGTGTACATAAGAAACTTATCTACGTGCGCTAAATATTTATAATATGAAAAGTTGTTTGAAAAATTTAAATGATGCCGCGCGCGATTAGCGGTGTGATACTTTTGATTTACTTTTTGGGGTTAAATATATTTTTTGGTATCTCAAAACTGCATGACATATAGGTAAACTTTGCTGTTGGTGAGACAGATACCAAACGAACTATTTTTCGGAATTAGGCGGGTAAGGTTCATATGAAATGACTCACCGTCTAATCTATTGCAAAAATTAAATCTTTAGAACTGTATGTTATTTAGATTAGCTGATTAGCTTTAGCAGCTTTAACGTACCTTAAATTTTTCGGACTCTGAACTATAATTATTTTTTAAAAATTTATCTACTGAACACTATTGAAAAATCACACTGCTAGAATTATTTGCTAATTGTCAATAAAAAAATTGACTTTTGGGGACAATTGTGATATCATCAAATTTTGTTTTGAAATATTAAACTGATAAGTTTTCATTTTCCAATTCGCTGTTTATTCATATCAACCATAACTATAGGTTATAAATGTTAGATGTCGCTACTGTTGAGTTTTGATGTCCCTTTTCATTTGAGATAAACATACAAATTTACATATTTTGTATTTACAAATTTGCTTAGTAAAATAAAGTATAGTAATCATGAAATGAGCAATTTTCGCCTTGAGATTTTTGCAGGTTAACCATTCTCTATTTCACCGAAGTCAACAAAAGTTGTTTTCAAAATTGCTGTGAGTGTGTATATGGCTGTGTGGGGCCGTGCAAACTAAATGCTGTTGATTCTTCGCATCCCAGACGGATTGACTGATCAGGGTAAAACTTCATACTTAAGCTTTTTCCATAAATTGGGAGATCCCATTTATTTTTCACCGAAATTGATCAAAAGTGGTAGTTTCGGTAGAAGCTTTTAAATTTCTTGAAAATATTTTGAAAAGTATGTTATTTATAAAAAGAAAAGTTAGAGAGTAGTTTTACAAAATTTAAGCGAAAATGAAGTTTTTGGCAAAAACTGTTTTTCAACAAAAATTCGGCCCTTACTGCCCAGGCGAATTGTTTAATCGGGATGTGACCTCATGCTAAAGATCTATCCATAAATTGTTAGATCCCAGTGAATTCTGACCGAAAGTCTACTGATGAAATGGCTGGATGGATTTTTTTTTTGCACGAAACTGTGTTTTTTTTGTGCTCGTGTGTGTGTGTGTGGTGTCATGCAGAATAAGTTTTGGTGGTTTCCTATAGCCCAGACGAATCGACTGCTCGGAGTGAATCTTCATACTCAGAATCTTTTCTTTGCTTTTCCACAAATTGCGAAAAGCCAGTGGTTTATGGACAAAATCGGTCCATCGGAGGTGGCAGCCTCTATAAGAGCTTTTTTGTGTTCTGTAAATACATATTTTGAATATTTTGTTCAGATAAAAGCAAAATTTGTTCAGACTTTTTTTAAATTATAGCGGAAATGATGAGTTGTTAACCTACCTAACTTTCGCAGCCGTTATTTGTTAACGAAAAATGATTATGAAACGATTTGGAAAATTAAAAATTGAAGTATTTATTATGTTACATTCATTTTAGACGAAAACCATATAAAAACCAAAACAAATGTAAATATTAAAATCAGAATTGTTATAAAATCAGAACCCGGGAATGTTCTTTGACAATAATTCGTTGATTCAATTAATTCTAAATTAAATAATAAACCAACACAAATTATTATTATTTATTTAACACATAATAATTATTAGTTAATTAATTAATTAACTACAACACATTTAAATTAAATTATTTATTTATTTCGAGGAGAGACAAAAACACGCCTTTCCTCGACGACGAACAATCGCCGATCACCTTTTAACTCTAGTATAATGGTGAAAAAATACTGAGGAGGATACGGGGGTATAATTTGACTATCTTTCAATGGTTTAGATTCTATGAGTGACCAACGAAAAATTCAATGAATGGTCTGCTGACGATTTATGTTAATCTTAATCCGGATTTATGCCAGTATGGTCATTTGATATGCCATAATGCATGTTAACTGAAGCCCAACTGTGACAGAAGACACCTACAGCAAAATTTCTTCAGAGTATGGGTATATATCGGCTGTTTAAATATAATTTGTTTATTTTCGGCTATCAAACCAAAGACACTATCTGCATTATCTTTTTTCTTATTTTCGGCTGGTGACTTTGCTAACTTTAATGGGACGTCTACAGTCTAGGCGGATTGATTATTTGGAATAAAACTTTTTTCATAAATTGGGAGATCCATGCGAAATGTGGTGGATATCTCTGTTCAATTTTTAGAAATTTTCTAATTTTGTGTGTGTGAAATATTCAATCGAGTTTTCCCGAAGTTGTTACGACTGTGTAACCATAATTTTCTTCGTAACCATAATTTTCTTTATTTTATATTCCCCTCGTTTTGTTTCTTGTTAATCGGTTGGTTTTGTGCCTTTGCTTTACTTTATCGGTTGATTGTTGGCGTCTGGATGCACTCTGTGGTGGCTTGGGTTTGGCGTACGTTTTGTGGGATGTCGCGACGGTGACAAAGATGATGAGACCGAGACCAATGGGCATCGGGTGTGTGTTCGAAATAATGCGCTCTAGAGGAATATTTTTTGTTATATGTTTCTCGTTTGTATCATTGTAAATTGATACAAACGAGAGATAGAGAAAATAAAAGTCTTCTAGAGCGCTTTGGCGTTGGTGGTGCGAGAATTTTTTTTAGTCTTGATTGGGTTTTGAGTAAAAAATAAAGTCTCGTTCTGGTTTTTATTAACTTAAGTCGAGTTTTTTTTGGGTTAAAACAAAGAAATATAAAAGAGTTTTGTGTTGAATTTTTGTGAAGGACAAAGCTCCATTTTGTTATTGTATTTGTTACAAATTTATATACGGCGGCCAGGCGAGGCCAAATTTATTCAGTGGTACCACGCATAACATTTTGGAGGTTACTGGCGGTTGGGTTGCACCCGGGGAACGAGTTATCGGTAAGACCAAGCCGCAATGGTCCGGAGCGGCGACCCTGCGGCATGACGGCAATCAAGGCCGCTGATTTATTTTATAGTAATAAGGTATGATTTTGCTGGTTTTTATTTTATTTTTTTTTTATTTTTTTTTAAATTTTGATTTTTATATACAATTTGTAATCGAGCGCCGAATAGCGGTGGTTTATCGCTCGCTAGGTGTGTACATTGGTCTCGCTTCTCCATTGTTTTTTTCGGCGGTTATTATTTTTGGGTTTCGATTTTTTTTATATTTAAAATGAATTGCTAATTTTTCTTTCGGTATGGTATGATGGGAGCGGAGACTCCGTTCCGTGTCGGCGTGTCGTCTGCGGTCCCTTGCTGTCCGCATGCGAAATCAAAACCAGCGCTTTGCGCTGTTTGATTTCGAGCGGATGCGAACACCAAGGCACCTCACTCAGTTATAATTATTGTGTTGTTCGTTCCTCAAGCCGACGAATTTCGGCGAAACATCCGGGTTTATTTTATTTACTATTTGCGTTTTTTTTTCTTATTTTTTTCAACTCTCTGTATTAATCACGGTGTAGGCCAGGAGCCACGCAAGCCTTAAACCCTACGACCCATATCACTTCTCCCTGAGTAGTAGCCGGCAAAACATCACCGTGTGAGATACTGTTAAAGTTAGCCGAAAGTTTCCAGCCGAAAGATAATGCAGATAGTGTCTTGAATACAGCAAAAATCAGTCATGAGCACTAATTTAGGATCGGGTTATATCATTCGGGTGAAGGGAAAATTATTTCAGTTTATAGGAATTTAAAAATTGATAGGAGCGAGAGTATAAAGAGAGTTTAACTTTCGGCTGAACTAGTCAAGACACTATCTGCATTATCTTTCGGCTGGCAACTTTCGGATAACTTTAACAAGGTCCGTGTGAGGCCTCTGCGTGCGCTTAAATTTTCAAATTTTATTTGCATGATATATTTATATCCAAGTTTCCCTATTGGAAAATCAATTTTATAAACAAATAATAATGCTATAAAAATATAGTTTAGTGTTTTATTTTTAACCATTTCAGTTGAATTTTTTTTGTTAAAATACTTTTAGCTGAAAAATATCGGCTGATAACTTTCGGCTGAAGCATATTATTATTTGACATTTCATATTATATTTTAGGCTGAGATAGCATTGACACTATCTGCATTATCAATTTTTTACTTTCGTCTGGAAATTATCGGCTAACTTTAAAAGGGTTGACGTTGGTTTTCTGAAATTTAAGCAGGAACACTGTTTATTTATTTTATCCAAAATCCGGTTAGGTTCAATTTATCGATTTAGAAATTAAGTGTGGTGTATTATCTATGTACATTTGTTGTAACAGAAAGGGGGGTGGTGGTCGCAACATATTCACTTCTCCATTTTCTCTATTTATTAAAATGATAAATGTCCATATTTGCAATTTAAATTCTGAATAATTCTAAATCTTATCTAAGTATTAACATGGAAAAAATGCGTGTCTCTAGGGAGTATCTCTCGGTATTCTCATTTTTTGTCAGAATTTAAAAGGTCATATAGCTCTTTCTATGGTTAGAAGAAAAATTCTGAGTCATCTACCTACACATCCAATAGAATTGCCTTGTGAACCGATTGGTATGTATTTATAATTCCTCAGAGCTTCTCCGTACCCTGGAATAGTTTCGAATTTTTTTTTCATGATAATAGTGACTCTATGTCCACCTTTTCGACGTATCTGTCCAACATTTCCATGTGCCATTGAATTTGTTTCTTCAATTCTAAATACTTTCAAATTTTACTTTCGCTAAATGCACTTCTAATTTGTATTTGGTCCGTTCAGTTGTAGTTCCAGTATAAGATAACGTCACAATTAAAATAGTTCTAATCCTTAATACGCTTCATTGTCAATTTCTTGAAACAATTAATTAACCATTTCATGCCAAAATACTATATGATTTGATAAATTTGAGCCCGTCAAAACCATTTGAGCCCTTGAAAGTAAGTTTTGAAACCAAGTGTGGTGTATTCGAAATATTTTGATCAAAACCATTGAGGTGCATTTTTCGAGTGACAGAAGTGATTGTAATATAACTTCTGATTTTAGTAAAATTTGTTTCGCTGGAGTGCTCTTTGGTTCTAATTTACAAACTCACTTTCGCCCTGAACAATTCTGAAAAAAAAAAAATTGGTGAATGGTTTCGTGTTCCAGGAAACGATAATTTTGCGTATTGCACCATGCGAATCAGTTGTACCATCATGCATTACGTTGCATATTATTGCGTGAGTTCGATACCCATTGCGCCATATTTCATCATGATCCGGCATGTTGTACCATTTTGCGGTGATTCTTTTAAATGTATTGTACCAAAAATAAGTTAGGGTGGATGGAAATGGGGTTCTAAAATTATTTTTAGATGGTGTTTTGAAATTAGGAAATCCTGAAATACAGCCAACTAATACGGAGCTAAACCATTTATAATTCGATCAAAATGAAATAGCGTGTATGAACTGGGACGGAATTATGCAATTTAGTACCCGATCATGATGAAGTTAGGTATGGTGGATGAAAATGAGATTTTGGTTCTTTTTTTGGAGGAAAACTGTGACTAAAAATGGGATATTGTAATGATTTTTGAGGAAAATTTTGGAATTTAGCAGACTGTGCCGTAGCTTTACCATTTATTAACAATTTCATGCATTTTTTTTGCAGAATATGTCGGAAATTGGCTTTTTTAGTGAGCTGGCATTTTTAGTGAGATGGCATGAGTTCCGGTACCAAGAATACATTTAAGAAATTTCAAACACTAATAAATCTATATTAATGTGAATTCGTTTAGAACCTATAGGCCATGGTTCCTTTTGTTAGTTCTCCAATTTTTATAATTGTTGCATATTTAGGTACTTTCTTGTGTCGTGAATTTTGTGATGTTATTAGAGTTTCGGAAACCAGATAATGAAAATTAATCAACTTTAGTAACTGTTATTACAAAATAAGCTCCCAACTACTGGCTAAGTGAAATTTGTAATTTGAATGGAATTCGGTCATTTCTAATCAGATCTAGATAAAACTCACCTTGTGTGGTAACAATAGGATGGTAATATGAGTTCAGGATGTGACACTGAAAAATTGGCAATTCTAACAGGACTAAGCCACTTCTCAACCATTTCCCGATTCATATCACGAGTGTTCCAGAAAACCTGCCCACATGTCAATCTTGTGAATTTTGTAGAATAGATTTATAATTTGCATCTTGTAGGAATCAACCCTCGGTACCCATGTTAGAAGATGACTTTTGTTATTATCATTTTGAAAACTTACTTACATGCTTACCTTCTTTTTATAGTTTAGTAGACTATAGTGAAGTTTCCGACTAACTAAAATGACAAAAAACTTTACAACAACCCAAAAAAGTGCAAATCTACACTTTCAAAAAATTTGTTTTGCAAAACGAAATAAACTGTTTTAAAAAATCAGTTTACAATGGAAAGTTAACTTAGCCACAAACATGAGCCATAATCTTTCAATATGTTTTCTAGGAGCCAACATATTTATGCGGTGGGGCAGTCATAGATTGTTTTTACTATTAAAATTTTGATATTTAAATATTTAAATTTAGCTGCCGAAATTTTACAGTGGTAAACGATGACCTAGAGTCCCCTTACACAGCGTCCAACTCGCCTTTGAGTTGTGTGGCGTATCAAAAATAAATATTTAATGACAGATCGATACTCGATTGTCTGTTTAACTCTACACATTTTTTCACTGCAATTTATCTGCAGGTGCGATGAAAGTAGGCTAAATTTTTGACATTTCATCTATTTTATTTATTTGATGTTGTGCTGTGTTTGAGAAATTAAATTCCAAAGTTTTAAAATATGTCGGAGGAAAATTGTGAGCATGTCGAGTATTTTAACCACACTTTTGAAATAATTAATGAAGAACCACGACAAAAATTACACAAAAAAAAATCATAAATGAGAAAATTAAACTATGGCCTAAAAAGAAGCTGGCTGAAACTATTGAAAACATCCGGCAATATGGAAATTGTCAGATAAAAACCACCAAAATACGATTGCTTGGAAAGAACAAGTATAAAGAATCTATTTCTGAATTGAATTCTGATATATTTAAAGTGAAGGAATATAAGGGAAAACCCAGAAACGGACGAAATCGGGAAGTGGCCTTATTTATGATGACGAGGCAACAAACAGTTCCGAGCTTGTTTGTTCATTTTGTACTTTCTATTTGACATAGAAGTACATAGTAGTACAATTGAGAATGCGAGTTCGGCAGACCTCCTGATGGATGGATCAACGATGTCTGACGTGTCAAATTATACCCATGTAAAGCTATAACCAGCGAGTCTGTAAGAAATTTAAGTAACAAAGCGACATCTGAAAAATGTATGGATATTGACATTACTGACCAGCGAAACTCAAAGTACTTTTCGTTCAGTTTCGTTAAATTTGAATTGTCATTTAGCAATCTGTAACAAGAGCGAAAATTATCGCACAAACTGAAGGAAACGTCAAAATTGTATATTTGAAATGGCGGTATGTTGGTATGTTTATATTTTTATAATTTATGTGTACACATATTTATTTTTATTTTAATAATTTATATAATATTTTATGTACGTTTTTCATCAGCTCATTTATCATCATTTTTGATCAAAATTGTGGTGTGGTTAGTTGGTACTTTTGCAGATTGACATTCCAAAATTCAATTGACAATAATAATCGTGTTACAGATTCGCTGGTTAAACTGTCAAATATTCTGTAACAAAACGTTCTCGTTAAATTCTGTAAGGTTTCGTTACTGACTCTTACAGACTCGCTGGTTATAGCTTAAGTTAGAGTTGTCTTATTAAAGCAAGTTAACTAAAAATAATTATTATGAAACCTTCAGAAAAAGAAGTAGAAAAATTGATTTCGGGCATCTATCGATTACTTGAAATGAGAGAACAAGAAGCCGCTCTTCCAATAAATATACAAAAACAACTTAATGATTATGCTCAGTCAGATTTGAGAAAAGAAAACCCTAAATTCAACCCTATTTTCACAAGTCAAATTTTTTAAATATGTTTTAAGTGTGATTTCTGTAAATCCCACCTTTTGCTCGCCCTGGTATTCGAATCTATACATAATCTGTCCCATCTAGATATTCGAACGATTGTTGAAGCCCTATCAGAGCAATTTATTTGGACCGATATCAAAAGTGTTGTGAAAAAGATGACCCAATGTTGTCTGACTTGCCAGCAGAAATTACGATCCAGTCACGAAAAGAACGAACTACATCTTGACCTGATGGACAATCGATATGGGCAAAAGGGGTGGCCTAGAGATAAAGATTCGTGATAATAAAGAATTTATTTATTAAATGTATAGAGTATATCCAACTCGGGCATATGGCTAAAATCAAAGAACCGCAGTTTCAAAAAGAAGTTATTATTTGCCTCATGGTTTTTTCGAAAAACAAGCTGCACCACTAAATTAAGGGTAGTCTTTGATGGCCGATCCTTCAAGATCCCTTATTCAAATTCGGTTAGATTTAGGCAACACAAGTTCTCACTGACCAACGACATCGAGAAAATGCACCGGCCAGTACAGGTAGAAGAAAACGATCCTTCAGAGACATACCACCTCTGCACCGTTTCTCGCAACTCAAAGCCTACCCAGTCTTTTTTTATATTGATGATCTTATACACGAGGCGGAAACTAGCAAGACCTGGTAATATTGTTGAGACATATTCATGTCGATATACAACTCGCCGGATCAATTGCGAAGGGAGTTTCATTCGTTTTTGACGTTTTACGTATTATCGAATACGCCGTATAGAAAACGAACAAATGCCGGTAATGAAGTTTCAATAAGAGCTATTACGGAATTCGCGGGTGAAACGCACTCTGTAGTAAAAGTGTCATTTTAAATTCGCATCAAATTCACTGCGGATTGAAAACTGTTTTGCAGTGTTTAGGTTTTTTGTCATCTGGAGAATGAAACAAATTAAGTTAATTTTAAATTAAATTAAATTATTAAACAAATAAAACTGATTATAGATTAGAGAAAACGGACGACCAACCGGGCATAGTTGACGTTTGAAAAGATGGTGAGCCTCATGACTCAGCACCCGGATATAGCGAAGAATCTAACCAAAACTGATATAGATACAGTTGTACTGTTTTGGAAAAAACTACAGAATGAATTAAATGCACTGGGACCACCATTTAAAGAAACTGCAGAATGCAAGAAGGTAAGGTTATGTGCTTAAGCTAAAAAATTGGCGCTTAACAAACGAGAATTTAAAACTACTGGTGGCGGAGTCTCGCGTCAGTTAAATAATGTAATAATTATATACTGAAAATTTTGATTTTATAAGTCTTCAACAAATTTACAACAATTCGAAATACTTATTTCTTTTATGGGAAGGAACAAAGGATTATTTTGCTTCATTCAAATTTGACAGTTAAAATATTTAGTTTTATTTATTTTACGACGATGTCGTATTTTCCGTCCAATTTCATAATTATAGGTCCCCAGTGTTGAAATAAAAGACGTAAAATATTTAACTCACTGGATGTTTGATAACTGGAATGTGTCACTGCACATATTTCTTATCGCTTTTTGGGTTTGTTTTCTATTATGCGGCGCACTTCATCGTATAAATTTAGATAGAGGCTTACTGCATCCATAATTAAAAAACTTATTTCAAATTTTGGACTATAAATATTTAATTTTGTGTTATAGAAAGAAAATTTAATAGAATGAAAACACTAAATTCAATTATCAATATTTTAACAGCTGGTGGGATTGCAGCTTCTTTAATCTATAATGCAATTACTTTTAAATGCGAAATGAATGCGGATCGAATGAACTCCCGCAGCAGGAACCGACGAGTTGTATACTCGCCATGAATGATATGAATATATTAAGCAAGAATGTTTTCAATGGAAACTATACTATTTAACGGCAGTTTAATACAAGCAATCATCGCAAATAAGGAGGCTAGCAATGTGAAATCAATCGTCAACCGTTGGTTGACAAAGATTGCTCCGTTGAAACAACAAAGTTTATTTCGGTTAGCATTGATGAGTGTGCAGGTCGTATCAAATCTAGTTAAAAAAAAATAAAGTGAATTTGTACTCGATTTCAACCAAGGGGTTGGGAACTTTCATCGCAAACCGGACAAGTCAAATACTCAGCGCTCATATACCATTAGTATACTTGAAAACACGTTCCAGGTAAAGAAAATCCTGCAGACATCGCGAGTAAAGGAGCCTCACTAGTCCAATTAGCGCAAAATAAATTATAGTTGAATGGACCAGATTGACTGACAGATGAAGTTGAGTGGCCGAAGAAGTGTAACGGAGAATTCGATCAATTATAACCACTTTTATACAGAACTCATACTATTTTCCACACGATATCAATCAAATCTCACAGGGCAATCTTCTCCCAAAGAACAGCAAATTGAAGAACCTGAATCCGTTCATCGGTGAAAAATAAGAAGCAAATGTTGGAGGTCGTATCCAAAGGTTCGTCGCCCCCCTCCCTTTCTCATTAATCATGCCATAATCGTTTCGAATCAAGGAAATTGGCCGAAAATAATATTACGAGACTTGCACTTGGCACTAGTTTTCAGTCAGCGTTGCTCGACGTAAATTGTGGATTTTAAGGATAAGCTATATGGTGAAACTTATAGTTCTCATCGTGTTTCAGGTAAAACCGCAAGGCTGAATGGGCAATCTTCCTGAGAACGTTATGTACTCCGCTGCGGGGCAATGTGCAATTCGAACAAGAGCAAAAATCATCGAAGTCATAGGGCATTTTACATAGAGATAGTTATGAACCTTACTACTAAAAGCTTCATCGATACTTTCAATCGGTTCATAGCTCGAAAAGGAATATGTATAGTACAGCACACAGCGACAACGGCAGCAACTTCGTTGGTGCAAAAAATTAATTACAACATATGTATAATTTTATTGAAAACAATTCTAACAATATTTTTTCGTTTCCTTTAAAAAGTAAACTTGAGAGGCGTTTTAATCCTCAAGCAGCATCACATACATGGGTCACAACTAGGAAGCAGCTGTGAAGCATAATAAGTATTTGGTATGGGATCTCCACAAAATCTTGAATCATGAAATTTCGAAAACATAAAATACCGAAAACAAAAACGAATTAAAATCTCGATTTCATAAAATTTTGAATCCACAAAATCCCGACTAAACAAAATCCCGACTACACACAATCTCAAGCTTGCTAATAAAGGCGATTTTTCGAGTACGTATGTAGAATAGGGAAACTGAAATTTATTGAAGAATTAAATAACAGATAATCACAATTTTTTTTTATTTCTATTGAAAAATTATATTATATTACTATGTATTTAAAAATTTCATTCAACATGAAAAACAATAAAATATAAATTATGGAATTAGTTCAATCGCGTATTATAGGCAAGCCCCTTAAGCAAATTTAATTTTATTCTTTCATTTTTTACTTTTAAAACTAACTGCAATCGTTTAGTTCTACGAACATATTCACTTTTGCCGACACGCTCCTCACCAGCATTTAAACGAGTAATGCGAGTCTTTACCACAATATGCTCTTTTCCTAGTAGCTTTATCAACTCATAAACACCAAGGTGAGGCTTAGAAGTAATTATTTGGAGACGTATATGCCAACCTTCGACACTGTTTTGTGTCCTCGGTAAACTTTCTTCAAGAAGATCTGCTACTGACCAGAAATGCGGATGATAAGAAGGTTCTATAATTTTTTGATGGTTTTTAATATTTCGTTTTCGATTAGTTCCAAATAGATAATTTTTTTCAAATCATATGGAAATTTTTTGGCAATCGGAATTAAACTCACTTTTTAATCCAATATAATAATCAGGTATTTCATCAGGTTTGAGAAATGCTAAGCTTTTTAACATATGCATTTTTAAGCAGGAAGGAGCGATTTTGCTGCCGAAACAATTGCTTTTTCGAAATCAGAAATAATAAATTTTGGATTTAGATGTATATTATTTTCGCACGCGATTGCAAAAAGTTGAAAAAAAAACTCGTTGTATGCCAACTTACTTTTGCTGGGCATGATGCAATATATCATAGGCATAATTTCATTGTGTATTTTACAATGAATTGTAAAAAGTTGAGCATAATTCTGGGAGCGATTTCAAACGTCCCGTCCATGAGCCACAGTGAAGAATTTGCAAGATGTTTTAGATTATTTATGGTTCCCAATATGATATTTTTCTGACCATCGAAGTCATGTTCATTTAAAACAAAAATTTCCCCTTCTACAGCTCTTAAATTTTCTGGTATATTAATGTTGTCCAAAGCCGATGGTTCCGTGAGTCTAACAGCTGCTCTTACACGCCGAATTTTTTCTCGTTAAGCTTCTGCATTAGGTAAGTACGATCGGCATTCGTCCAAAGCATTTACTGCACTTTCTAGAATAATTTTGGATGGTTTGTCCGAAGATTGGGCTGCCTGATTCTTAACAAAATCATTTGCCTTATAGCAGTGCAATTTATAAGCAAGCGGAGCATGATTATGATTTGTAGGTATTTTTGTGATTTTAGAGAATCATTTTAGTTAGTTTTGGAGTTTACTCTTGTTTTACAGCCAAAACTCTTCTTATTCTCACAAATCCATCTATACGTATCCTCATGTTTTTTCTCTAAATGGTAATAATATCCATCAATTGCCAGTTTAATTCCACCTTTATTGGATTTCGTAACGGAAATATTCATAATTCTTAACGTACTCGTATTAAATGAAATATGTAATTATATTTATATTTTAACACTCTTACTATTTATTTAATAACCTTCTTATGCTGTGTGCCAAACTTAAGGTAAAAGTCAATTTAAGTAAATTTTTCGGTAAATTCAATTATTTTTCAAAAACTCTATGGCAAACTAATCGAAAAATCTATCCTAAAACCGGTTTTTGCCGTAGTAAATGATTTACCTTAAGTTTGGCACACAGCCTTAGAATACAATTGATAAATAGGAAATTTATTTTTATTGAGCTACTTCTATTAATAAAATAATTGTACAACTTATATAATCAACGCACTGAAATAATTGATCTAATTTTCATATCTTTTATCTTTGAAGTATATATCAAAGATACAATGATTGAAAAAATCAGTAAATTAATAACAACATATACGAACTAGTCGTCTAAAGTAAATACAGTAATATCGAAAATCTCGAAAAAATCCCGACTTTTAAAAATAAAATCTCGCGCGAGATTTTATTTTTAAAAGTCGGGATTTTTCGAGATTTTCAGGATTTTGTGCCGTTAGGATTTCGTTTCGGTAGGATTTTAGCAAGTCAGGATTTTACTTAGACGAGTATTTATTGGATCGAGATATCGTTAAGTCGGGATTTTGTGGAGTAAGATTTTATTACTCCGGATTTTCTGAATCGGGATTAACTACCATACCCATTTGGTATTCGTGGTTAAGTATTTGGTTTTTTCTTTGGGATTCACTTTATTAATAAATATAAATCACATTTATTTTATATTAAATTTACACCCTTTATTTATTTGATTTTTTATTCTTGCTTTCAAGTTTTTATTTTTATCTTTTTCGTTCACCATTAAATTCTTAATAATGTTGTTTTTTTTGGCTTGCTCCTATTTTGACGTACATACAAAAAAACCTCTTAAAAGGTTTTTCTGTACCCAACTAACCATTTACGGTGCTTGACAATTTTGGAAATTTATTTATAAATTATTAAATGATTTGGTTGGGCAAGGTGGGAAGGACGCCACAAAACTCCCCTCCCAGAGAGATTGCAGATCTATCGCTTCAATCTCTAAATCTGGATGGAGTCCTGGACTAACGACCTGACCTTGAAATCAAAACAGGCCTCGGCGAGAGATCAAAACTAACCTGTTTGCGAACTTTCGGTTCCACGGTAGGTGATTTAGGTCCGTCAGCCAAAATAATAGGTTCTGGTCGGTCAGTCGGTACAAGTAATCCAGTTTGCGAAGTTGGTGCGCCCGTAGTTTGTTGTTGATTGTCCGAGTAACATGGTTTGAGTCGGTCGATCGAAATTTTGGCGTGTCGTCCGTTTAGATCCAAAGTGTAAAATTTGTCTGTACGGTCGATAACCAAATACGGTCTAGTATACGGTGGTTGCAGTGATTTGCGTACTGCGTCAGTCTGTAGGAAAACGTGCGAGCAAGTCAGCAAATCTTTACTAATACAAATTTTGTCCGTAGTATGACGAGAAGCCGGTACAGGTCGAATTTCGTCAAAGTGTCGTCTTAAATTAGTAATAAAGTCTGATTGTGAAATTTGATCGTTCGTCGTATCTAAAAATGTTCCAGGAACTCGAGTTGTACATCCATAAACCAATTCAGCTGGAGTAGCTTTTAATTCGTCACTGTACGTCGTCCGTAGTTCAAGTAAGATTGCAGGAAGAACACTAGTCCAATCAGAACGATTATAGCACATAATGGCAGATTTGATGACACGATGCCATCTCTCGATCATGCCATTACATTTGGGAATGTAGGTAGTTGTTCTCCTGCGCTCAAAACCAAGTAAGTTAGCCAGTTCGTCAAAAAGTTGTGATTCGAATTGCATGCCTTGGTCCGTGACAATGGACTCTGGCACACCAAAGCGAGCTATCCACACTGTGAGTAGACAGCGAAAGCGACGGTTGCAGCAGTAATATCTGGAACTGGAACGGCCTCGGTCCAGCGAGTGTATCTATCAATCAATGTAACGCAATACCGCTGATTATCAGAAACTGGTAAAGGACCAATAATATCGAGGTGAATAATCGAAACGCATTGAGAAGTTAATTTATAGTTACCAATCGGAGATTTTGTATGTCGTGAGATTTTAGCCTTTTGGCAAGCTACACAATTTTCGGCCATCTTCTGAACGTCTTTATTAATTGATGGCCAGATTACATTCTGAATCAAAAGTTTTACGGAAGCTTTGACGCCAGGATGAGAAAGATTATAAAATGCCTCAAAAACTTGTTTTCTGAAATTTAAGGTAATGAATGGCCTAGGTGTAGTTGTAGAAGTATCGCAATAGATGAATTTATTTGAATTAAATGAAACGGAGAATTTCTCGAATTTGAGAACTGAATTACTCCTTAAAATTTCTTGAAGCTCTTCATCATTAGTCTGAGCATCTGATCTGCGATGATAGCATAATCAATACTTTCAGGAAGAGAAATTTGATTAATGCGTGAAAGAGTATCTGCAACAACGTTATCCAGTCCAGAGATGTGCTGGATATCGGTTGTGAATTGACCGATGAAATCTAGGTGTCGAAATTGACGAGGAGATGCTTTTCCCGGATTCTGATTAAAAGCGTAGACAAGTGGCTTATGATCGGTATAAAGCGTAAAAGTACGACATTCGAGAAGATATCGAAAGTGTTTTATTCCCGAATATGCCGCGAGAAGTTCACGATCATAAGTACTGTATCGTTTTTGCGTTTCATTGAGACGTACTGAAAAGAAACCGAGTGGTTACCAAGAATTGGATACAAACTGCTGAACTACCGCTCCGATCGCAGTATCGGAAGCGTCAACCATGATAGCCAGAGGTGCTGATGATGATGGATGAATAAGTAAAGTCGCGTTCGTAAGTTTAGTTTTGCAGTTATCGAACGCTTCGAGAGCCGTTGTTGACCATTGAATTAGAACTCGACTGTTTTTGGTATAACCTTTTAGGTAATCGTTCAACAATTCCTGGTCAGCAGCGGCACCTGGAATGAAGCTTCGATAAAAGTTTATCATACCTAAAAAGCGTTTCAGTTGTTTAACAGTCTGTGGTCGTTCGAAATTTTTGATGACTTGAACCCGTTCATGCGACGGTAATATACCTTGTCCAGTTACGAAATGGCCTAAAAAATAATTTCGGTCTTTGCGAAAACGCATTTGTCCACATTTACAACTAGTCCGTGTTCGTCCAATTTAGAAAATATAATTTTAATATGTTCAAGATGTCCGTCGTAATTTCGGGATGCAATGAGCACGTTGTCGAAATACACAAAACAGAAGTCAAGTTCGCGTAATACTCTATGCATAAGACGTTGGAACGACTGTGCTGCATTCCTAAGGCCGAAAGTCATTCTACAAAATTCGAATAGTCCGAAAGTTCAATAGGAATTTGATGGTAGGCGTGGACAAGGTCTATTGTTGTGAATATAGTGCAGCCCTCGGCTCGTTGTGTAAAGTCCTGGAGATGTGAGATTGGGTACCTGTCTGGAATTGTGACTTTGTTTAGTGCCCGAAAGTCTCCACATGGTATCCACGCTCCATTCGTTTTTGGTACTAAGTGCAACGGACTGGACCAAGGACTGCTACTAGGTCTGCAAATCCCGAGTTTCATCATATTCTCGAATTCTGTCCTCGCGATGATGAGTTTGTCCGGTGCTAGTCATCGTGGTTTGTCCCAATTTTGTGAGTTACATTATGTTTAGTATCGTCGATATTAATATTTCCGTGAATTACCGTACTGAATTTTGATATTACCTTAAAAACTCCTGGGTCCATTGCTGACTTGTCCGTCCTAGATACAGTAGAACCATTGTAGGTAGAAGGTTTACCTTTCGAATACAGGGAGGTTAACGGATCAACGAGCCTCTGTCCCTGTATATCCACCAGTAAACCAGTTTTATTTAAAAAATCCGCGCCGATTATAGGCATCGACACGTCAGCAACAATAAACTCCCAGGAGAATTCGCGGCGCAGTCCAATGTCTATTTTTAAAATTTTTGTCCCGTACGCGTTTACCAAGGAACCGTTAGCCGCAAACAACCTAAATGATGGGTCAACCTTTGGGTTCCTGACAAAACGAGCGGGTAAGACTCCTGTATCAATTAAGAAATGAGTTTGATAAAATAGTTCAAAAATTAAAAGGCGGCTGGTTTTTGTTACGTCATTACACCCCGCCAATTGTGAATGACCACTTAGTTTTTTGTAACATTGTTATCGGAAGTATTATTAGATACAAATCTGCAAAGTGGCTTACATTTGTAAGCCTTAGTTCCGAAATAATAATGATAAAAACAGATAAAGTTATTTTCGATCGAAGGTTCACCATAATTTGGATCATACTTTGTTCCAAAATTTGGTGAATTTTGTCACGATTTATTGAATTTAGAATTTAACCGTGAACGCCTGCGACTTCCTGAATTTGATTTTGAACGAGATCTAAAATGTTGATTAATAATTTCCGATACTTCCGATAACAATGTTGTTTTAAAATTCGAAAGTTGTTGATCTAAAGACGACAAAGAATTTGGAAAAACCGAACAAGGTGCAGATGTCTCGAGACTATTCACTTGAGACTGTGTCATAGTCTCGAATACGTTGTCAGCCCGTTCTGCCAGGACTGGCAGAGAGACATCATTTTCAAACGGTGTGAGCACCATTTGAACGGACTGGGGCAACCTCTTCATCCAAAATTGGCGAAGTGTTGCTTTATTAAAGTTGTTCCCAGCGTTCAATTTCAAGGCGCTCAACAACTGTGATGGCTTTCTGTCTCCAAGTGCTAAGCCATGCATCAGGTTGTTCAGCTTCGCCTTTTCCGATTCGCCGAGAACCCGGATCACTTCAGCCTTAAATGCTGGTGATCAAACATGCGAAAGTATCGTGGAGTCGTGAATCCAAAGCTGCAACCGCATGAGCATACCGCGTTGCCTCAGTTCTTATGTCCACAACCGTGAACTGTTGCTCGAGTATTTCGAACCAAACCTCTGAGTTTTGTAAATGTAACAGTTGTGGAGGTTTGAATGTCACTCGAGCAACCGTTCCGGTGTAAGACGGAAACGAAACGTGAGATTGAGATGTCTCTGGCAAAATGTTGGTTCCTTAGAACCGCTGCCCGATGCTGCCACTTCATCCGTTGATTCCACAGATAAAACGGCCACAGGTGGATCGTTCACACCTTGGACAACGCGCCGAAAAAGAAAAGAACACAAAAGAAAAAGGACCGAAAAAATAAAAAACACCGAAACAAAACACATTTTAAAAAGTTTTATGAATAAAAAACGAAATTAGAATTTAAAATAAAAATTTATTTAGTCAAGCACCAAAAATAATTAATTGGGTATACTTACAGTTTTAATAATATTGACCAAAATCCCTCGATGCAGAGACACGTTACAAATTGGAGTCACCTCGGTCTTTGGGTAGCAGTGATGAGGTTGAAACTTGGCTGCCGTAACTGTATACCCAACCGAAATTTTGTTGGTTGTTGAAAATTGTTGAAACTCCGATATAACGGGGATTAAATCTGAACGTTGACTCGGTTCTGGTGTTAAATTTACCAGATTTACCAGATGTGGTGAAAGGCGACGTACTTGAAGCTGATTGAATAAGTGGCTGTAGATTATATGGCCACAATCACGTCGGATGGTTACCAGTTTTGGTATTCGTGGTTAAGTATTTGGTTTTTTCTTTGGGATTCACTTTATTAATAAACATAAATCACATTTATTTTATATCAAATTTACACCCTTTATTTATTTGATTTTTTATTCTTGCTTTCAAGTTTTTATTTTTATCTTTTTCGTTCACCATTATTTAATAATATTGTTTTTTTTGGCTTGCTCCTATTTTGACGTACATACAAAAAAACCTCTTAAAAGGCTTTTCTGTACCCAACTAACCATTTACGGTGCTTGACAATTTAGGAAATTTATTTATAAATTATTAAATGATTTGGTTGGGCAAGGTGTGAAGGACGCCACAAGTATGTTTAAAAAAAACGTTGGAAGACACCATTTCGACATTAGAAGAGTTTTCCACAGTGCTGTCCCAAATTGAAACCATGATTAACTCCTGGCCAATTTTTACCAACAAATCAGAGGATTAAATGTCAAATGAGTGCGTTTTATGCGATATTATTAAGTAGCTCAATAAATTTTGAATGGCCATCTACCGTAATTAAGTAATACTAAAATATGTAACAATTTTGTAGAAAAAGGGAAAAATAAACTTTGAATATGTCATTGTCGTCGTATTCTCGAGGTATTGGAATAAATAAAATGTATACAAGAAATTGTATGTGTAAAATAATTGGTTTTAGTAAATAATTGGTTATTTACCAAAAACAAATACAAAGAAGTGGAGTCATTCCAAAAATTCATTCCATAAAGTCGTGTTTTTTATTGTATTGAGACCAACTGAGACAAACTATATAACTCAGTTATGCCAGTGCCAACCATAAAGGAGACAAACATTGCAATGAAGCATAGCAAAATTCACAACCAAATTGTAAAGAACTAATATTGTCAGTACCTGGTTGAAGATATTACGAATAAAACATAATCTGTTCATAAACTTCACCAACGAAAAGATCAACTGGATACTATTGGAACTCAACTCTCAGAAAATTCAAAAAAAAATGGAAAGAGCACGTCACAAATAAAACGGAAGAGTTAAACATTAAATGCAGAACTATAGATTGGCTGTTAGGAAGAAATTCTGAGATAAATTTACATAATAAATTGCTGCTTTACTGTAGACTTTCGGTATTCAGCTGTATAAAATAATGAACGTTAATATTATTTTGAATAAAGATTAACAACAAGCCCATGATTAACTTATGCATGCCAATTTAAATGAATTACTCTAAAATGGTAAGAGAAAAATCCTTAAATGTAAAATATCCGGGGAAACTGGGGCAAACGAGATATAGATTTATCCACCTGAATTACATTCAATTTCACATATGACTTGCAAATTCATGATTTATGATCCTTTTATCGGCAGAACCACATATAACGAAATTTCCACCTCTTCCACTAATTGATTCCCGCTTCTACAGAAGTATTTGTTAACAAAAACATTTTAATATTCCTCAAGGATCTTTACTTTAGGTGCATGCAGTTATTATCTTTGTTTAGGTAAACAGAATATGATGTTACCAAAGTATTAAACTCCACATATCATCAACATATAAGATATAAATAGAAAAGCTCAATGATAAGCCAAACAACAAACGAATACCAGTACCGTCGCGTGGATGAATGAGGAGCACAAGGAAGAGATTATGAAAAAAAACGGATTTAACATTTTCGACATTTTCTTCTTGATGTTTTCTCAAATTTATATCGCTTTTTCCGTTCCTTGCTTCTCACGGTCCCGCGAACTCATCACACGTAAATATGTGTATACATACAATACACACTTGTGCGTGTATAATTTTATTTTTCGCTTTCCTCCTATAATTCGCGATGTTATGTATGTAATGAAAAAAATATGTATCTTGACTTTCGAAATTAAAAACAAACAAAATCTCAATTTATTTGGAAAATTTCCGATATATTTGTATTGTCTTGTCTTGGGTGTTGTTGCTACGATACGCTCATTTCCATTCTTCATCGAAATCATTGATTTCGATTCTGTTTTCCAATCGCTATTGAGAAAATTTGTTTATGTTGGAGGCGATTATAGTGGGAGTTAGGAATCAATTTAGGAATTATTGTTTAGTTCGGAGTTCAATACCAAGACTGAATATTGGCGCTGCTTCGATCAAAGATACTAATTTTCTATATCAGCAATTTTTGTACTAAAGGTTTGCAAATGAAAATGCAATTAAAACTAAATATTTCTCATGAATATAAACAAAGAAGTTGTGACCATAATTCGCTATTTCAAAATTTAAAATCATTTCGCTATTTTTAATTTTCTTGATAATGTAAATTAAAATAAACTATTTCATAACGAACTGTGCAGTTTAAAACAAAATAATAATTGACATTTAGTTAAAGAAAATAATATTTAGCCACTAGGGACTATATTTTTTATTCCCTACTTGTGGCCTCAAAAAATTCTAAAACAAAATTTAGACAACTTTGTTCGTGAACACTGACTTTTCTTTGCAACCACACACGGCCATTCACTTGCATTTGTGGTGATAGAAAGCCCTTGGTATTCAAACAATAATAAGAGAGTTTGGTGGCGTTGGCTATTGCGTGGGTAGGAGTGGGTTACGAAAATACATTTTTTTCAAAAAGTTTTACCGAATCAGAAGTACGATGTCAACAGAGCTGAATTTCGATATCTGGAGGAAAATTCCGAACTCTTCAAAATCATTGTGAAAAACAGTGTTCATAGTACATGGTGCGCGTTAAATTGGAATTCGCCATACATGAAGATCTCAATCACCAGAATAGGATGAATTCACGGTAAACTAGTACTACATTGGAGTAAAATAAAGTATGTTTCACCGAAGGAACGGAAAAAAGCGTTATGACAGAAACACTAACACAAACAACTTTGACTGCTTCTTTCAGGAAGTGCCAAGCTATACTGCACACTGGATATGTCGAAACGCTGAATACTTCAGTTTGCGTTTGCTGCACCACGCGATTGAAAAGTTCGATATATGATTCGAAGACCTAACTTACCGTTGACTATACATTTGAAAACATATCGAGAAGTATGTTAGCGATTAGGCTTGTTATATAATAAGAATCACAGGCGTGTTTGCTATGAGGGAGTTACGAAAAATCGGTAACAACAAATCAAACACATACAGACACAATACGTATAATCCCTCAAATTGTAATCGACAATTGCACAGGTGAAATAGCAGAACAGAATGAGCGACGATATACTGAATAATCAATACCAACCACGAAATTTTCAAAAAACCGTAATACTGATTGTTAACGGTTTAGCAATAACCTCCCAACCGCGAATACAACTGGAAGTTCAACTACTACGACTTCGAAATTTAACGCATTTAGGTAACATTTCTAGTTGCACCTGGCGTCACAGGATATACATTTTTAATTAACTTATTCTTAACAATTGTATGCATTCCTGACTAAATTACCATTAATTGTAGCAAATTATGAACTTTCGCAATATGCAACCACAAAAGATCGTCATTGGATTAATATTAAAAAGTGTAAAGAAAGCGCCTATCCACTATCCAGTACCCGACAACTCAACATAACCAACAAATCTCAAAGTAAACCCGAGAGCGAGCGAGAGAGAGAGAGAGAGAGAGAGAAATTTGCCGTGAATGAAAAAAAAGAGCGCACAGCATAAATTTGCCGAGAATGAAAAAAAGAGCACACAGCAGACCCACATTCACGAGGCGAGTATAATAATCGGCAGAGAAACCGTATATGCCGAATAGATAGCTTTAGTTTCGATGGAACTCCCCTTAGGTGTTAACCGATTGAAATTCCCAGTTAAATTGGCCAACAGTTGATCATCAACAAAGCGACTTTGATAAAATAAAACTAATTTGAAGCGATGGGGTTAATTATTTATTCTAAGAATCACTGGTGTTAATGATGTTTTGTTTCATAATTTTAGATGATTTGTGATTTCAGATATACTCCACAAAACACCTCTTACATTAGAATATTTCAAACAGTATACATCCTTCTGTTACGGGTATCACAAGGTTCATGTTACAAGATCCTCCGTTTGGGTTGGGTTTCTTCAATACCTTTGATAATTAAGTATGACTTAAACACTCAAAACAATATTGGCTTTCATGGAAACCTTACCGATATCTTTCAATACTATACCAGAACTGTCAACCAACAAAAAATTTGGCTTTGTTGCCTTTGATGTCAGAAACTCAAACTTTTCTATCTCCTCGAAATGTTGGTTTCTGGAGAAGATTTTGCCAATGTTTCCCATCTTGCAGTCACCATCCTTATATTTGATTTTTCAGAACCAAACTGTGAATTCATATTTTAAATTCATGTTCATAATACGTTCTATTAATGAGATAAAAGAATCGAACGATTCCTGGGGTCGGCGACAAGGGACAAACAAACCGAACGCGGCCGAGAACGTATCAGGAGCATTACAGAAAACATACCCACATGTCAATCTTTTGAAATTTGTTGAACAAATTTGTTAATTGAAGTTTGCTGCAAAAACCTATTGGTTGTGCAACGCTTATTGCATGCAACAATTTTGGGATTTTTTTTAGGACATACTTTATTTGGGTCAGTTTCTGAAAATGCCAATGAGGCGAATTATAAAATAAATGTATTAAAATTAAAAAGTGGAAGCTGGATGCAGTGTTTTAATACAAAATACAAAAAAAAACTTCATGCATAAAACGTGACCAGCATTACACAACCTCAATACAAGAATTTGTCTTAATCGGTTACTTTCAATAAACGAAAATATAACAGGAGCATACAAAAATAGCCAAATTTTCAGAAAAAAAATCGTACACTACAAGACAATGCGCCGTCCCACACCTTAGCGGTTGCCATGATAAGTATCCATGAATTACGGTTTGAACTGCTTGCCTACCCTCCTTACTTACCAGACCTAGTCCTGTTCCCTGAGGCAGAAGATCATCACTTTCGTAAACAACTATTTTGCAGAGAGTATCACCGATTACTATTTGGACGGATTGAAGAGATGGTAGCAACGCTGGGAGAAGTGTAGAGTCTTACACGGCGAGCTTCATAGAAAAGAAACTTTTCACTTCAGTAATACTGGTACGCATTATAAACTAAATTTGTTAATTAAAATGTTTAGAATTTCATCTGTAAACCATAGCATCAAATTTTGACGTCTTAGCAAAAAATCTTGTTGCATATTTTAATCTTATAACCCTTTATTTGTTCAGTAACCAATCAATCAATAAAATATAAACGGAACAATAATTTTTGTTCCTTGACTTAATGGTAGCGAATGAAAAGTTAAAATCTGTATATACATTTTTCCAATTTTCGAAAAACTGATAAGCATACGAACAAGTTTTCTTTCGATCTATATGAAGTACACGAGTATACAACAAACCAACTTTTCTTCTACTTCCTCATCAGCATCATCATCATCATCATTATTATTATTATTACTGTTATTATTATCATGATTTTCATCTAAGACTTTTCTTTTCAAAAAATTTGTTTTCTTTTGCCAACATGTACCCATCCATATAAGACACACATACACATAAACTCATTATAATAATCATAAAAGGAAGTTGAAAAATAAAATGAAAATACTTAAGAAAAACAGGATATGATTTTCTGAACTAGCTCCTATAACAATGTCGCGTATGTGTATGGTATAAATATATGTGTGTGTGTGTGTGTGTGTTTACTCTGTATATATGTAAATATAAAGCAAACATGACTGAGTATGTGAATGTGTATTATGTATGGCTACAAACATATACATATATGATGGTGCGGTACATGCGAAGAATAAAATTAATTTTCTTCAAGAAAATTAAAAGCTATATAAGCTATAAGAAAAAAGCTCACTCATATAAAAGAAGCAAAATGTTAATAAGAAAAACAGGAAAGCAAAATGTATACATAAGAAAGCATCGAGTATGAAAAGAGTTGAGAGGATGGAGAGACGGTGAAATTAGGAAAATAGAAAATTTTGGTTGGTTGATTTGAATTAATTTGGTTTTTTTTTTGTGTATATTTTGGAAAATGAAAATTTATATATTTTCGGCTATATATCTACACTAATGTAGTATGTATGTACAATTATACCTACATATGTGAGTATGAGATGAGGGAATTTTATAAATCCGCCAGTGTCTTTTGAACATACATACATATATCGTATAATCTACTTCTCACACCATTTCCGTTAAATAATATTTGAAGTGTTTTAGAAATTTTCTAATTGCTTAGAAACCAAAATTTTCTTCTTTTGTAGTGTAGAGTAGTAGTAGTATGCTTTATATGTTAGCAGTGTATGGATATTTTTATTTTTCGATGTTATTGCAGACTTTCCAGGGTAACTAAATTTTTAAATGATAAATTAACCCTTGGTGGATTGAAGTGATTATTGTAGTATTGGTGATGGAATTAAATTGGGTACAATGTATCTCAATTAAATGTAATGCTTGTACAGTTCACAAGCTGTTTATCGCACTATAAGCAATAATTTGAGTTGTAACCTGTGCTGAGTGGGTCAATATCCGATTGGATCTTCCAAATTTAGTGATAGTTTAGAAAAAATAACTTTTGGTTGCTGCTCTTTCGCCGTTCAACAGGTGTCATGCAGAACTGTTATTTGTAAAAAAATAGGTCGATCATCATTTAAGGAGATTATTGGTTTCACTTTTTTTTTAAAGTATCAACAGCTTTATTTACTTTTACGTAGTAAAATAGAGTATGTATAGTACACATTTACTGATCGAGATGAAATTAAGCTTTTCTTCTAAATTTATAGAAGTTCCTAATGATTTTTGAATGAAATCGGTCGACCGGAAGTGGCAGCCTCCAAGTATATCATTTACTAGAAAAACAATTAGAACTAAAATATTGTAAATTAATTTTGGAATAGTATCAGCCCAGACCAGTTTTTCAAAATTTAAGTGGAAACTGCGATTTTCTGACGAAACGTTATACTTAAGCTTTTACCATAAATTAGGAGGTGCCAGTGAATTTTCAACGAAATCGGTCCACTGGAAATAACAGCTTCCAAATTTCAAACAAAATTAGTTTAGATCATTTTCTAAATTTTACTGGAAAGACGAATTTTGACACATAAGTTTTTCATACTTAAACCTTTTCCAGATGCTTGCGAAATTTGGTGGAAATTTGTGTAAGGAAGCGGCAGCTTCAATGCGAGGATTTTAATTTTTACAATTTTCTTGTTCCAATTACAGGAAACGATCAAGTTCAACCCTCACTGGTTGGAAATTTAATTTTTAGATTTTTTAATTCTTTTAATTATTTCTTGTATTTTGTGGACGCTGAAAGCACTTTAAGTTCAAATATTCAGTTCGCCTGGACAATCGACATCTGGAATTTTGGTGAAATAAGTTTTGTTTTTAGCAAAATTCGTCATTTCCGGTTAAATATAAAAAATTGGCTGAAGTAATTTTGTTTGAAATTTAATTTACAACCCCTTTGTTTTAATGTTTCGTAAATGCTTTGTACTTTTCAAAATATTAGCAAAATAATAGTAAACAACGAAAAAGCTCCTGTGAAAGCTGCCATACTCCGGTGAACATATCCGTTGATCATATATCGCTGGCAGCCCCAAATTAATGAAATAAACTTATGTTTGATGTCTCAATCCGATGAATCAGTCCAGGACGGAATTTTTACTGAAAAATTGATTTTAGTCAAAAATCATCATTTCAGTTTAAATTTTGGAAAACTGATCTGGATCGGTATTGGTGTAAAATTAATTTGCAATCTTTTAGTTAATACTTGTTGTTCTCTAAAGTGAAAAACCATTTAAAAACTTTGCAAACTACTTAAAAGCTCCTATGAAAGTTGTTACTGTTGGTGAAGGGTTCAACCCGATCAGGGCTGTATAAAACGTTTCTTGTCAAAAATTGTCAATTCCGCGTTTACATTTTGGAAAACTGACCTGTAACGAACGAAATTGTCGCAAATTTTATTTGGACTTTTAGTTCATAATCGTTTTTCACATAATTGATATACCCTTCAAAATATTTGCGAAAAACAAGAAAGCTTTGATGGAAGCTGCCAACTCCACTGGACCGATTCCACCCAAAATCACTGGTGATTCGCTCAATTATGAAAATTGCTTAGGTGTGAAGTTTCATTCAGACCAGTCATTTTATTTTGGCTGAGATTGTTTTAAAAAACACTTTTTTGATTTCGGCGACATAGCGAATTGAAATTCTGCAAAAATTTCGAGGCCGAATTGGTTCAAGATAACTTTATTTTATTTTACTACGAAAAAGAAAGTAAAATGTTGTTTTAAAAATCTATACATCTGTAGTTTCTCTACAGCCTAGACGGATTGACTGAGATTCCTAATAAAATTTGTAACAATATACCGATCCATATCACTTTTCCAAAATTTAAGCGAAAATGAAGTTTTATGTCAAAAAACGGTTTTTATCAAAAATTCGGCCTTCTACAGCCTAGACGAATTGATTAATTTTAAATAAAGTTCATATTTACGCTTTATTTACATATTGGGAGTTTCCAGTGATTACTGATCGCAATCGGTCGACTTGAAATGCAAGCTTTTTCGCTTTTTGTATAACAATATCGACCCAGGAAAATTTTTCGAATTCTAAGCGGAGATGTCGATTTTTGACAAAACACTCTTTTCCAACAAAAAATTGGCTTCTGAACATGCTGTATAAGATAGCAGTAAATTTTTAGCAGAAACAATGTGTTTTGCTATTCACCGCTAGAGGCATCACTATCACAAAAATGAAATTTTTTCTGCTGATATTCTTTTACACCAGCAGAAAATTTTTGATATTTTTATGCAAATTAAATATTCTCAGCAGAAAGTTTTATGAAAAATCAGAGAACTTATGAAAAAGAAGAGAAAATGTATGTTTAAACGTTACAGGGGTTTTTTCTAATACTTTTGTTAAAAAACTGAAAACATTTCACATTAAAATGACTTAAAAAATGTGTTGAAGGTTTCTGACGCCAGGTGTGAATCTTATGTTGGTCATGTATATAGATCATGATCTCAGCTACCATAAAAACATGCACCCAGGGTAGTTACAGGGGGGTTTTTCTAACACTTTTGTAAAAACTGAAAACATTTCACATTATAATGACTTCAAAAATGTATGGAGTGCTTTCTACAATGTCCATTTTTTTGATGTTGCCCTGTGTTTACATAATGATGATTATTATAATTTAATTATGTTTTGAGAGTGCTTACACTATACATTCGGGAATCGTTTTTTAAAGAAAATTAACTTTCATCTCTTCAAAACGTTTAAACATACATTTTCTCTTCTTTTTCATAAATTCTCTGATTTTTCATAAAACTTTCTGTTGAGAATTTTTAATTTGCATAAAAATACCAAAAATTTTCTGCTGGTGTAAAAAAATATCAGCAAAAAAAAATTCATTTGTGTGATAGTGATGCCTCTAGCGGTGAATAGCAAAACACATTTTTTCTGCTGGAAATTTTTTGCTATTTTATACAGCATCTTCCGAACAGCGTCGACGGGTTGATTAATCGGGATGAGACTACCACCATAGAAAAATATGTTTACCATAGATTTCTCAGTTTTATAAATCGAGAGATAAAAATGAGTTGAGTAAAAAACTTCTAATAATTCCAATGTCATGATTGGATTTGTGACTTTATACTGCGCGCAATGTAAAGTCACAAATATAATCATGACATTGGAATTATCAGAAGTTGTTTACTCAACTCATTTTTATCTCCCGATTTATAAAAAAAAAATCTATGGTAGACTTATTTTTCTATGCTACTAGCTCCGAACGAAGATTGCAAATTTTGGATTTGGGGAATCCCGGTGCTTATTTAATGTCTCAATAGTCGCTAGTAAAACCCCTGTTTTTTGCAATGAAAATTAAGTTTCTTGAAATCTTCGTTAAACAAAGTTTTGTGATGTAATAAGAAGCTGCCATGACAAACTTTAATTTGAACTATATCAGCTAAATGTGGTCTGGTAAAATTTTTCTTGAGAGCAACGTCTGATTTATAATCCTTCCACTAATAAAAGGCATAGTATTCTATTTTGTCAATTTCGACGTTTTGTTTTTGAGCTTATGCAACCTCATCACAAAAATCGTCAAAACCGTAGGTTTTTCCTTGTTTTTTTAGAGATAGTTCTACCTGTTGATGGAAACTGTTTGACGACATAAAAGCAAATGTTACTAAACACCAATTTTTGTTTTGACTGGAACAGTTGCCTAGCCATATATTGCTTTGTTGTGCGTCTCTTTGCCGTTTTAAAAATGAATAAAAGCAGCTGACGATATCTTCTTTGTCTCTGCCTGAAATACTCTCGTGCCATAGAACCGCGTATGGTTTAAGATGCGATTTTAATCCAAGTGGTACAAAACTTTCATTGTACGCAACAAGTCTTTTAATAAAATTTACTTTTTTAGAGCTATCCATTCTTGGCAACATAATAATTTTCTGAAAATCTGTAGAAACAATGACAACCCCATCTTCAAATTTGGCACTAGATTGCACCTGGTAAAGTTCTCTCGACTGATTAGCACGTGCCCCAGTAATGCATATGGAATATTTTTTGCTTTTTCACGTAAGCGATATGATTCAGATAAGACGATGTCATTTGGGTTTTAAGTTTTAAAATCTGTGAATATCGGGGAAATTGATATGTCACTTGGGAGATATCGTCGATTTGGAGCATAGACACGTCTGTCGTGAGATATTGATGGATGGAACGACTGTAAGGTTATAATTAATTTTAATTTTAGCAGAATTGTGGCGCGACTTAGAGATTTAATCTCATGCTTTGATATTTTCGACAAGACATCATGTAAAATTCGATCATTCGATTTTTTATATCCTAACGTTGTTAAGAAAAATGTTTCGTATATTTGTACCGCTTTACAGATAGACTCCAGAAGTTGATGTTTATTAGTGCTCTATGGTTTACATTGATTAGGCTCAAGCATGATTTAATGCAGATGGTTGTATCGCAGGGTGGTAAAACTTTATATGCTTCTCCACAATTACTTGCCTTTTAATTTTCTCGTTTTCAATTCTACTTTTGGATCTATCCACCTCCTTTTTCTTGGGTTACCTGCTTTTCATGCACATTTTGCATTTCGGATAAAGCTGCACTATCGTTGGATTGATAACATGTAGGCGATATGGTGCCCTGAGTACTGGCTGATGTTTCATTATATTGCACTTCCTGGATGTACAAAATACTTGATGTGGTATAGACGGGAATATTTTAACATTTTCCAGTACTACTTCGTTTAGTTCTTGATCTGTATTCTGTCCTACTTCGTCATTTACAATTTGCCAGGAACCATCAAGTTGTTTAGGCTCGAGATGATTTTTTTATGGTAGAACATCAACATCACACACTTCATTAGCAGTATAGATAAATTTATTAACGGCGCATTATGGTTGTTGTTTTTTTGGTCACTTCGAAACGTAAATCATCATGGCTGTTTTCAATAATAAATGTATCAGTTGCTATCAGCATATTTGTTGAAGGTAGCTCAATTTGTGTAAACGCCGAAGAATTCTACAAAACTAAAAACAAAATACACATCTTTTATAACGTCTAAATGGTAGACATTTTAAAAAGATACGATGAAATGATGCCTGTTTTTTGGAAGACATAATAAAAAAACGGCGTTTTCTGTTTGTAAATAGGTAGATTAACATGCCAGGATAGTAAAAAAAAAACCATAATCTAAATTCCCGATTTTTTGTAGATACCACGTTTGGTTAGAGGACGGCAGTAAACTACTGTATTGGTCAAAAACTGAAAATAACTTGTATGGCCGCAGAAAATAAAAAAGTTCTAGTTAAAATTCTAGTCCATAAATTTTCTCCAAATTTCCCATATAACCTCAGTATGACTTAAGCTATTAGAAAAACAACTGAAAGTATTGGTTACTTGTGGAAGAAATGACGGAAAGACGAAATATTGTTTCAAGATTTCATATACCGAGTTCCTTTACTTCGTAGATCAAGCATTTTGCCATTGTAAGGATCACTTTTAATATTTTATTCCGCTGAGATGTTTTATTTAGTGAAAATAGTGATACACTATGAATAAAAAATTTCCGCTGGTAGTTACATAACAAAATATAATCTCATTACTGATAGTACTGTCACTTGCGGCGAGTAGCGCAATGTCTTATTTTCCGCTATCAAATTTCCGCTATCTTATACAGTATTTCAAAATCCAGGTTTTTAAAATCTCGGTTTTCGAAATCCCGGTTTTCTTTTATAGTTCTAAAGTCTTGATTTCGAAAAAAAATGTTTTTTATTAATTCGGGCCGGCCAGACTAATAATAGTGATTAACATAAAAATAAGACATCTTGCCCAAAAATTTACTAGAAAAAACCAAGGCGAACCTGCGAAGTCAGAAGAGTGAGTCGGGAGTCGGTTTCTTGTTGTCGGTGCTATTTTATCATAGTCGGAGTCGGAAAAACTGAACTCCCATTTTTTTGGTCAAATTACATAACAACCCATATATTGACATCCGCTCTAGAATTAGTGGCGTTCCTGGTTTTTGATGGTTTTCGAAAATTGAAATTGCAATGGAATTCTTGAAAAATAGAAAACGCCTATAACAATTCTAAAACAGTAAAACCCGTACACAGCAGAAAAGTAAAAGATCGGGATATATAGGTCGGGACGCGGGCACTTCCGTAGCTTCTTTCCCTAATTGTAATTCTTTCCTTAGTTTTGTAGTTGCAAGATTAATAAAAAAGCAATATTTTCTTAATGCAACATTTTAAAATGTAATAATTATCCCGGGCTCGCTATCGATTAAGAAATGGCCTAGTTTAATCCCTAATGGCAATATTCTAGAACTTTATCAAGCATCATTTTAAAATCCTATTTAGGTCCCACATGTCGATTTTCAACATAATCGGTTAAGAAATGGCCAGGTTTCATCCCTAACCATCTTAGTCTCGAACTTTATCAAAAACAAATTTTTTGAATCCCAGTTAGGACCCACATGTCAAATTTCAACTAAATCGGTTACAAAATGGCCTAGTTCCATAGCGATGGCCATATTTCAGAATTTTATCAAAAAATCATTTTTGAAATCCATTTCCATCGCACGTTGTTACGACTGTATTGTCTTAACAAGACATTTTTTTTGGTAAATTTGTTTCCATTCTTCATGGTTTCTTGCGTCCGAGTTTTTCAATGTGTGAACGTGGTGTCTTGGTGGATGGATTCTTGTGTGTTTTCTTCTGTTATGTTGGCAACGGAACGAAAATGGTAGAGAAAGAGAGAACAATGCGCATCGAGTGTGTGCAAAGTAAAACGTTTTGAAAAAAATGTTTTTTTTTTGTATGTCTCTCTTTTGTACCAACGAAAATTTGGTATAAAGGAGAGACAGAGAAGAGAGATGCATTTTCTTCTAAAACGTTTTACGACCTGTGCGACGCTCGAATGTTTTTTTGGTGTGGCAGTCAATTTTTGGTTTTTGAGTAAATTTTACCACACGGAGTATTGGTATTTTGGTATTTTGTTTCAAAAGTTCTTTCAGGCCATTATTATTTTTTTATAAATTGAGTGTTTGAAATATATTTAGAAAATATATAATAAATAAAATTCCTTATATATAATATAAAATAAAAATAATTAATTTTTTTTGCAAAGTGTTAATTTATAAAATAAATTGAAAACATATAAAATATTGTAGTGAATAGAAAAAAAAATATTTTGTTAAGTTTTATTATGCACTTCATGAAACGTCATAGATTTATCATTACGTATATTTCTCATATATAAATATATTATGTATATTTATATATTATATTATAATAGAAAATAATAAAATAATTGTGTTAAATAAAAATAAATTCCAAAATTTTGTTTGAAGAATGATTATGGGTATCTCATGACAAAATAATTATTTACATGAAAGTAGTTCGCCATTTTGTAGTAACCGCAGTGCAACGGGAAGGTGGATTTTACGGTGTTTCGGCGAGCCAACGCCCAGTATTGTATTTTTGGCGGCCAGTCGAGGCCAAAGATTTTCGGCGGTACCACGCCCAACGTAACGGGTAGCCAACCGGCTATTCATATTTTCGGTTTAAGGCGGAAGTACGCCAACTAAGTGCCACAACAAATACAACGGTAAAAATTATTTACGGGTGGTCAGTTGAGGCTATCTCGTTAATCCAACGTTTACGGAGGCCAGTTGAGGCCAGCCGGGATATTTTATTTGATATCGGGGAGAGGCCCCGCAACATTACGGTAGCCAACCGGCTATTGTATTTTTTATCGGTGATCTGCCGCAACGCAACGGCACCAAGGCCGCAACCCAATTTTTTATCGGGGAGAGGCCCCGCAACAATAACGGTCGCGCAAGGCCACACCAGTATTTTTTTTTTGTAAGGTACCATTTTTTATTTTTATTTTTTATTTTTTTTTGATTTTTTTTATATTTTTTTATATATATTATATTAAATTTAAAAATTTTGTAATCGAGCGCCGCACAGCGGGTGCGCGCTCGGTACGTATTGCTTTCTCTCTCTCTCTCTCGTTTTCTTCTGGTGCGGGTGGAGGGGGAAGCTGTTTTCCTTTTGTTGTGTTTTTTTTTTCCTCTAAAATAAAATGAAATAATTAATTTTTCGGTCGGTGTGATGGGAGCGGAGACTCCCTCTGTGTCGGTTTAGTGTTTGCGGTCCCTTGGTGCCCGCATCCAATTCCGTAACCAGGGCTTGGACCTGTTTGAATTCGGATGGATGCGCGCACCAAGGCACCTCTACCGTTATCATTTTTTTTTTTTATTTATTTATTATTTTGATTATCTGCTGTTCGTTCCTCAGGTTCCGGCCGACGAGTTTCGGCGGATCCGGGTGTTTTATTATTATTTGCGTTCCCCTAACTCTCTGTAATCATCACGGTGTAAGCCAGGAGCCATGCATGCCTCAAACCCCACGACCCTTCGCACTTCTCCCTGAGAACGTAGCCGGCAAAATATCACCGTGGAGGCCTCTGCATGCGCTTAGTGAATATCTGCAGGTTGGCAGTAGCCAGCCTGTAACAGTGGCGCCCAAGCATTCGCGAATTTTGATAATTTTTTTGATTTTTTATTATTTGTAGCTTCACTCCCTTTGGCGTGCGCGTCCAGTGTCGAAACCGGTGTTTCACACTGTTTGAATTCGCATGGACGCGCACACCAAAGCCAGTCTCCCGGTTGGCATTCCTCATCTGCGATCGCAACCAGCACGGGCTGTTTGATTGCGCGTAGATGGGGGTGTCATACCCCTATTCTTCAGACATCCGATTTCCGAGCTCTTTCCCATTTCCACTATGTTGTGTTCGATTGTGGTGGAGCTCGGCTGTCATTTGTCTGGAGTTTAGTTTAGCTTCATTTCTTCTCTTCCCCGAAATTTCTTGACCGAAATTTGAGGAACGGAGCACTTTATTATTATATTATTATTATTTTTCTTTATTTTCTTTTATTATTTAGCCGACGCGGAGTGGGACTCTCACTCTCATCATACCATCCGTATTTTCGTTTTGGTTTAAATTTGTTTGATATTATATTTGATTTTTTTGATATTTTTGATTATTTTGGTTTAGCTTGGGTTGTATTGGAACCCACGGGTACAGTTAGTACTTCATTTTTTGTATCGTTTTTACTGAATTTATTATTCTGCCTGCATACCACTGGGTGTGTTGGTAGTTTTGGATTTTATTTTTTTTCTTCTCTCGTATCGTTTCAAATTTCAACGAGCCCCTCCAAATTAGGTTCTCATTGAAAAGCGCCACTTTGGGGGGTATCTCGTCCTACCGTCGTTAATCCAATCGTGGGAATACGGGACCCACAAACCACCACAAGGTAACCATCCCTTCCTTTTTATTATTATCTTACTTGTGTTTTTCTTGCTACTTTGCCTCCTTATCTGGGTGTGTTGGTAGTTTCATTAGCTACGTTATTATTATTATTAAATTTTATTTATTAATATTTTTGTATGAATCCAAATCCGTAGTTGGTTATCGCGATTTGATTCATGCGTTGAATTATGTATTATTATGTATTAAAATGATTTTAACGAGCCCCCCCAAAATAGGTTCTCATCGAAAAGCGCCATTTTCGGGGGTATCTCGTCTACATCCGTCGTTAAAAAAAATTGTGGGAATACGGGCCCCACAACCTATTTATAAGGTAACCATTCCTTTTATTATTCTTCCTTTATTACATTTCGTGTTTATATTTTTATATATAGTTATTGTGGGTGTAGTGTAAATATTTATAAATTTTCTTATTTTGAATTAAAATTTTTTGTATTGTTAATAAATTTAATAAAGACTACGTCATTGTTTCTTCGCCAAATTAAATCGAGCAAGTTTATCCCTCTATCCTTCCATCATTAAAAATGTACTTAACATCAGTAGAGCAAGACGAGTTGGCGCTAGGCTTTATGGAGGAACCATCATTATCTGAGAGCGGACTGAAATATACAGGATCCCCATCGGACATCACCATCGACATGTTCCTGTTTCAGGTAGACACCATCGCTTCGTCTCGCGGATTGTCCGACCAAACATTATTATTCGAGCTACATACCATCCTGGAAGATATCGCCTTGCAGTGGTATTGGACATTCCGCAAACATAATCCGAACGCTACATGGACCGATCTACGAAGCGGTATCATCGAGCGTTTTAAAGACCGTCGCACCAATTACGAAATCCGACGAATGGTCGAGGCACGCAAACAACGACCCAACGAAAGTTTTACGGATTTCTACGACCAAGTGTGGAGTTTATCGTTACAATGTCGTACCCCATACTCGGACGAGGAACTCATCGAAATATTAATGGCGAACATGAAGCCAGAACTGCAGTACCATCTTACTGATCGTCTGTTTAGCAGCATTAACGAGCTGATTAAAAGCTGTTCTGCTTGGGAGGAGTCTTTCAGGCGGATCAAAGCTACGGCGGGCCCTGCAATCCATCCACGACGCGTGATCAATGAGTCATCAGGCAGTCCGTATGATGATGTTGGAGCATATGACTCTCATGAGAATTATCCCTTGACTGATGTTCTACCTGATAACTCAGTATCCGCAATTCACACGGGGAGCAGGTTTCCATCGGCAGCGGCGGGACGTCCTGGAGGACAAATCTCAACAGAAAACTCGAGATCAGATTATATACAGCATTCGCATTACGGTAAAAATGTCGTCACCACAACGGCCACGCAGACAGAGTGTACCGAGATCAAATCCACCTCCACTCAGACTGAGTGTACAGAGAACAAATCAACATCAACCCAGACTGCGGATAGTAGAGAGGATAGAGCAACTCAAACCGATTCAGGAGAATGCCGCGAGCAATACGGACGCGGAAATCCGCTCCTATTCGAATCCGACGAAGAAGTAAGCTCGTCTGCCAGTAATGATTCCTTTTCCGATCCTTCTTCTCCATCCAATCCTATTTCCCTTCCCGTCGCTCTTAAATTTTTCTATAATGCCCCATCATTGGCAAAGTTGGATCGTTTAAAGCGTTCCAAGAAATATTGGATCCGTCGCGTCGCAATGAGAAATGACGTGATTTCCTCCGTTCTATTCTCCGAGGGTAGTGACACTCGGCCTTACGCCCAGGTCTTAATAAATGAGATTCCTTTTAAGGGTCTTCTCGACAGCGGGGCGAGTGTCAGTGTTCTCGGGAGTGGATCGGAGAAACTTCTGTCAAATCCTTTTGTTGAATTCCATAACTTTCCTTCCACTATAACTACCGCGAGTGGCCAAGTCCAACGAGTCTTTGGTTATATCCGAGCTAACGTCGAATTTAACGGAGTCACTAAATTTATGAATTTTCACGTTGTCCCTTCCTTGGAACAACCGCTTTATTTGGGTATCGATTTTTGGAATCGTTTTGGAATTTCCCCAAAAATCTCCGCGTTAAATAATTCGGACGAATTAGGTGAAACTACCAACACACCCAAATTCCATATTTTAACATCTGATGATCGTCGTAAATTGGATCTCATTCGCGAATATTTTCCGAGCAGCGATATCTTAGGTTTGGGCCGCACATCCCTCATCACTCATATGATCGATGTCGGTTCCGCAAAACCAGTCAAACAACGTTTTTATTCCGTGTCCCCAGCTATCCAGAAACTCATGTATGCCGAGTTGGATAGGATGTTGTCTTTGGGGGTTATCGAGGAGTCACAAAGTTCCTGGTGTTCACCGGTCACGTTGGTGCGTAAGGCCAATGGGAAAGTTCGTCTGTGCTTGGATGCTAGAGAACTGAACAAGGCAACCGTCAAGGATGCGTATCCGCTGCCCATAATCAACGGATTGTTGGGTCGTTTGGGACACACCCGATTCATTTCGGCGATTGATTTGAAGGATGCCTTTTGGCAGATCCCACTCGACCCAGCATCCCGCGATAAAACAGCGTTTACGGTTCCTGGACGGCCCTTGTATCAGTTCAAGGTGATGCCGTTTGGCTTATGCAACGCACAACAGACGCTTTGTCGCTTGATGCACCGCGTGATCCCGTACCAACTGCACGATAAGGTCTTTGTGTACCTCGATGACCTTCTGGTCACATCCTCCACTCTGGCTGAACATTTCGATTTGCTAAAACAGGTTGCTGGATATCTGAAGGACGCTGGTTTAACAATTAATTTGACCAAAAGTAAGTTTGTGTTGAAAGAAGTAGACTATTTAGGTTATATTGTGGGTGATGGCTGCCTCCGTACAAACCCAGATAAATGTAAAGCTATTCTGGAGTACCCTATTCCGAAAACGACGAAACAGATTAGACGTTTTCTGGGAATGTGCGGATGGTACCGTCGCTTCATTCCAAATTTCGCCTCCTTAGCTTCTCCTCTCACCGATCTTACTGGTAAAAACACTAAAGTATGTTGGTCGGCAGCTGCTGATTCTTCTTTTAACGCTCTCAAAACCGCCTTGTCAACTGCCCCAGTTTTGACGCATCCTGATTATACAAAACCCTTTTTTATTCAGTGTGATGCCAGTGCCGTTGGGGTCGGTAGTGTCTTATTTCAGGTGGACGCCGAGGGGGTGGAGCGGCCCATTGAGTTTTATTCCCATAAGCTCAATGCGGCGCAGCGAAACTACTCGGTGACCGAGCTGGAATGCTACGCTGCCGTCCTCAGCGTGCGAAAATTCCGTCCCTACGTGGAAGGTTATCCATTCGTCATTTATACCGACCATTCCAGTTTGCGCTGGTTAATGAGTCAAAAAGACCTCTCCGGACGTTTGGCGAGATGGAGTCTTAAACTCCAAGCGCTGGATTTTCAGATTGGATACCGAAAAGGTTCAGTTAACGTTGTACCTGATGCGTTGTCTCGAGCTTTTCCGGATGAATCCGCTCCTTGTGAGGATGATTCCGAAAGTAAGAGCACGCCTGATCCTGGCGTTCAATTTGGAGATTCAGTCTTGTCGAGTAAAACATCGACCCTTCCGTGAATGCGTTAATACCTTCTTCAGTCCCCATTCTGCACGTTGATCAAAATTCGGTTGCGTTCCAAGATCCAGATTACGTCGATCAGATCGCGAAAATTCGTTCCTTAAAAGATTGTTCGCACAACTATAAGATCCAGGATGATAAATTATTAATATCCCCTTCGTTCGGTTTTAAATATACGGATACCGACCTTTCGAATTGGAAACTTGTTATTCCTAACTCCCTAACTTCAACGCTTATTGAACAGGCTCACGTACCTCCCACTTCAGCACATTTAGGCGGCAGCAAAACTCTCGAGCGCCTTCAGCGTCAATTTTACTGGCCTCATATGGCAAAACAAGTTAAACAGTACGTTGCTAGCTGCACTAAATGTAAAATGAACAAAGCTGTTAATTACTCCACACAACCAGCCATGGGAGCACAGGTTACGTCAACTCGCCCGTTTCAAAAACTGTATGTAGATTTTTTGGGTCCGTATCCACGTTCGAAACTCGGAAATACCTGTATCATTATCGTTCTGGATCATTACTCAAAATTTGTAGTTGTAAAACCATTGCGTGAAGCTTCCGCATCTTTGCTATGTCGATTTTTGGAAAACGATATATTTTTGTTGTTCTCAGCTCCCGAAATTATTACCTCCGATAATGGGAAGCAATTTACCTCGAACTTATTTAAAGATTTGTTGTCTAAATACGGTGTAACGCATATTCGTACGCCGGTGTATTCGCCCCAAAGTAACGCTTCCGAGCGTGTTAATAGAACATTAATTGCCAGTATTCGTTCATATTTGAGCGATCACGACCATAATTTGTGGGACAAAAATTTGCAGGAAATTGCGGCTGCTTTACGTAATGCCATACACGATTCGATACATTATTCCCCTCATTATGTCGTGTTCGGTCAACATATGTCGATGCACGGTTCGGATTACTCACTGCGACGATTACTCGATGAACATGATCCCGGTGAAGTCCATGCATGGGCTAAGCCAGATCGAGTAAATCTGTTAAAGGATCGTATTATACATTATCTGCGTGTGGCATACGAGAAGGGAGCTCAGCATTACAACTTGCGTAGTACTAAGCGCTCTTTTCGAGTTGGACAATCCGTCTTTATACGATCTTTTGCGTTGAGCGATGCGACGAACAAATTCTCCGCGAAATTAGCCGGAAAATTCAAACCCGCGGTAATTTCTGGTAAAGTAGGTCAGGTGGCGTATACCGTCGAAGATTTGAATGGCAAATCTCTAGGCACTTATCATGTCAAAGACATCCGTGTTTAATCGTTTCTCTCTCTATCTTTATTTTCGTGTTGTTTGTTTTAGGCCCGGCTTATGAGACATCTCAGGGTGTGGGACGTTCCCACGTTTGTTACGACTGTATTGTCTTAACAAGACATTTTTTTTGGTAAATTTGTTTCCATTCTTCATGGTTTCTTGCGTCCGAGTTTTTCAATGTGTGAACGTGGTGTCTTGGTGGATGGATTCTTGTGTGTTTTCTTCTGTTATGTTGGCAACGGAACGAAAATGGTAGAGAAAGAGAGAACAATGCGCATCGAGTGTGTGCAAAGTAAAACGTTTTGAAAAAAATGTTTTTTTTTTGTATGTCTCTCTTTTGTACCAACGAAAATTTGGTATAAAGGAGAGACAGAGAAGAGAGATGCATTTTCTTCTAAAACGTTTTACGACCTGTGCGACGCTCGAATGTTTTTTTGGTGTGGCAGTCAATTTTTGGTTTTTGAGTAAATTTTACCACACGGAGTATTGGTATTTTGGTATTTTGTTTCAAAAGTTCTTTCAGGCCATTATTATTTTTTTATAAATTGAGTGTTTGAAATATATTTAGAAAATATATAATAAATAAAATTCCTTATATATAATATAAAATAAAACTAATTAATTTTTTTTGCAAAGTGTTAATTTATAAAATAAATTGAAAACATATAAAATATTGTAGTGAATAGAAAAAAAAATATTTTGTTAAGTTTTATTATGCACTTCATGAAACGTCATAGATTTATCATTACGTATATTTCTCATATATAAATATATTATGTATATTTATATATTATATTATAATAGAAAATAATAAAATAATTGTGTTAAATAAAAATAAATTCCAAAATTTTGTTTGAAGAATGATTATGGGTATCTCATGACAAAATAATTATTTACATGAAAGTAGTTCGCCATTTTGTAGTAACCGCAGTGCAACGGGAAGGTGGATTTTACGGTGTTTCGGCGAGCCAACGCCCAGTATTGTATTTTTGGCGGCCAGTCGAGGCCAAAGATTTTCGGCGGTACCACGCCCAACGTAACGGGTAGCCAACCGGCTATTCATATTTTCGGTTTAAGGCGGAAGTACGCCAACTAAGTGCCACAACAAATACAACGGTAAAAATTATTTACGGGTGGTCAGTTGAGGCTATCTCGTTAATCCAACGTTTACGGAGGCCAGTTGAGGCCAGCCGGGATATTTTATTTGATATCGGGGAGAGGCCCCGCAACATTACGGTAGCCAACCGGCTATTGTATTTTTTATCGGTGATCTGCCGCAACGCAACGGCACCAAGGCCGCAACCCAATTTTTTATCGGGGAGAGGCCCCGCAACAATAACGGTCGCGCAAGGCCACACCAGTATTTTTTTTTTGTAAGGTACCATTTTTTATTTTTATTTTTTATTTTTTTTTGATTTTTTTTATATTTTTTTATATATATTATATTAAATTTAAAAATTTTGTAATCGAGCGCCGCACAGCGGGTGCGCGCTCGGTACGTATTGCTTTCTCTCTCTCTCTCTCGTTTTCTTCTGGTGCGGGTGGAGGGGGAAGCTGTTTTCCTTTTGTTGTGTTTTTTTTTTCCTCTAAAATAAAATGAAATAATTAATTTTTCGGTCGGTGTGATGGGAGCGGAGACTCCCTCTGTGTCGGTTTAGTGTTTGCGGTCCCTTGGTGCCCGCATCCAATTCCGTAACCAGGGCTTGGACCTGTTTGAATTCGGATGGATGCGCGCACCAAGGCACCTCTACCGTTATCATTTTTTTTTTTTATTTATTTATTATTTTGATTATCTGCTGTTCGTTCCTCAGGTTCCGGCCGACGAGTTTCGGCGGATCCGGGTGTTTTATTATTATTTGCGTTCCCCTAACTCTCTGTAATCATCACGGTGTAAGCCAGGAGCCATGCATGCCTCAAACCCCACGACCCTTCGCACTTCTCCCTGAGAACGTAGCCGGCAAAATATCACCGTGGAGGCCTCTGCATGCGCTTAGTGAATATCTGCAGGTTGGCAGTAGCCAGCCTGTAACAGTGGCGCCCAAGCATTCGCGAATTTTGATAATTTTTTTGATTTTTTATTATTTGTAGCTTCACTCCCTTTGGCGTGCGCGTCCAGTGTCGAAACCGGTGTTTCACACTGTTTGAATTCGCATGGACGCGCACACCAAAGCCAGTCTCCCGGTTGGCATTCCTCATCTGCGATCGCAACCAGCACGGGCTGTTTGATTGCGCGTAGATGGGGGTGTCATACCCCTATTCTTCAGACATCCGATTTCCGAGCTCTTTCCCATTTCCACTATGTTGTGTTCGATTGTGGTGGAGCTCGGCTGTCATTTGTCTGGAGTTTAGTTTAGCTTCATTTCTTCTCTTCCCCGAAATTTCTTGACCGAAATTTGAGGAACGGAGCACTTTATTATTATATTATTATTATTTTTCTTTATTTTCTTTTATTATTTAGCCGACGCGGAGTGGGACTCTCACTCTCATCATACCATCCGTATTTTCGTTTTGGTTTAAATTTGTTTGATATTATATTTGATTTTTTTGATATTTTTGATTATTTTGGTTTAGCTTGGGTTGTATTGGAACCCACGGGTACAGTTAGTACTTTATTTTTTGTATCGTTTTTACTGAATTTATTATTCTGCCTGCATACCACTGGGTGTGTTGGTAGTTTTGGATTTTATTTTTTTTCTTCTCTCGTATCGTTTCAAATTTCAACGAGCCCCTCCAAATTAGGTTCTCATTGAAAAGCGCCACTTTGGGGGGTATCTCGTCCTACCGTCGTTAATCCAATCGTGGGAATACGGGACCCACAAACCACCACAAGGTAACCATCCCTTCCTTTTTATTATTATCTTACTTGTGTTTTTCTTGCTACTTTGCCTCCTTATCTGGGTGTGTTGGTAGTTTCATTAGCTACGTTATTATTATTATTAAATTTTATTTATTAATATTTTTGTATGAATCCAAATCCGTAGTTGGTTATCGCGATTTGATTCATGCGTTGAATTATGTATTATTATGTATTAAAATGATTTTAACGAGCCCCCCCAAAATAGGTTCTCATCGAAAAGCGCCATTTTCGGGGGTATCTCGTCTACATCCGTCGTTAAAAAAAATTGTGGGAATACGGGCCCCACAACCTATTTATAAGGTAACCATTCCTTTTATTATTCTTCCTTTATTACATTTCGTGTTTATATTTTTATATATAGTTATTGTGGGTGTAGTGTAAATATTTATAAATTTTCTTATTTTGAATTAAAATTTTTTGTATTGTTAATAAATTTAATAAAGACTACGTCATTGTTTCTTCGCCAAATTAAATCGAGCAAGTTTATCCCTCTATCCTTCCATCATTAAAAATGTACTTAACATCAGTAGAGCAAGACGAGTTGGCGCTAGGCTTTATGGAGGAACCATCATTATCTGAGAGCGGACTGAAATATACAGGATCCCCATCGGACATCACCATCGACATGTTCCTGTTTCAGGTAGACACCATCGCTTCGTCTCGCGGATTGTCCGACCAAACATTATTATTCGAGCTACATACCATCCTGGAAGATATCGCCTTGCAGTGGTATTGGACATTCCGCAAACATAATCCGAACGCTACATGGACCGATCTACGAAGCGGTATCATCGAGCGTTTTAAAGACCGTCGCACCAATTACGAAATCCGACGAATGGTCGAGGCACGCAAACAACGACCCAACGAAAGTTTTACGGATTTCTACGACCAAGTGTGGAGTTTATCGTTACAATGTCGTACCCCATACTCGGACGAGGAACTCATCGAAATATTAATGGCGAACATGAAGCCAGAACTGCAGTACCATCTTACTGATCGTCTGTTTAGCAGCATTAACGAGCTGATTAAAAGCTGTTCTGCTTGGGAGGAGTCTTTCAGGCGGATCAAAGCTACGGCGGGCCCTGCAATCCATCCACGACGCGTGATCAATGAGTCATCAGGCAGTCCGTATGATGATGTTGGAGCATATGACTCTCATGAGAATTATCCCTTGACTGATGTTCTACCTGATAACTCAGTATCCGCAATTCACACGGGGAGCAGGTTTCCATCGGCAGCGGCGGGACGTCCTGGAGGACAAATCTCAACAGAAAACTCGAGATCAGATTATATACAGCATTCGCATTACGGTAAAAATGTCGTCACCACAACGGCCACGCAGACAGAGTGTACCGAGATCAAATCCACCTCCACTCAGACTGAGTGTACAGAGAACAAATCAACATCAACCCAGACTGCGGATAGTAGAGAGGATAGAGCAACTCAAACCGATTCAGGAGAATGCCGCGAGCAATACGGACGCGGAAATCCGCTCCTATTCGAATCCGACGAAGAAGTAAGCTCGTCTGCCAGTAATGATTCCTTTTCCGATCCTTCTTCTCCATCCAATCCTATTTCCCTTCCCGTCGCTCTTAAATTTTTCTATAATGCCCCATCATTGGCAAAGTTGGATCGTTTAAAGCGTTCCAAGAAATATTGGATCCGTCGCGTCGCAATGAGAAATGACGTGATTTCCTCCGTTCTATTCTCCGAGGGTAGTGACACTCGGCCTTACGCCCAGGTCTTAATAAATGAGATTCCTTTTAAGGGTCTTCTCGACAGCGGGGCGAGTGTCAGTGTTCTCGGGAGTGGATCGGAGAAACTTCTGTCAAATCCTTTTGTTGAATTCCATAACTTTCCTTCCACTATAACTACCGCGAGTGGCCAAGTCCAACGAGTCTTTGGTTATATCCGAGCTAACGTCGAATTTAACGGAGTCACTAAATTTATGAATTTTCACGTTGTCCCTTCCTTGGAACAACCGCTTTATTTGGGTATCGATTTTTGGAATCGTTTTGGAATTTCCCCAAAAATCTCCGCGTTAAATAATTCGGACGAATTAGGTGAAACTACCAACACACCCAAATTCCATATTTTAACATCTGATGATCGTCGTAAATTGGATCTCATTCGCGAATATTTTCCGAGCAGCGATATCTTAGGTTTGGGCCGCACATCCCTCATCACTCATATGATCGATGTCGGTTCCGCAAAACCAGTCAAACAACGTTTTTATTCCGTGTCCCCAGCTATCCAGAAACTCATGTATGCCGAGTTGGATAGGATGTTGTCTTTGGGGGTTATCGAGGAGTCACAAAGTTCCTGGTGTTCACCGGTCACGTTGGTGCGTAAGGCCAATGGGAAAGTTCGTCTGTGCTTGGATGCTAGAGAACTGAACAAGGCAACCGTCAAGGATGCGTATCCGCTGCCCATAATCAACGGATTGTTGGGTCGTTTGGGACACACCCGATTCATTTCGGCGATTGATTTGAAGGATGCCTTTTGGCAGATCCCACTCGACCCAGCATCCCGCGATAAAACAGCGTTTACGGTTCCTGGACGGCCCTTGTATCAGTTCAAGGTGATGCCGTTTGGCTTATGCAACGCACAACAGACGCTTTGTCGCTTGATGCACCGCGTGATCCCGTACCAACTGCACGATAAGGTCTTTGTGTACCTCGATGACCTTCTGGTCACATCCTCCACTCTGGCTGAACATTTCGATTTGCTAAAACAGGTTGCTGGATATCTGAAGGACGCTGGTTTAACAATTAATTTGACCAAAAGTAAGTTTGTGTTGAAAGAAGTAGACTATTTAGGTTATATTGTGGGTGATGGCTGCCTCCGTACAAACCCAGATAAATGTAAAGCTATTCTGGAGTACCCTATTCCGAAAACGACGAAACAGATTAGACGTTTTCTGGGAATGTGCGGATGGTACCGTCGCTTCATTCCAAATTTCGCCTCCTTAGCTTCTCCTCTCACCGATCTTACTGGTAAAAACACTAAAGTATGTTGGTCGGCAGCTGCTGATTCTTCTTTTAACGCTCTCAAAACCGCCTTGTCAACTGCCCCAGTTTTGACGCATCCTGATTATACAAAACCCTTTTTTATTCAGTGTGATGCCAGTGCCGTTGGGGTCGGTAGTGTCTTATTTCAGGTGGACGCCGAGGGGGTGGAGCGGCCCATTGAGTTTTATTCCCATAAGCTCAATGCGGCGCAGCGAAACTACTCGGTGACCGAGCTGGAATGCTACGCTGCCGTCCTCAGCGTGCGAAAATTCCGTCCCTACGTGGAAGGTTATCCATTCGTCATTTATACCGACCATTCCAGTTTGCGCTGGTTAATGAGTCAAAAAGACCTCTCCGGACGTTTGGCGAGATGGAGTCTTAAACTCCAAGCGCTGGATTTTCAGATTGGATACCGAAAAGGTTCAGTTAACGTTGTACCTGATGCGTTGTCTCGAGCTTTTCCGGATGAATCCGCTCCTTGTGAGGATGATTCCGAAAGTAAGAGCACGCCTGATCCTGGCGTTCAATTTGGAGATTCAGTCTTGTCGAGTAAAACATCGACCCTTCCGTGAATGCGTTAATACCTTCTTCAGTCCCCATTCTGCACGTTGATCAAAATTCGGTTGCGTTCCAAGATCCAGATTACGTCGATCAGATCGCGAAAATTCGTTCCTTAAAAGATTGTTCGCACAACTATAAGATCCAGGATGATAAATTATTAATATCCCCTTCGTTCGGTTTTAAATATACGGATACCGACCTTTCGAATTGGAAACTTGTTATTCCTAACTCCCTAACTTCAACGCTTATTGAACAGGCTCACGTACCTCCCACTTCAGCACATTTAGGCGGCAGCAAAACTCTCGAGCGCCTTCAGCGTCAATTTTACTGGCCTCATATGGCAAAACAAGTTAAACAGTACGTTGCTAGCTGCACTAAATGTAAAATGAACAAAGCTGTTAATTACTCCACACAACCAGCCATGGGAGCACAGGTTACGTCAACTCGCCCGTTTCAAAAACTGTATGTAGATTTTTTGGGTCCGTATCCACGTTCGAAACTCGGAAATACCTGTATCATTATCGTTCTGGATCATTACTCAAAATTTGTAGTTGTAAAACCATTGCGTGAAGCTTCCGCATCTTTGCTATGTCGATTTTTGGAAAACGATATATTTTTGTTGTTCTCAGCTCCCGAAATTATTACCTCCGATAATGGGAAGCAATTTACCTCGAACTTATTTAAAGATTTGTTGTCTAAATACGGTGTAACGCATATTCGTACGCCGGTGTATTCGCCCCAAAGTAACGCTTCCGAGCGTGTTAATAGAACATTAATTGCCAGTATTCGTTCATATTTGAGCGATCACGACCATAATTTGTGGGACAAAAATTTGCAGGAAATTGCGGCTGCTTTACGTAATGCCATACACGATTCGATACATTATTCCCCTCATTATGTCGTGTTCGGTCAACATATGTCGATGCACGGTTCGGATTACTCACTGCGACGATTACTCGATGAACATGATCCCGGTGAAGTCCATGCATGGGCTAAGCCAGATCGAGTAAATCTGTTAAAGGATCGTATTATACATTATCTGCGTGTGGCATACGAGAAGGGAGCTCAGCATTACAACTTGCGTAGTACTAAGCGCTCTTTTCGAGTTGGACAATCCGTCTTTATACGATCTTTTGCGTTGAGCGATGCGACGAACAAATTCTCCGCGAAATTAGCCGGAAAATTCAAACCCGCGGTAATTTCTGGTAAAGTAGGTCAGGTGGCGTATACCGTCGAAGATTTGAATGGCAAATCTCTAGGCACTTATCATGTCAAAGACATCCGTGTTTAATCGTTTCTCTCTCTATCTTTATTTTCGTGTTGTTTGTTTTAGGCCCGGCTTATGAGACATCTCAGGGTGTGGGACGTTCCCACGTTTGTTACGACTGTATTGTCTTAACAAGACATTTTTTTTGGTAAATTTGTTTCCATTCTTCATGGTTTCTTGCGTCCGAGTTTTTCAATGTGTGAACGTGGTGTCTTGGTGGATGGATTCTTGTGTGTTTTCTTCTGTTATGTTGGCAACGGAACGAAAATGGTAGAGAAAGAGAGAACAATGCGCATCGAGTGTGTGCAAAGTAAAACGTTTTGAAAAAAATGTTTTTTTTTTGTATGTCTCTCTTTTGTACCAACGAAAATTTGGTATAAAGGAGAGACAGAGAAGAGAGATGCATTTTCTTCTAAAACGTTTTACGACCTGTGCGACGCTCGAATGTTTTTTTGGTGTGGCAGTCAATTTTTGGTTTTTGAGTAAATTTTACCACACGGAGTATTGGTATTTTGGTATTTTGTTTCAAAAGTTCTTTCAGGCCATTATTATTTTTTTATAAATTGAGTGTTTGAAATATATTTAGAAAATATATAATAAATAAAATTCCTTATATATAATATAAAATAAAACTAATTAATTTTTTTTGCAAAGTGTTAATTTATAAAATAAATTGAAAACATATAAAATATTGTAGTGAATAGAAAAAAAAATATTTTGTTAAGTTTTATTATGCACTTCATGAAACGTCATAGATTTATCATTACGTATATTTCTCATATATAAATATATTATGTATATTTATATATTATATTATAATAGAAAATAATAAAATAATTGTGTTAAATAAAAATAAATTCCAAAATTTTGTTTGAAGAATGATTATGGGTATCTCATGACAAAATAATTATTTACATGAAAGTAGTTCGCCATTTTGTAGTAACCGCAGTGCAACGGGAAGGTGGATTTTACGGTGTTTCGGCGAGCCAACGCCCAGTATTGTATTTTTGGCGGCCAGTCGAGGCCAAAGATTTTCGGCGGTACCACGCCCAACGTAACGGGTAGCCAACCGGCTATTCATATTTTCGGTTTAAGGCGGAAGTACGCCAACTAAGTGCCACAACAAATACAACGGTAAAAATTATTTACGGGTGGTCAGTTGAGGCTATCTCGTTAATCCAACGTTTACGGAGGCCAGTTGAGGCCAGCCGGGATATTTTATTTGATATCGGGGAGAGGCCCCGCAACATTACGGTAGCCAACCGGCTATTGTATTTTTTATCGGTGATCTGCCGCAACGCAACGGCACCAAGGCCGCAACCCAATTTTTTATCGGGGAGAGGCCCCGCAACAATAACGGTCGCGCAAGGCCACACCAGTATTTTTTTTTTGTAAGGTACCATTTTTTATTTTTATTTTTTATTTTTTTTTGATTTTTTTTATATTTTTTTATATATATTATATTAAATTTAAAAATTTTGTAATCGAGCGCCGCACAGCGGGTGCGCGCTCGGTACGTATTGCTTTCTCTCTCTCTCTCTCGTTTTCTTCTGGTGCGGGTGGAGGGGGAAGCTGTTTTCCTTTTGTTGTGTTTTTTTTTTCCTCTAAAATAAAATGAAATAATTAATTTTTCGGTCGGTGTGATGGGAGCGGAGACTCCCTCTGTGTCGGTTTAGTGTTTGCGGTCCCTTGGTGCCCGCATCCAATTCCGTAACCAGGGCTTGGACCTGTTTGAATTCGGATGGATGCGCGCACCAAGGCACCTCTACCGTTATCATTTTTTTTTTTTATTTATTTATTATTTTGATTATCTGCTGTTCGTTCCTCAGGTTCCGGCCGACGAGTTTCGGCGGATCCGGGTGTTTTATTATTATTTGCGTTCCCCTAACTCTCTGTAATCATCACGGTGTAAGCCAGGAGCCATGCATGCCTCAAACCCCACGACCCTTCGCACTTCTCCCTGAGAACGTAGCCGGCAAAATATCACCGTGGAGGCCTCTGCATGCGCTTAGTGAATATCTGCAGGTTGGCAGTAGCCAGCCTGTAACAACGTGTAGAATTTCAACAACATTTTTGTTAAGAAATGGCCAAATTCTATCCCTATTAGCCATTTTCTAGAACTTTATCGCAAAATCATTTTTGAATTTTGTCAAAAAATCATTTAAGAGTCCCATTTTCCCACATGTCAAATTTTAAATATTCAAACCGAGATTTGCTAAAAATCGAGATTTTTTTTATACAAAACCGGGATTTCTTTACACGAAAGTTACAGTTCGTTTATTCGATCAACACAACAAACTAATTCGATTGTTTAGAACTGCCCTTGAACAAATGCTACTAAGGCTGGCAAAACACGTATTGGCCAACTCGAAAGATAGTATAATGTACCAACAATCGATGAATGGCGATCATTATAGTTGGTGAGGAATTTGCCTTTCGTGAACTTCATCGCAGAAATGGTGATGTCTCAGAAATCATTGCTCACACGACGGATAGCAATATCTGTTTTTATTTTGGCAAGGAGAAGATGGATCCTGTTTTCAACATTAAATTGAGAAATTCACAAACAGATGAGGAAAAAACTAAAAAAGTCAGTGCCATGAATTCTTATTCATTTCGATTGATGATTCGTGAAAACGTTGAAAATCTTATTTTGAAATGTTGACAATTGTCCCATCAACACATTCTCAATATGTTGCGAATATCAAAAATGTTCGTGCATAAGGCCGCCCGATTATTTTATTACATTCATATACAACCCTACGTGGGATGAAATAATAGAACTTTTGTTAACTAGATAATCATCATCTGATCATAATTGTTCCGCATGTCTGTTCAAACAAAAATTGAAATCTTTAATGAATTTCATTGTCTAGCATCATATTTTTGGAAAGCCTCGCTGTTGGATGTATTCAATTGAATGGCAAAAAGGAGGATTATTCCATGCCCACATTTTGATTTAGATGTTCGAAAAACGCACACCAGATCAAACGAAAGAAGACTTGGTTCTTAACAGAAATACTAGATGCCGAAATTAATACACAATTATTTGAGGTCGTCACCAAAAACTTGATTTATGGGGTCGATGATACCCAAGAGTACGAAACAATGCCGAAAGTGCCAATATACTTGGCATGCACCATTCAATATCACAAACAAAGTAGGGCAGTTAAAGGACGTCCCAATTTATATTCACCCAACGCGTTAGGCCCCCTGTGAAGTTTCTAACAAAAAAATAACAGCAATATGTATACGAATCCAATAAGAAAATTCTAGAAAATTGCATGTATTAGTTTTTACACTGTTAAACACATTGTTGAAAGAGACAGACGATATTAGAAAGAATGAACCCCTCGCCATGTTTTTTTATTAAATTCAACTTTTCTAAAGTAAAGTAATTCATGGAGATGTAAATAATAAATTTGATCAAACAATTAAATTTTCCATCGACAGATTTATGTTTAAATAAAACTCGTTTATTTAAAAAAATAGGTGGCACATTTTAAAGTTTCAATAACAGACCACCGTAAAGTTTATAAGAAAAGGATTGGTACCTTAAGATTTTTGAGTAGAACATATTCGCAGAGTTTGTCCCATCGCAGGCTATAGGCTTAACGTTTCAAATAAAATAGGGTTGGTTTCCAAACGGATAGGTCGCGATAGATTTTTTTGAGTAAAACTCGTTCATGGAATTAATTGAGTGACGCACGGTGAATGGCCGATAACAGGACGAGATCGAATGATGAAAGAACAGATAACCAATTCGATCACGTAATGGTCTCTAAAAGACACCTCACCATCAATTCGACGTGAGATCTTACAGTAGTATAGTCACTGAAAGCGATCATTTGCTTGTGATATTCAATTACATGTACAAGCTATCATTTACATTCAATAGTCAAGCACAAAAGACCGTTTGATGGAATGCCGATACTTTAAAATATCAAGCTTCGCTGCAGAGATACCAATCAGCTGTAACTGACTATCTAGAACGGCAGACTTATAGCGAATAATCTCCTCTTAACACTTAGCAATAGTGGCTAGCTAACTAGTCAGCTACGTGCCAGTAAAGCTACGACAGTATATCTCCAAGAGAGCTTTGCTAATGCCAGGAATCTTGCTAATGACCTTCCCTGCTAATGACCCAAGAACATGACTGTTGTTCTTTCATCCAAAATTTACTAAATCGCAATGACGAAGTGACCTGCAATAAAAAGCTTGCTTCACCATAAGAAGAGGCCTTTGTCGAATAACCTACAAGGATATATTTGCAAGCACTACCCTTGCATCAAATCTATAAAATCTCATCGTCTATGTTGGCTAAAAAAGAGCTGCCGGATAATTAGATGACTCGCTGAAAACATAATTGGTATCTATCTGCATGGTTTTCGGCCCAACCGATCAATCACTCATTTTCGCAATATTTGCCGCGTTTCTTGACGCTGATTGATCCGGATCATTTTAAATTTTATATGGAAAATATGATCCAAATTTTGTTTTAGATCACACATTTTGATTTTGAATGTAGCAATCGCCTTTGTGTTGTTTCATGAAACATGAACTGAAGTAGATCAGATCAAGCGTCAAGAAACACAGCTATTGTAAGGAAACTACGGCGTGCTTCTCTTAATTATCATAAGGAAAAACCAAATTTTTGTTTTCATGAGTTTTTTTTATTTCCCTCAAAATTCTTATAAGAAATATTTTAACAGTGTACTAATACATACCTATTTTTGTTAATTGTTACAAACGGCACTACCTCATGATTACTGTTAATAGACGTATACGTGGACCGACACCCTTCAAAGAGTTGAGAAACTGTTAACGGTCAAGTATATATACCATTTTTGGTGAAGCTTTGCTTATGGTGACTTTACTCGCTGATGCATCGAATACTTCTCAACCACAACAATTACGCACATTATTTGCAGTCACATTCACACTTGAGAACCAGTAGACTTTGTTTAGTTATCACTCCGCGCATTTCACCATAAGTGTTTATATATTTTCCTAAATTGTTATCACCCCAACCATTAAATTTTTTTTTTACATTTTGAGTGAATTGTTTTGAATGTTTTTGACTTTCAATCTTGAATTTTACGAAAAAAATGAAATGAAATGAAAACTCATCTCATGCTAAATATTTTGATTTTTTATTCGTTCGTATTCAGATTATTTTATTTATAAATGGAAATAAGAGTAGGAGGAAAAATGAAAAATTGGTACTAGTAGATATTTTTGATACGTTTTCCACTATAATTTACAAATTTCTTCTATGTGTGTAATTTAATATTGATTTGATTAACAATATGCACAAATTGGAAAATGCATCATTAAAGTAATGATATGTCAAAGTAGTTTGTGCTATAAATGCGAGCTTTTTGGATAAATTGGAATTTGTCTTAAATCAAATCATTCAAGCGTTGTTTTATTACTACCTATAGACTTCTCGATTAAAATCCATCAAAATTTTAAAATTCAAAGCCAGCACGAATAATAAAACCAAATGTATATGAAATATCCTTATATATCCCTAACATTGTATGCATATTATGTTACTTTGTATGTACGTCGTCTTCCCAAAAATAAAATGAAATTTCTATAAAAATCGAGAGTTAAGTGTGTACAAGGAAAATCTAACAAAATAAAAAGCTCCAGAGTGCTTATTTTCCGTTTCGTATCCTACATATATACGAAATTGTGTTCTTTGTATCCAATCACGTGACAGGCCGTCGGCCATCTTGTTTCTATATGTATATGTGTAGTATATGTGTATATGTATATATTAATGTATGTTTTGTGTCGTTCTATTTTATTTCTGTCATCCATCCATTTAAAAATAAAAATATAAAAATAAAATAAAACGGAAAATTCTCCATTCTAATATTATAACCCAAAATGGCATAAAATTTTTCTTTTTCCTTATTTGCCTGATTTTTTATTACTATTTTTATTTGGTTTACAGGAAAGTCCCGAATAACGCCAACCAATATTGGAATATGTCACGTATTCTTAGTCGATATTTTATAAATGCAAGTGATTTTGTAACTGTCATATATGCTCGTTGTAAATAAATAAAGAGTCAGTTTTAGATAGATCTTAAACCACCTACACGTCTTTAGATTCGCATACATGTTACAAGATGCAGACACCGTGGTGAAAAATAGAAAAATCATAAAAATCGAATTGACGAAATATAATTGAATGAACAGATTTTGGTTTATGTATATGTTTTTATTGATTAAGATAAAATTTATAATCTAAATGAAAATTATTTTTGAATTAGTAAATTTAAATATTAGGCTGCCTATTGCCAATTTGTTAAAAAGCGTTACATCGAATCAATCAATTTTTAAAGTAGAAAAGTCATACTAGTTGCTCAATTTTTTCTCAATGTTGCTCGTTATAAAGTTCCAAAGATTTTTCAATAAAATGAAATTAGAAAAATTTGTAACTTTAACTTAGATTAGACGAAAAATAAAAATTTCGTCTAATCGATTATTCACTACAAAACACACTGATTTAAATTGAATTTTCGTATAGTAGCTAATATGTTTTAGTTAAGACATTTGCACAATTGGAGATCAGAGACCATCAATATACCAGTTGATAAACTATTTAAATAGTTTGGTATATTTAAGTTTTAATTGATTTGAAGAATTAAATCGAACCCATAAGTGTAGCTCAGTTATATACTATATACTTTTGAGCGTACTAAGAAAATCTAAAAAGAACAATTATATCCCTTGTTGGTGTAAAAACCTTAATGGTTGCAAACAATTGCTTAATGGCACAAAAAACTTGACCGAGCACCGCTCGGTGCTTCAGGGACTGTCCTTTTTTTATTCAGCTTAAACGATTTTGGTGTAAATTGCTTAGGTCTAGATTTCGGTGGGGATAGGGTTAAGCTTATACGGTGCGGTCCGGGCCACAAATATTTTTTTTGGCTCGCACGATTTTAATACAATTTAGGGAAATAAATAATTCCGGGAAAATTATATTTTTTATTTGTTTTCGGCTTGTACAATTTCGATTAAAGTTGCGGTGGCTTTTCTAATGCCAGGGGTGAATTGAGATGAGTCCTAATTTTGGGAAGGTCTATGTTTAGGATGAGATCGGTGGGTTCGAAATGTGAAATTGGTGCGAAATTTTGAATGCTTGCTCCGTAGGTCGATTAAAATTGAAATACTATACATTTTCAATTTAGTTCAAATACTGTTGTATAATTTAACGTAAATTCTTATATCCTACACATTTAACGCCAGAAACGTCGTTGAGTTCAACATCAGCAGAGCATCGATCTGCACAAATATTATAATTGTAATGTAGTATGTATATAAGTAAGCATGCTTGTAGCATGCATAATGTATAAGCTTACTCATCAAATTATCGTTTAAATTGGCTAGTGACATATAACACAACATTTTTTGCACTAACATAAATTTTAATGATGAGCACTTATTTTTGTATATAAAGAACTGAATTCTCAATAATAAAGCAGAACGAAATTATATCAGTAACGTTTTAGTTTTGTTTTCAAAAATAATTTTAATTCAAAAATAGTGAGCCCTCACCAGCGGTAAGCTCGCTATCATCTGAAATTAAACATTGGTCGTCGAGCCATTAAAACAACCGGCATCGCTAAGTTAAACGCGATAAGTTTACATTAAAAATAGTAAACAAGTGAAAACTTAAGAACAACAACAAATCTTAAGTAAGGCACCTGTACATATCAAAATAACAATAAAATGGAAAGCATACTCCAGCAACAAGATCAAACAGGTGACAAAATCGTCCAAATGGAAACAAACTACCGTAAAGACGGGGAGGATAGGAACACGAACATATATTTGGAAAAAAGGTTGGCAACTCCAAACGCGATTTATAACGACTACGCCAATAATGATACGAAAATCCTGGGCATGACTCCACCTCTAGAAAGGGCCATGCATATCTGGAAAGACGGACGAAAGTCACAGACGTATACCAAAAATTAATAACGGATATGCGTGAACGCCTAAATATCGCATCAACGAGTTCAACAGGGCAAACTGCACAGCAAGAAACTAGTTCAGATGAAAAGGCAACGACAACAAAAGAAATCAACCACAAAAAGCTATTCAAACGGCAAGATGTCTTCATGCGCCAAATGTATCAAAAATTGGCGTCAATCAATCATTCATTTCAGAGACTAACAACATATCCAAGGAATACATAAATATAAAATTAAAACAACTAGAAAAAGACATCCAAGAAGTAGCAAACCAATACACTGCAATCTTAATAGAAACAGAAGAAAACGAACAAACGTCTGACTACTTCAAAAAAGATTTATTTTGGCCAGCTACAAGAAAAAGTAGAAACCACAATGATTGAGTTACAACGATTTCACGGCGATAATACAACTACGTCAGAATCAGTCCAGATGAAACTGCCAAAAATAGAACTACCAAACTTTTACGGTGAATATGACCGATGAAAAACATTTAACGATATATTCACCGAAATGATTCATCAAAACAACAAAATATCTGACACGGTGAAGATGACATATTTAAAATCACACCCACAAAAAGGAGCAGCTCAACTCATAAGTCATCTAACAACAACAGGTGACAATTACCAAACTGCCTGGAGCATAATACAAAATAGATATAACAACGAGAGGTTACTCGCCAACCATCAATTCAGTGCGTTATTATCACTAACAACAATTCAAAAGGAACTTGCACGATACAGCAAAAGAAATTCTGCATAACATAAATCGGCTCAACATAAGTTCATCTTTTGAAGCATTCGTAAGCTTCATATTAATGAAAAAACTGGACCCAGAATCCATCAGGCTCAATGAATCATCCATAGAAAAATCCAAAGATATTCCACAACTAGAAGAGGTTTTCAAATTCCTTGAAAAAAGATTTCAATCACTGGATGCCATGGGCAGCAACAAACAAACGACAAGCCGACCACAGTATATACCACCGCTAAAACGGGCCTATACAACCACAGCAAGCAAAATATGTTGGGTAAATAGTTGCAAGGAACGACGCAAGTTGGTTCAATGTCAACAGTTCAAAAGTATGTCAACATTAGGTAGATCAAGACTAATAAATGCAGCAAGCCTTTGTGTACATTGCCTAAACCATCACCAAAGTAAATATTGTCATGCAGAACCATGCGAAGTATGTAAAGGGTCACATAACGCACTACTACACTGCAATAAGGCATTATCAAAATGGCGGAACCGGAGTTAAAAAAACGAAAACCCTCATAGTAAATCAATAGGGACAAATTTTGTTGCCAACCGCAGTAGTTAAAGCCATAACTTGCACGGGAAATCAGATCTTGCTGAGAGCATTAGTTGATCCTGGATCACAGATGACATTAATCTCATCCAAAGCCGCTAACCTACTCAACCTTAAGAAGAGAAAGGTCAACGTTTCTACCTCCAGTATAGGAGGAGGGAAAGCAGGTGATTGTAAACATACAATCAATATACAAATCTTGCCAAGATTTGAAACCGATTTTCAACTAAACATCGAAGCGTTGATATTTGATAAACTCAACCAACAGTTACCGGAGGTGGACTTTGATGCAAGATGTTGGACCTATCTCAAACAAATACAACTCGCCGATCCTTATTATAACAAGTCACAACCAATTGATCTCATACTTGATGCCGACTATTATCCAGCAATCATAAACAACAACATCATAAAAGGATGTGAATTAGAACCAATGGCACAACAAACTGAAATCGGATGGATAATAATAGGCAGCAGAGGCGGCACCAGAGCAAACCAACCAACAACAATGATAGCTACTAAAGACATTGAACATCAATTGAAATTACTCATAGAGGTAGATTTGATACCAGAAAATAGAATTAATACGAAAGAGGAAGACATGGTTGAACAACATTTCCAGTTATCCTCAGAAAAGGGATCAGACGGAAGATATGTGGTAAAGAATTCCATTCAAGGATAATCATATCAAATTAGGAGAATCCATGAAAAAAGCCGCTGCCAGGCTAATACAAATTGAAAATCGGTTCAAGAGAGATCCGTCTTTCAAGCAGTTATATCATCAATTTATGCAGGAATACATAAATCAAAGCACATGGAACTCGTGCAGGAAGAGGTTGAAGATCACAATATAGCAAGTAATACCTATTACATACCGCATCATGGTGTAATCAAACAGGATAACACCACTACAAAACTTAGAGTAGTGCTGGATGCTTCGGCTAAAACTACGATAGGAGTATCTTTAAACGATTGCATGATGATTGTTCCCAAATTACAAGATGACCTAACGGGTATATTATTGCGATGGCGAAAATACAAAATCAATTAAAATATTACAATTTTATTTTGCTACTATTTATAATCTATAATCACAGAACTAGTTCCATCCAACATACTAAATCCCATCACAATCGGATCGGTTAAGAAACGGATGAGTTACGTCCCTGATCATAAAACAACAAAAAAAAATTGTTTACAAAGAAATGTTTTAAAAAAAATAGAATGAAAATTAAAGTTCCATGAATATGTTATGTTACTCTGCTTCTGCCTTGGACGATTTGATCTTCTTATTGCTGTTTTGCATAGCAAACTTGGATTTTCATTGTGTTGTGTTCATGAAAGTGTTCTTGTTTTCATTATCATACACACAAAAAAATAAAAGGTTACCACAACACCAAATCGGTGTTACATAGGGTCCCACCGATCGGATATTTATAATTTGAATCCAATCGGATGTTACGAGTATAATAAAAATCACAAAAAATACTGTTGGATAAAAACTTTTACACCGAATTTGTTTATAAATTATATCCATTAAATAATTACTATATTAACACTGATTTGATGAACTTCGTAACACCTCTTTTATCTTTTGGAATTATCCTCTTGGGCATTTTAAAGACCCAAATTGGGCATTTTTGAAATAAGTAAATAACATAAATTTTAATTTTATAATTTTTTTTTATTTTTTTTTTGTAAATAATATATGGTTTACAATTTGGTAAAATGCCTTGAATAACGTTGTAAAGGCGTTAATGCTTATAACATCAATGATAGCGAAATATCCTTACTTTCGAGAATAATGCTGTACGACAAAACTAGAATTTTTGATGGACCTCGAAGAATCAGGTGTGGCTGCGTAATTACATCTGTTATAGTTGTTCCATTCTGAAAATATATGTTATTATTTTAGTTTAGGTTTTAATTTATAAATATGAATTACTAGTACACTTACTTTTTCAAACACTAAAAATGAATATGGCTGTAGTTTTACGTCAGTCGTTCATACTTTTTTTTTCATATGGCAAAGATGTTGCAATACAAGCAGCACACTGAAATTGTCATCAAATTCTAAATAAATTAAAAGAACCAAAATTAGAATTAATTACTTAATGTTTATAATTTTTTTCATTAATTTATTTGTTTACCATTTTAATAGATCCTTAACAATGATGATGACACACATAAATAATTCCACAATTTACAAATTTAATATACAGTACTATAACTTTTTATGTTAAATTTACAAAAATGTAATGAAATTTTGAAGTGATATCCACAAAATTGAAATGAAGACTGAAATGTAATATTTAAAATAGTTAATCATTGAAAAAAAAAATTATAAAATACACCAAAAAAGGATTAAATTTTATCCAAAGGGAGTTTCCCTGAGTTTTTGGGGGTTTCCCTTGTAATTTAAAACATATTCACAAACGCTTAAACATTCCTTAACACCAAAAGAGGTAGCAAATTTTATTTTGAAAAAAAATATCCCATCGGATGAACTTAAATATTTATCCGATGATGCGGTGTTAGATTCTAAAATAATTATCCCAATGGATAAAAATAAACTAGTCATTAGGATAAAAAATCTATCAGCACCGCTTATTTTTTTGTGTGTATGGGTGTTGTCGCTGGTGATCCATTTCGTAAAATACTGTGGAGAAAGAAAAGTTAGAGAAACGTACATTTTTTTACTCGCCTTGTTTTGCAATTGTTTTTTATGTGACGCCTTTTCATAGTCACCGGTTGATGACAAAATTCTTGGTCGTATTTGTTTTTGATGTCGTCTCCAAATACCATAGTTTGTGCCAACAAGGTACATTCGACTCCCCAACGATTTGACGATGTAAGCTTTTCTCCAATTTGGTGGACAAAGTTTTAGCGTAGACTTTGTCATCGACTTCGTATTTGGTCGATGTGGTGTAATGGCTCAGTGTGAGACTGTCGACCATGTAACAGTTCTGCCGGTGATTTGTCTACATTTATTAACAAAGTAGAACGATACGACGATAAAAACTTTAATAGTGCGTTGTCACCATTGGTGTCGTCATGACAAATTTTCTTCATTGCTGTTTTGAAAGTTCGGACCATTCGTTCGGCTTCGCCATTCGGTTGTTTGTGAAAATCTGCTGATGCCAAATGCTCGATGTTCTTCATACGACAAAATTCAGCGAATTCTGCATACATAAATTGAGTACTATTATCACTTACGATGGTCGATGGTTAACCTTCGATAAAATAATCTGAGTAACACGATTCAGAGACATTTAATTTTTTCGACCACCCGCATTTTTTACGTAGGACTTCACTTTACAAAGTAGAGAGAGAGTCGGAGCGAGTGAGTTGTGCTAGTAAATTGTAATCGAGAATACGATCGTTGTAAATTTCATGGACTTGAAAACAGGCCTCTTCGCTTTTTTCAAAATTTTCATCCGGTCCACATGGTAAACGTGATAGGTTTCTTAACTGGTACGATTAGAGTAGCCCATGATGAGGTTTGGATTGGTTCTAAAACCTTGCTAGACCATTCGCTGAAATTCATTTTTTACTCGCACTTTTCTTTGGCGAACGGTAAAACTCGTGGCTTGAAAAATAAAAGAATTTGAACGACTTTGACGATGACCTCTATTGTTACCACGTTGTCGTCTTGATGAGTAACCACATTGTTGTGACATCCATACGGTTTCAATTAGACTGAAATTTTACATCGATTACACGTAGCTGTGTAATATGGGCAATTTGGACGATCGTGATTAATTTCACATTGCGGACATAACATCAACGATCTACGAGAACAACGATGATCTCTTCTTGGATGATGATTATGCCCACCTTGCATAATTGCGTTGCCGATGAACATTCACCCATAAACGTTGCATTTGTTCGCACCGTTGTTTCAGACACGTAGACACATGTTTCGTACTTGTTCGTGAGGTGTTAAAATAACGGTAACGTCACGGATTAATCAGTCACCCACTCAGAATAAGTTTGGTTAGGTTTCATACCTGTTTTGTGAAACACATATAGCTTGCCGATAGCACATGAGTTTTGGACTCAAAATAGATCGTGAGAACACTTGTATAAGCTCTGAAAACGTCTTAGTTACCAGACTATCGAACAGTTTGTTTAATATATCCAAAAACGCCCTTTTTTGTCGTCGTCCTTTACGCCATTTGCCAAAAAATGCTGATTGAGCTGTATCCGATACGTGTTCCATGAAGATTATCCGTGCTTAAAAGAAAAAAATTGCGGCACGTGTTTTATTGTCGTTGCTAACGCCAACTGTTTCAAAATTTTATTTTGGTTTATCAGTAACTGGAGGATAGCAGATTCTTTGGAGTCCTCTCTAGTGTTATTACCCATCCTTGTCGCCACTTTTATAATTGGTAACCAAATAAAATTAACATGGTTACATCGAATTCTATATTTTATTAAATATTTTAGTTACACAACACAACCCGTGAGTTTTTCAATTGACAATTATACAAAATAACGAAACTGCTAGAAATTGATATGCGTGAAGTTCTAACATTATCCCATATACCAAATCCCATTACAATCGGTTAAGATGTACGGTATTGCAATCTAGCATGCACAATTTCATCATAACCGGATAAGTAATGTTTGTATTCCGATCGTTTGTGTTAAATCTATCAAAATTTTTTTTTTTTTTTTTTTTTTTGGGCTTTGACTTTCGCGTCAACCAGTCGTTTGTTTTTCCTCAAAATATATTTTTTTATAATTTTTATAATTTTTATTTCAATACCCAAAATGGAAAAAACAAAAAATCTGTGCAGGCATTTTAGCAGCTCTATCCAAAATGATACCGAGAAATTGGAAATTGTATTTTTGTTAAGTGAAACAGTGCCCTCCAGTAAAAAGTTAATATACCCCAACCGGTATCGATTGTAGGATATATTTTGAAGCAGCTTGCTGAAACACACTACATGAACATTTAACGATCGGCCAATTGACAAGTAGCGCGTCATATGTTAAATGTCGTTTAAAATAGAGATGTGCGGGTAGTAACTATTCGGTAGTTAATACTCGTTACTCACAACTACCCGAAGTAACGATTACTTATAAATCCAAATATTCGTTACTTTAGTTTTTCTGTTTATATATTCGCATCGAACGAGTATACGAGTATATTTTTTGTTGTGAAGAGATAGCTGTAGTAATGTACATATAACATATATGAAATTTGAAAGGCGAAGAAAGAAAAAATTATTTTGAAAAGTTAAATTAATACTTTCCTTTTCTATTTACTTTATTTTTCTACATCTAAGTATGACTATCCCATTTTTACAGAAAAAAGAGAAATAACTATTTACAACCAAACAATTATGAGAAAAATCTATAAAAACGATGTACATTATTAGCTATATTGATTTCAGTATTCTCTTTCATTCTCAATTTTTTTGTTAGAAAAGAACAAATGGTGAACGCCACATAAAGTTTTTATGAGGTTAGAAGAACAAAATATATGAGTACATACTAGCGAATACAATTTTTTTTTCTCATTGTAATTTGTAATGACATTTGTTGATGTAAACACAAATATTTTTAGAAAAGAATAAATTTTAAGTTAAAAGGAATACTCAGGCCTTCTTTAATTTACATATAGTGCATACGTATTACGTATACAGTTTCTCAGTAGTGAATATTTTAAATTTTATTGTATGTAAACATTTTTGCAATGAACCGCAAACGAAGCGATATTTGGTTGTATTTTACCAAAACCGATGAAACGCATGCGAAATGCGATCTATGCAAAAACATTCTTTCGTACAAAGGAGGTTCAACGTCTAATTTTAAAAAACACTTGAATGCAAAACACCCTGGTGTGAATCTCGAACCAGCGTCAAAACAATTGATTGTTCCACAAGTACCTGTGTCTGTTATATCGAATATACCATCAACTTCCACAGCGACAGGTGCTACATTTACGTTGCCATCGACGTCAAACGAAACAGAACCCGCTAATTCTACTGCAACTGTAGTTGAAAAAGTATCTTCTGTTTCAAAACCAAGACAAGTAGGCATGAACCAATTTATTATTCGACCACCTACAATTGCACGTCAAAAAAAAATAAATAGTTTAGTCTTGAAAATGATCATCAAAGACATGCAGCCATTTTCAATTGTTGAAGACCGTGGGTTTCGAGAGCTTTTGGCCGGTATTGATCCCGCATATACTTTGCCTCATCGGACCACTCTAAGTCGACAGTTGCTACCATCTCTATATGACAGTTCAATTGAATTAATTAAAGTAATTTTAAATAATTCGGAATACGTAACGATTACGACAGACATGTGGACCAGTTGCACAACTGAATCATATATGTCAATGACAAGCCATTTTATTGATTCAGACTGGACTCAAAAATCTGTTCTTTTGGGATGTTTTCTATTTACTGAACGTCACACTGCTGAAAATATTAAATTTAAAATAGACAGTATGCTTCAGCAATGGAACCTGCATAAAAAAGTACACACGATCGTTACTGATAACGGAGCTAATATCGTCGCTGCATGTAGGCTTACCAAATATAATCACTTGCCATGTTTTGCCCATACACTAAACTTAATCGTTCAGGACGCACTAAAATTAATAAAACCTATTCACATGAAGGCAAAAAATATCGTAGAGTTTTTTAATCGAAGCACTAATGCAGCTGCAAAACTGAAAATTTTTCAGGAACAATTAAATAATGGGGTGATTTTAAAACTAAAAAATGACGTCATAACTAGATGGAATTCCACATTTTATATGTTTCAGCGATTAGGACAACTGCAAGAGTGCATTAATGCTGCATTAGGCGTTTTAGATAGTTCTACTGAAAGATTAAGTTCAGATGAATGGGTAATCATCAATGAATTATGTCGGTTACTGGAACCTTTCGACTTAGTAACTATAGAGCTAAGTGCAGATCAAAATGTAACTTTGTCTAAAGTGATTGCGCTCGTTGACGGTCTTACAAGGGCTCTAGTGAAAATTAAAGCGGGCGTCCTTAATGCTACTAGTGAAGCTTTATTTGGTGCTTTACTATCTGGTATTACCAAGCGATTTGACAAAATTGAATTTAATTTAATCGTTAGTAAACCTACGTTTTTGGACCCCAGATTTAAGAAGCGGGCTTTTTCGAATACAGTAGCTTACAACAAAGTTAAGGAATCGGTAATAGCAAATGTAACTGATATGCTACGAATGCATGAAAGTAATGAATCGCAACCACAACAAATCCAGCCAGCATTGAATGATTCTGGCAAAAAAAATTTAATATGGGATGATTTTGATAATCGTAATCAGACTATCACAACACCGCAATCTTCTGCAATAATTGAGGTCCGTCAGTATAGTGAAGAATCGGACATTGAACGAGAGAAAGACCCTTTAACCTGGTGGAAATCGCGAGAAATGGTATACCCACGATTAGCGAAGTTAGCCAAAAAGCACTTGTCTATAGTGGCAACTTCCGTGCCTTCGGAAAGAATTTTTTCAAAAAGTGGACAAATCCTATCTGACAGACGTAGTCGTCTTAAATCCAAAAATTTTGAAAAAATTATATTTTTAAATGCCAATCAAAATTTTGTCTTATAATTTTATTTGAATTTTCTTTTAAAACATACTTTTTGATTTTCGTTCTAGTCTGTGAAATGTTCCTAAAAAAATTTATTTTTTGATTTCTTGTAATTTTATATTATTATTTATTTTATCAAATGAATTATTAAATATATATTATTTATTTTATTTATATGTTTATATATATAATTTGAAATGTTGCGTTTAAATTTTCGTAATCAAAAGACACATCCAGTAATCATAAAATCAGGTAGGTAACCGTACTCTCTTCTAAATTGTCCTTCAACAAATAGTTAAATACTTTAACGTAGTTCTTTGAGTTATGATTACTTTGTAACGAATATAAAGTAACGAGTATTTAGATCAAAAGTAACGGGTACTCGTGATTACTCAAAGTACCGAAACTGCACATCTCTAGTTTAAAAGTAGATATCTCTGTATACTTGAAAAATGTTGTTGCTGTGTGAATTTGAAGAAAGGTAATATTGCGCTTGTCCTCCTAGCAATTGGCACCTACTAGCTGTTTAACACACAATGACTATATGCATGTCGATCATGCATATTTGGTGCAATTCTGAGCAACTGCAATCTTTTGAAGACGATAAAATTATGGAGCTATGAATTACATCCATTTTATAATTGAGCTTGTAAATTGGACCTAAAACTTTTGGAGAAAACTAGAACTGCATTCTCGTTGTGAATGAGCTTTGATGCTCAAAATGGGGTGTGCGGTTTTGCAAAATTATAAATTGTATAAAAATAAATAAATAAATAAAATCAAAGTTTCATCCAACATACCCAATCCCACCATAATCGGTTAAGAAATGGCTGAGTTCCAGCCCATTAGGCCAAATTTCAGAACCTTTCCTCATTTCAAAGCCCCATTTCCATCCAACATGCCTAATTTCTTCATTATTGAACTCAACCCTCTTAATATTTTAAGGAATTTTAAAATAAGGGATTTTGAAATATCGGATTTCAAGCCCTGCCAATTATTCTCATCTAAAACAGTTCAATAAAAAACTGGATCGGCTAACTTACCGAAAAACATATCGTGTGCTCGTAAACATCGCTAAACAAAGTACTCCTGTATTCTTATGGTTCTATATATATGAGTAAATATCTTACTCCCAACCCCAAATTTCAAATAGTATCGTACATCACATCACATCTCAGAACAGAAACTCATCCTAATTTTTTTTTTTTTGGAGTCAAGTTGAGATGGAAATGGGTGAAGAACATACACATTTTATTTTTATTATATTTGGTTCGGTTCATTCGGATGGTTTTTCAGGACGATTTTTTTATTTCTTTTCCATACTTAATATATGGTTGGTAAAATATTTGAGAGTGGATGTGGATAGGAAATGAATAAACCGAAAGTGGAAAAGGCTGGGTGTGCAGTACGCGCATAATAAAGGAGATTGTTGTGATTTTATTAAATTGTGATTTTCCGTAAATTTTGATTTATTAGTGTCCGGCTTTAACTCCATCCTCTAACAATTCAACTTTATGATAAACCACTTTACTTTAGTTCCAGAATATTAAAAGTGAATTGAATTAACCTAATCTTTTAGAGATAATCGCTTGTTGTCAACGATAAATCCATTTTCCACCACTTAATACATATAACCCAACATTACGTGAATAAATTTATAAACATAATATAACTTAGCTACTTTCAACGGAACCCCTCCATTATAAACGAACTCGCAGACTTTTCTTATTATATTGGTGCTCTTATGAAAACATTTATTTTTCAATCAAATTTGTGAAGCACACAAAATTAAATAAGAAAATCCTTTTACGGAAATTCTGTTATTATTTTTTTTTTTTACAATTTTCTAGCGCGGGAAAGGGCACAAAAACATAACGCAAACATCTTTTTGTGTTATTCAATATATTTTCACTCATTTCCATCGACTAAATTCCAAGCATACAAAAATTTCGTTATACCTTAACCTTAATGTTAAAATTTTTTGATTAGTATATGTGAGTAACGGTAAAATTGTCACAGGAAATGGTTTTGGGCGGAAATCATTTTTAAAGTAATGCGAAGGACGTCAAATCCATATAAACAGAAACCATTTTCCAATTTATAATTATAATCCAATTTTCATGACATCGAAATAAAAATTCTTGATGTTTAATAATAATAAAATGCGAATTGTAGAAAACAATCACAATCTTAATAACAATGATCATTATACGAGTCATAATAACAATAATCATAATAATCAAATAAAATTTAAAAAAAAAACAAACAAACGCACACAAACAAGAATGAAATAACTTTTCCTCTTAAAACATGAAAATATGAGGAAAATGAATCAAAAGAAATGAAATGACGAACTTGGTAGACGATGAGGAAGAAGAAGTAAATAAAAAAAAATATGCAACCAGTGAAAATTTAAAATTTTCCGTTTTTTTATTTTGCTCTTATTTTTTAAAGAAAGTTTTTTTTTCCTCTTGTTATGTATTTTTCACTCTGATTTTTTTATATTTTCCCGGAAAAAATTAACCTGTTGCGTTCAATCTTTTTCTTGTTTTGTTTTCAATTTTCTTTTCTTACCGATTGTTTTGCTTTTTTATGTTAAACAAAAATATGTTTTGGTACTGCAATTTGCGTCTTTTTGGAATTTTTCTTGGTTTTTCAGATTTCGCCTTGAAAAGCGATTTCTTAGTAAACCAGATAGAATCGGTTCTTCATTGAAATTTATAAAATTACTAAGGAAATGTTGATGATGCTGATAAAAGAGTACCGGCCAATATAAAATATACAGAATTTTGTGGTTTTAAATCTTAACACAAATTACCTGTGAAAATTGTTTTTAAAATCGGTAATTTTGTCAAAATTTACAATTTGGAAACAATGTCGAATATTTTATTCGACATCTTCTGATTTGCCCTTATTTTAGCAGTTTTTGTAAGAGTTTTCGATACCTGTTCATATTAATTCATTCAATAGTATCTCATATATCAATACTCGTAATGTTATAAACTATCCAACCGGCAGATAAACTTATGTTGTTAAACTGATCTTTAATGAGACTGAAAGTTTGGAATGGATCCTTTAGGCTCACATTGTTCTACAACAACTTCCAAAACGATTTGAGAGGGCCTGTAAATTACACAAATTTTTGAAATTTTATAAGCTTTTTTCCCCCATCCTAGAAAAAACTTTAATGACAGGTAAACTCCTAGAAAATAAATTGAGATATGCTCCCAGATTTCAAAATCCCGGAAATCAATGTACCAGAAATTAAAATTCCGGAAATCAAAATCCCGAAAATCAAAATTCCGGAAATAAAAAATAGAAGCGATTTTTTAACTGATCTAAGCTGAAAATAGATAAGTCAGATAAAAATAAGATTCTAAAATTAATTTTGGAAGAAGTTCTTGAATATGGCCATCTGGGTCTGAACTCCGTTTTTTAATAAATTATATTAGAATTGTGTATGTCGGATGGAGAAGAGGAACTCTGCTAATTATTACAACCGATAACGATGCGATTTGGTATGTTGAATGGAAACGTGCCTTCAAAATTATTATGATGGGGCCGTATAATGATTTTTTAGAGAAGTTCTATAATATTACCACCTAGGAATAACACGACAGTTTTTAACCCGATCATGATGGCAGTTTGGATGTTGGATGAAAAGGAGATTCTTAAATGATTTGTTGGAGGAATTTCTAAGACCACCTAAGACGGTATTAAGTCATTTATTAACCAATCATGATAAAATTAGGAACGTTGGATGGAAATAAGATTCTTAAATGTTGTTTTAGAAGAAGTTCTGGAACATGTCCACTTTGGACGGAACTCGGCCATCTCTTAATCGGTTATATTGGGATTGGGTATGTTCGATGGGAATGAGATTCTTGGAAGATATACTCAAATACGGCCATTTGTAACCGATTCACACACATAATAATGTTAGTTATTAGATCAAAAATAAATAATAAAGGATCTTCAATTCAACGGAGATAGTCCAGTACTTTTTTAAAATCCTACCCACTATAAAAACAAATCGATTTTTGGGTTTTTTTTGTGTGTGGGTTAAAGTGTGGCGCACAGTCGTTAACGCTTTGGCGTTTGGATCGGGAGGTACAGATTCTGAATACTGATAAGTGCAGGATCCAAAAGAGAATTTTCATCAACAGATTACGATTTGTGATGAAATGGAATACAGCTATGACCATGACCCTCTGCCGGAGTGCAAAACTCCTGGAGTGTGCACCTATAGCGGTACGTTCTCGATTTGGCAGGCGATTTTAATTTTGGAACGGGCCCTATGGAACTTGCCACGTTCATTTTCTTATTTTTGGTAACTGCTTTTAAGTATGAAATTTAAACCTGGTAAACCCGTCTGTAAATTGGTCAAAGTTTGATAAAAAAACAGTTTATGATTATAATCGTCAGATTCGCTTAAATTTTAAGTAAATAAAGCAATTTTGTTACGAATTTAATTTACAACACTTTTAAGTATATTGAATCGATTTTGCTGTAAATGCTATTTCTTTCGTGCCAATGTATTCCCCTGATAGTTGGAAGTAATGAATTCGATAATGTTACATTGTTCCTTACACAGATAGATAATAATCTACATTCATTAGTGGTCGAGATCCAATTTTCATTTCGGATAGCTAGCATAGGCTTTATAACTGCTTTGTAAGGTTTGTATTACACTGTTGCGTAACTGTTGTAATCCAGGGATGTACAACTACTATTTCCTACAACACGACGGCGAAACCTATTTTGCGACATCATTTGTTGATGTTATAACTGAAACGAGATATTTGAATTCTTCCATGTTCTCAAAGTTGTGGTTATTCGTTCCGTATTGTATCGATGCTCCTTGGTGATGACAAATATTTAGTTTTCTTGATGTCCACTTTCAAAACTAGTTGTTTCATCTGGAGGGTAGCGGTAATAATTTGGTCTGAGTTATTATAAATGCCGCGTGAAGATTCCATAAAATTTTACTGACCATGCGCTTAAGCACCAGATTAAACAGAACAGGCGCAAGCACATCTCTGTCGTGCACCTCATGTTATCTCGATGCGGGATCAGACAGAATCTCCCCACTATTATTGTTCACAGCAAATAAGATCCGGGACGTATGAGCACGTTTCAGAGGTTTTCGCAGTGGATACTGTCATTTGCCTGTTGAAAGTGTCTATAAAGAATTGCTGAACGGTTTATGTTGTACTACTTGAGGCGCAAACCACATTTGTACTAACCGACGATATTTTCGGCAAAGGGGATGATTCTGGCAAGTACAACAGTAGCAAGCATTTTGTAGGTGAAGTTTTACCACCCAAAGTAGTAAAATTCCACAACTTCTTCCCAAAATCGATTTATCACCCCATATCCATCCGACATACTAAATGTCATCATAATCAAATAAAAATGTCCGAGTTCCGCCCAAAATGGTCAAATTCCAGATCTTTTTTTAAAATCGTTTGAGAATCTTATTTCCATATCCAACATACCAAATCTCATCAATATTCCAATTCCCATATTCTAAAACTTCTTTAAAAATTTATTTTAAAATTCCATTTCCATCAAACATACCCCCTATCATAATTGGTTAAGAAATGCTTGAGTTCCGTCCCAAAAAATGTTAAGAATCCTATTTCCATGATCGGTTAAGAACTGAACCAGTTCCATCCAAAGAGGCCATTTTCATCTAACCCGCCTAATTTCATCAAGCTTGTTTAAGAAATAATCGAATATCGTCCCACTTGGCCATATTCAGAACTTATTGCAAAAATCGCTTTAGAATCCTAATTCCATCCAACATATCAAATCCTATTATGATCAGTTAAGAAATGGATGAGTTCTGTCCCTGGGTGGGCTTATTTCAGAACTTACCGAAACAATCGTTTTATAATCTCATTTTCATCCAATATACCCAAATTCAAAAATTCACTTTAGAATCGTATTTCCATCTGACATACCTATTTTCAGCTTCATCGGTTAAAAATCCGTTAATTTCCATTCGTTTATTTTAATTGCAACAATTTTTATTGCAACAATTTTATTTTAATTTGATAATTTTGTGAATCAACCCCTATGTGGTTGTATCGATTTGTACCATAGAACCGATGATTTGAGACATTCAATGAGTTAATCAACGGCTGTTGAGCGTGATATAACTATAGTAGAGTTTGTCGAATATCACCAGGTAATAAACTAAGTGCAAAACGTTGCAAAACACGTTTCTCGTTGCAAAACACGTTCGAAAATATCGTTTACACATCCATTCGGCCAAACCAATGCCTCATTATACACGCTTGGTGTGAATTATATGTCCAGATTTTGATTCATTGCATGCAATGTCTTTCGATTATTTGCTCTCGATTCTTTTCAGCGTTACGATGTTGCTCGTCGATGGACTGATAATATTTTTTCTTGTTGGTTTCTGTCAGTAATATCTTGTACTTTTCTTATCGGTCTTCACACGTCTGAAATGCGTAGTGGATATACCTTTTGAACTTATCCCATTACAGATTTTGTTCTTTCCAATCCATTGATCATATGTGGGTTGAGTTAACGTTTGGAAAAATTTATAATGTCTCAAATGGTAAAGGCTGGTTGTGTAGTAAGATCCTTGGAATAGCAGGGAATGGGATTTATAGTTTGGTACGAGCTTTTTTACCTTCGTTTCTAATTATCTGATAGCGGAATACATTGACTAGGGAAGATCACAGCTAGGCTGTGTTGCCAATATTGCGTTCACGAACACGACTGACATCCTAATAAACCTGTTCCCACTTCCACGCCTACCCTAAATTATCTTGGTTAAACGCTCCATCTAGACATTTATCCAACAGAAAATAAATTGGTTGTAACGGCAATTGACAAACTGAGGCAAGCGCTCAGAAGACGGGGAACCCATTAAAGTCCAGAACAACATAAAACATTAAACAACCACTCAGAGATATTGTGTTTTTCTCCAGTATACCGGAATTGTCAACGAAAAATCCCTTTACTCAAAGCCTATAATGTCAATGATGGGAAACGCATTAAGCATAAAAGTGTTCAAAAATCCCCCTTATAAAAGTAGGATGAATGGTCCAGTCAAATGATTTCATGACACTCTCAGAGATAATGAGATGTCTAAAGGGCGGTCAACGAATACAACCACTCAATAGGCATCTGTCAAACGACCTTTTGAAATATATTTTGGTAGAATTCCAAACGCAGAGCCTGAACAATTGGAACCAATCTGAGACAATAATTTTTTTTCCAAAAAGATTTAAAATTCACTCGATCGATTTTGGCTTACTCATTTGTAAAATTTTTATTTTTTATATATATATATATATATATATATATATATATATATATATATATATGTAGTAGGAAAATCTATATATATATATATATATATATATATATATATATATATATATATATATAGTTATATATATATATATATATATATATATATATATATATATATATATATATATGTGTAGTAGGAAAAACAAATAAAATAAGGAGAGACGAAAATAGGAAATAAAAATTAATCTATTGATCGTCCCAACCTTCTGTTGTTTACACGGAAAAAATTAATAATTAAAACTGGGTTGTGGGGGTGGGGTTCTGGATTTGTAAATAGCAGTTAAGTGATTAGTCATAGACTGATTAACAAAATTCACGGTACATTGAAGTACATTTAATTACCCGACGTATTAGTCATATTATTAGGAGCGTGAGAATAGAACAGGGCGGGATCCGTAATTGGTGAAAAAGGGATTTCGTTTGTTCGTTAAGATTATTTTGGTTAAGAAATATGGATTTTCGAATTTTGTAAGATATGATCCTTCTACTGAAAATGTAAAGTGGTCGAAACTTTAAAATGAGCGGTATGGCATCTATCTCTTTTGGCTCGGGAAAGCGACGTTCAACTTTACTCAGAATATCTCTGAACAATTGCTTCGATATTCTGAATAATTTGATGAAATTAAAAATATACAGAAATGATTGTTAGAAATGGATAAATTATGAAGATTGTTATTGTATTTATTACCCTTTATTTGGCATGTCGAGCACGTTTGAACTATCACCAAAATAAAAATGAATTTTATATTTATATTTTAGTTAATTAATTTTAATAAGTTTTTGGAAATATTTTCAATACAGCTCATTACTAAAATAAACAAAACTGCATCTGTCACACACCCAAAGTTATTTTTGATTTCGAAAATTTCATAATAGATTTTTTCGATGTTATTAAAACGTTTGATTTTCTCGAAAATATACACTATCGAAAATACCATAATAGGATCCCAGATGTATTCAAGCCAGCAACATTAATGGAGGATAAGAATACAACAGTGCTGACAGTGTCCGGACGGGTAATTTACAAATCTTATTATTACAGTTCTGCCCTAGGCGACAGGTTCGCACGAATTCAAATCCTTGATTGCACAAACTCTCAAGTCATCTCAGTTATCACCGGAAAGGCGAAAGCGAAATTGCATAGAATCCATTTAATTGAAACTGACCATGATTTCATAGATATGATACAATCAGTACAGGACAAAGAAATAGATCACCCATTGCACACTTACTTATAGCACAAACTTTTAGAAGTACAGACACTGCTGGACAGGCTTAAAACCAGAGCCATCTATGATTTTTAAGAGCCGTAATTTTAAAATAAGAGCTTTAAATAAAGGGGAAGCTTTTATTGAGTTTTTATAAGAAACCGTGGTAATTGGGAAATTTTTGGACATACATTTATGAATAAAAAATTAAACAAATCATATAAATTTTAATTTTATATTTTTAATAAAATAATCAACAAACACACATTTGAAAATCAGCCATCATAGTGTAGTATTTAGTTATTAAATTTAAACTAAAGCGGAGCATAAATTTATTAATTTTTTATACAAATGAGCATTCCGTTTAGTTGTGTAGGTTAGTAATTTAACATAATTAATAAAACTCAAAACAATTATAATTTTTATTTATAATACGGTTGGCGTAAATAAAACGCGCTGTAAAACAATAATAGAAAAATGTCACATTTTTTCCAATTTCCTTTTCTTTTTTTTTTATTTCAATCCAATTCGTTCGTGTTGCGTTATTCTCAGCTCCAGGAGATCTAGGTTTTAAAATATTAAATTTTTTGTCGCTATTGTTTTATAAAATTATACTTTCCGACATCTTTTGATTGGTTTAGTAACTGAGAAAAGCTTTATAAAATAACAATGTTTTTATTTTATGAAGATCTGTTTTGTTTATACTACAGGATGAAACAAGATAGCCTGCGAATTTGTTGCGACGAAAAATGAAATTTATAACAAGTAACGAAAAACCAGTTTTCGAGAATCCAAAATGCAATAACCCCCATATACCTATTACCACTATTACATTGCAACTCCAAAAGCATTTTTTACCGAACGTTTGTTTTAAATAATGCTGAAACTTTTGATGGAACACTCTATACTAATTTCTTATTTTCTTTACATACACATATAAACAAATTCTTGTTTCTACAAAAAAAATTGTGTTAGGCTAATTTAAATGTTTTTGTGTTAACTCGATATAATATGACTCAATTTTAAAATATAATTTCCCTGAACTAACCGTTTAAATTGAAAATTCAAATGAAGCTTTTATAAAGAAAAAAGCTTCTAAAAGTATGAAAATACACTAATTCGAATGCAAAAGAAAAGAACAAAAAGCTTCCCCTCTTTGGAAAGCTCATGAAAAAATGGCGGAATGTTATGTCTCTTATATTTAGGAGCCTCTGTTAAAACAGATAAAATCAAACGATCCTTGAACTTTGTAGGCAGGAATTACTGGCGTGAATTACAATTATTAGTATTTTAATTAATAATTTATTCCTTCAATAGAAATTTTAGATTAAAGTAAAGGAAATCTGAAATGTATTTTTTTTTCAGCCTCTATGTGCTGTGCTGCATCGAGTTCTTGCTCCATTGGATTTCATTTCTCATTCTTATTGCATCACAAAGACCGGTGAGATGTATACACTGTCACCAAATACAGTCTACATGTCACACAATTAGTTTTCTATAAGTTTGATCCTATACTGGCTGCTATCCCCGTGCTCGAGCGAGACCCAAATTTCACAATTGCGTTTAACGTGCTAATCACTTCTTCAACCTTCTCAAAGTACGCTTTTTGTCCTACAAATTTTTGATTCTTGATGAAATATGCTTTCCTGTTATTTTCGCTTTAGGTGCCTGGTTCTTATGACCCTAAAAATGCAAAGTACGTTTTATTCGAGTTAGAAATGTAGAATACGATTTTTTTTTTATTTCAGTAAATAAGGTTTAGGAAAAATTGCAAAACATAAATTTAGAATATGCAGAAAGAAATTTTTGAAAAATTTTCAGCTAGCAAGAAAATCATGATTTTCTGTCAACATAATTAAACGCTAAACCAGCATTTTTACCAACTCCATTTATATTTAATTAAAATTGAATGTAGCGTACGTTTTTACTGACGTATTATAGCAGGATCCAAATGATATTTATTACCTTGACATAAGTAGGTTCAACTCTTGTTTTCTAAATCCAAAGATAAAAAGCGATGGCAATGGATTTTATTTTATGCATTGAGCGCATGATACGATTCGCTCGTTAATACAGCAAATTGAAATCTCGTCAAATCCTTTATGTCTGAACCATTAAATTTTTTTATAATTTAAAAGTTTTCATTTACTAAAACCCACCTCCCCGCACATTAATAATGTATGTGATGGGTGGCTTAGAGCAATTTTTTCCCTCCTTATATAAGTTTTTCTTGGCTTATAAAGTATTATGTGATTCGATACATTTTTTTTTATCAAAACTATTCATTTTAGATGTTATGCACAGAGTATAACCCTTTCAATTTACGAGTACACCACCATCCTATACATTATTCATATATTTTCTCATTGACTATATAAGTAAACGTATATAGAAGCAAATTTCTCAGAAAATATCCTTTATGTACGAAATCAGGGAAAGGTTTGTACACATGTACGAGAGCACATACGTAATACAAAAATAACAAAATTTAATTATTTTTGTTTGGAAAGTTAAGAAGAAAATTAACGAAAAAAAAGGAAAATAACAAGTAGAAATTTTTAAGAGTTCCTCTTAGGTTGTTTTATAATTTATATTGTTTAAAATTTTGCCGATGAGTACCGTAAGTATATGCTGTGTGTGTTTTTGTCTGTATATGTTCTGCTGAGTATATGTATGCTGTTAAGAACGTGGGTGATTTCTTCTTGTTTTCTTCGTGCACACTATTTATAAAATTTTAATTATTCAGTTGGGTATTTTATTATAAATTAATTAAATTGTAAATTATTTTCATATTAAGGATAGAAAATTGCTATTAATTGATTTTAAGGAAACAGTTTTTTCGCTGCGAGAGAATAGCAACTAGATTGCGGGCTGCAGTAAGAGTTATTAAAGTTTGTAACGAACTTAGGTGGCATGAATGGGTCGAGAGGTGACTCTTTTCCAAGTTTAATGCCGTTCGCTACCGAAATAAATTGATCAACTATGTAGAGTTTCAATGTGGTCTTTTACTCTGCTGGCTAAGGCTCTCGGATTGGGGTGGGCTTATTGAAGATTCATAGGTGCTAGCTTGACCACATAAAATATGAGCGGGATGCTAGATAATGGTAACTACTAGATGGGAATACAGACAGGGCCTACTTACCTCACTTACCTACCTCATCCTTAACAATAATTATCTTAGTGTCTCATTCTGAAACTCCGCAAATTAGCGAATGGAGAGAAAAAAAAATGATACCTTTCAACTGGTGAAACAATAAAGTAAAAGAACACATTAATTGAAAGTTTGTATTTAACCAAATATGAAAAATCATAATCAACCAAAAAAAACAAAAATATAACTATAAACTGTACTTTCCTAATTAATAATACCATTGTGTTTATAATAAATAGTGGAATTATGGAGAAAGTACAATATTACCTCAATAGAATATAACAAAAATTTCCTACGAATTTTTTTCCTCATTTTCGTTGCTTCGCAACGCAATATTATAGAATTATACATTTATATTGAAAATCGCGCGCCTGGTGAGGTGATATTGTAATATTTTTTTAAGCTCATGATTTCTCTATATAATTATAAACACAATGATAATACTTAATCTAAATGACGTCATGCAGCAACTAATTATGTAGCCCAAAAAAAAAACCGAAATTGACGAGCAAAATATCAATGAAGCTAGAGTTTCAAATACATACATAATTAGTTACCGCTATTAATCTAAGAACTAACTTTATGAAGATAAATTAAATGATAAAAGAAAGAACCAAAAACTACACATAAGAACAAGATAAAAAATGACCTTATATCTACTATCAAAATTTAGAAGAAAAAAAAATAAAGAAATATATAATTAAATGTAAATATAATAAAAAAAATAAAAATAAAAAAACTTGCGCTTGTGCCGATAATAATGATGTTAATCCATTAGCAAATGCACTTCTAGGCAGGCCGTTATCGATAACTCGGTAATTCGTCGATTAGTCATTTCGACTTTGCGTAATTTTTAACTTTCTCGAACAAAATATTCCGCTTTGAGTACCACGGATTTTCAATTTCACTATATAACACAATCAGTCTCTTTGTGTTGTTATGCCACCACAATATTAAAATTTGGAATTAGTTAGTTATATGAGTTATTGCTTATAACCATATAGGATATTTCTTAGGAGTATTATTATTTAAAGTATTATGTAGTTAGATTTTAAGTTTTATTATTTTTTTTTTCTGTCATCACATGGTCTTTAGGTACATATACGGTATTATGTAAGCTTCCGTATCATAAAGTTTTCCTTAGCCAACAATGGCATTCACAATTTAATTTATTTTTTTAACGTTCACGACAAGTTTTGTACTTATAATTAATATAAATCTAATAGATAATTTATATATTCAACTTTTAAACCATAAAATATTATATAAGTAGTTCTGGGTGATTATCACTTTTATATTATCTTAATCACAATATGGATTATTTCCGTGAACAACAAAAAACTTTACTTTAAATTGCCATTTAACACATTTCACTTTATTGCGATTTCACACTCGACTCAACTTAAAAGTATTCCAAATTAGACTAGCCATCTCGAGCGTTTCAATTTGTTCATTTATATACCCTAAAACACAACGGATTATCCCACTACAAAACAAACACCATCAAATTCAATGGTATAAACCAGTAACGATCATCATTCCCCAACTTCAAAACACATCAATTTATAAATTGCTCGAGCAGTACCAAACATAAGCAAATATCGAAACCAGGAGCATAAAACATTGCAACCTTGTAACGAAGTAGCGCAGTGGTCGTTACAAGTTGTTGATATTTTTATTTATTTTTACAGTTGGCCTAATTAAATAAATAATAATTTTATGTTTGTGAATTTATTTATTTTTACTGGAGGCTTCATCTCTAAGCCCTGCGCTCCTCAACCTCTGTTATAAGACAAGGCTCCATTTTTGCGCGCGTATTCTAATACACTAAATAGTTAACCAATATTGTGACATCATTTTAAGATCGGTATTGTACACGAGATATTCAATTTAGGAACATAATTATTCATGAAATGTAATGTAATGAGATTCAAGACCAAAGCCACCTTAACTCTAAAGCCATGAAGCATAAAAGAGCTTTTATAGAGTTACAAAGAATAAGAAAAAATTCGTTATAAGCTAATTTGCGGAAATAATATATTTTTATCAATGTTAGAATTTTATTTGACATATCTGTACCCCGGAGGAATACAACACTATGTCCAATTTTTGCACAAAATGAACTGTCAACATTGTGGGTTCATTATGTTTAATTCTAAAAATACTTCAGAGATACTTCAATCAGAGTGGAAAAATGCTTCGACAATTGGTTCAAACGCATGCAAAAGTGTATAGATCTTCATGGGGAATATTTTGAAAAACAATAAAGCGATTTTCGATGATTAATATTTGTTTTTGTTCTCTAATCCCGAATTAAACGCAGCCCTCGTACGAATGGTCTTGGACTTTTATTCGGAGGTAGTTCACATTATGTCCAACCACCTTACACGTTGACCATGTTGAAGGTCAATGTACGATTTTTTATTTTTATTTATTTATTTTAAAATTTAAAAAAAAAATTTCTTTATAAAAATTGTAATCGTGCGCAAAATAGCGGTTGTGTTTTCGGCGATTATTTTTTTGAGGTTTTGATTTTCTTTAATTTAAAATGAATTGCTAAATTTTATTCGGATCAGTATGGTGGGAGAGACTCCATTCTGTGTCGGTTACACCCAGTTATAATTATTTTATAATGTTCCTCTAGTTTCGTCCGACAAATTTCGGCGGAACATCCGGGTTTTCATTTATCTTTAGTTTGTGAACACGGTGTAGGCCAGGAGCAACGCAAGCCTCAAAATTCCACAACCCAAGCATTTATATCTGGAATTTAGCCGGCAATACCACCGTGTAAACCCTCTGCGTGTCAGGTAATCTGAAGGACCTAAAATCGTTTCTCGGATTGGCATTATGCTACAGACGTTTCATTAAATAGTTTGCAAAGATAGTAAAACCTCTGACAAACCTTACAAGCGGCGAGAATGCCCAAATTAGAGCAAGCCAGCCGAAGAAAGTAAACCTCAGTATCGACCAAAAAAAGATTCGAGCATTTCAACAGATTAAAGAACTATCTTCATCGGAAATACTGGTATTTACTTCAAAAAAAATTAGAATCCTTTCGACTCTCAGCAACAGAAATAACAACGCCAAATTAAAGAGGTGGAAGGTGCGCTTGGAAGAGTACAATTGTGAACTTGTTTATATAAATCGGGCTGCATTAATAAAGTTGCTAAAGGGGGCTTTATGGACCTGATAGAATAATGCGATTCACTAATCAATGCATTTAAAAATCAAATCATATTTCAAAAAGGTCAAGATATGTATGTTCACAAAGAACCGCACCCGTCATACCACAGACACTATATTATCCTACCAAAGCTATTCACACAGAAATTCTTATTGGAATCCTATGAGAAAAACTAAACCCGAATACGCTCAATGGAATAAAACTACCCGGAATTCAAACAACTTTTGCTCAACCAAAACGAATTGTAAGGAATTACATAGGACTGCAATCTCTTTCGAGACATCACAATCTGTGAAACAAATAAACTAAAAGAACTTAATGGAGACCACTGCATCAGTTAACTCAAAAAGGGTGAAATGCCAAATGTGATTATCAATTCATTAGAATCGATGACTTGGTTTCAGTCCCCAACTTCAAGGAGAACGTCGTCGGTAATAACCTAAGCAAGAGTTATGAAGGAAGTTTTTTGATACAGTACTACAATGAAACAGTAAAAAATCGATGACGCAACTTGTACAAACGAGGAGGTAAAAGTATCTCAGGTGCTGCCACCTATGGTTCACACAAACATTCCAGAGACAAGTATCAAAATTGACTCTATTTTAGCAGAAAGTCAGGTTTTGGTACCAATAACACGTATACCTTTGTAAAGTATGGAAGATTGCCATGGACCAGTTGTTATGGTTTAGGTTTGATAATTTATGTACTAATGTTATTCATCCTGTTGTGCAGTCGAAATAAAAAAAAATATTTACTTTAAACAAATCCTTTCACAAATCCTAGTACACTAATACATATTTTCCAATTTCAACTTGTATTTTATTTAGAAATATTTCTATTAAAATGAAATTCTTATAAAAGATACAAGACATGCAGCGGAGCAGCAAAAAATAGCAACAATACAGCCAGTATGCGAAGCTCTTTAGCGCATAAAAGAAAAAAAAAACATATCCCAATCCTTTTCTCAATATCGACGAGCAGCACAAAAAGGATTTTTCTATTTGTACATATCATAGATTTAGCATTATAAATCTGTATACAGAAAGATCTACATACACATACATATATTTTTGGAAAATTGAAAATATGATTTCCAAAAAGCAATGCAGAGCAAAAAAAAAACAACGAATCGTGGCTGATAAAATATGATAGAGAATATCTATCTGTATCACAGAGTGATAGAAAAAAGAAAATTCTATATGTGTGTTTTCCAATGTGGAATTTATATATAGAAACAAGGGAATTACAGATTTCAATGATTTTGAAGATTTTTTCCAATTTATATTTTATTTATTGAATTTTTTTTTTACTTCTTTCAATTTTATTTTTGTTTCTAAGGATCGAGGAAATTGAATTAAAATCGTATACAACAACAACAACAACACTACTATCTCTAATGGAAAATTATTTATTGATTTTGTTTTATATATTTTTTTTTGTTTTGCCAGAGAGCTGCGATATTTGATTTTCTTGTTTTATTTATTCATTGTTTGGTGTTCTTTTGCGAATTGAAAATGTCGATCAACTTGAATTGATTTATTTTAAGGTTAATTTCGCTAAAAAGAAAAGTTCGAATCAGAGTTTTAATATCGTAAGCTAGAATGCGTATAAAGTGTTTTGGCAACCAAATTTGTAATGGCGATAACGAGTCGATTTGGGGTTTCTTTTGCATAGTCCATATTTAGCACATTCTGCCTACATACATCCAAAATGGCGGGCGATTTGCATGCGTTCAAGCATGTTTTAATGCAACCTTACCAGACTTAAATAAGCAAAACAACTTCAACTACCATGATTAGTATAAAAAGTAGACTTTAATTTAAGGTTAATTTCCTTACAATTTCAGCATTTTGAGAGAATAATATTATCATCTTTCTATCTAATCTTTCTATCTATATAATCTAATATTATAATCGATTATTGTGATTATATTGAAAAGTATAATATCATGTACAAGAGAAACTACTAAGAACAAAAAGATTCTAAATTAATTTTGTAACGATACCGATCCAAATCAGTTTTCAAAATTTAAGACGTTTCAGCCAGGACTCTATAAACGAATTTACGCAAAACACGGTCTCACCGCAAACGATTCCTGGTACTTAAAGCCCCCTTTCCAACAATATCTATCAAAACTGTTTAAACCGAGAAGAAATAGAGAACAAGAACCCAAACCCCACCATCTGTTGCAACATTGTGCAATATAACGCATCATAGTGGAATATCCCACAACATCCCTCAACAAGATGCAACATCAAAGAATATTATGCAGCATGGTGCAACATGCCATTCTCGTCGCAGGACTCCTCATTAATTTTACGGCATTCAAAATTACTTGTTATTGTTTTCCCGCAATTGAAAACCTTTTCTCAAACTCTCCTTTGAACAAGGTTTATCTATTCGTGGAAATTGAAAACCACCTTTACCAATTTTTATGAAAATCGTTTGGATGGAACCGGATGGATTTCTTTAAATGGATTTGTCTGAAATAAGAACTAACCTTAAACCATCCCTGGTAGTGGCAAATCGTTATCACTGCAATTTTTATCAAAATTTAAAAAAGGGCCTGGTCTCACCGGATATTACACTAAACTTATCAAAGACGTGCGAGTCGAAAAAAAATTATATCAGGGAACCAGGCCTTCACCGGACGACTCTCTGAACGGATTTTTCAGAAATTAACATTCATCGCAATCGGCTTGGTACTCAAAAACCCCGTTCACCAAATTTAATCAAAATAACGAATTTTCCCAAATCAGGAAAAATCATTGATTCTTGGCATTAAAAATGGCGCCCTCTTCGGAGAACTCCTAAATTCATTTTTCGTAAATCAGAACTCATCAGAATCGATTCATGTATACACCAATTTTTATCGAAATAGCTGGAGCTGAAATTTTTCGAAAAAATGCAACCCAAGCCTACGCCGGAAAACTTTCTAAACGAATTTTCTCGAAATTATGACTCACCGTATTCCATCCCTGGCATAACAAAATCCTTATCAAGCAAATTTTTATGGAATCCGTTTGAGCTGAAAAAAATTATTAACAATAGACCGCTCACCGGGTGACCTACTAAATAAATTTTCCAGAAGTTGGCATATAAGGCAAAGCGATTGCTGGCATTTCCGAGATCCGAAAAAATTTCAAAATTAAACTTGGCCGCCACCGGATGACTACCTAAATGTATTTTCCCGAAATCAGGGGAATAACTATTGAATTCAATATTCGTTTTCGATGGCTATCGTTTTCTTATAGTAAACAAACGAAGAGAAAAGAAAAATTTATGACATTTTTACTATTATTTTCCATTTTGTTTCTACGCTGTGGGAAAACGATAGCATGTCGAAAATTAACGTTGAACTCAATAGTGAGGCCCCAGGACTCATTGCAATCGGTTTGTAGTACTCGGACCTGTCCTCTCCGCAGTTTTTATAGAAATAACGCCAGCCGAAAAGACAAATTCAATTCTGATTAAATTTTTCCGAAATCGCAAATGATTCCTGCCACTTAAAAACCCCCTTCACAACATGGTACAACATGACGCAAGTTGTAGCAACTCAGAATTTCTTGTGTTCATTTCCTTGCAATTGAAACCTCTTTCTTGCCAAATTTGATCAAAAGAGTCAAATAAAAACAGTAAAATAAGTTTCTAAAATGATGGTGAATCCACGAGAATAAGAACCCATCGGAAACGATTCGTGGCGTTTAAAACTCCCCCTCTGAAAATTTTACTCGGTCCCCGCCGGAAGACCTTCTAGACAATTTTTTAATATAAGCATTTATCGCAATCACCGCATTATTTATTAAAATAGTACATAGGCGACTCGTGAACTGCAAAGTTGAGGAAGCTGCATTAATAAAATGGAGTTTTAATTTTCTTGGAATTTAGAATAAAAAGAATTGTTGAGCCAAATTATCAGACAAATTGATGAAATAATCTCATATTTTTATACTTACATCAAAATATAAAAAATTAGACCTAAAATACACAATAACTAGGAAAATTTAATTAAGCCTGATTTTTTACTGACAACTTAAAAATGTTTTATTTACAAGATTTATTTAAAATATAATTCAATTCGATGATTCGTTTTAAAAACAAAAATTTTCATTACAAAATGTATAAAAATCTGGTGACATTTTAATCTGAGACAATAGTTTCTTTTCAATAGAAAATAACGAAACGAGAAAGCCGTTCATCGCCAATAGTACTTCTTAAATAAGTTTTAATTCTACGTAAAGCAGGAAAGCTTCTTTCGCGTGATACACTTGTAGATGGAATCGTTAAGAATAGTCGACATAAGGGTGATACTTCATTGAATGAACTTATTAAATCATTATCTTTAGAAATTCTAACATCTTTAATATTGATTTGTCTAAAAAGTCCTCATCGCTATACACACCAATTAATTCACTTCTCAATTTTGGAAAATCGAATCGTTTGCCATAAAATTCTTGGAGATTTTTAAATTGTTGCTCCGGAAAATTCAATTTAAATTTAGAATTTTTTTTGAATTTATAAGTTTCAAGAACGTGAACTCAGCAATATTTTGAAATCTAGTACTTAATTCGGTTGAAATATGATAATTATTTCAAAAAATAATTTTCTATAAGAAGTTTTTAAATTTGATGATTTCGAGTGTGATTCTCACTCGCACCACTCGAGTGAGAATCGCGTTTCATTAATTTCCACGACAGCTTTAGTTTTTTCCTAAAAACTATCAAATTTATTCCTAATCACACCTTTATTACCTTTTTTAATAAATTTTTCAATAAACCGATCACTTGTCGCTTCACATGTTCTCGTGAGAAGTTAATTTGTGCAAAATTGAAACCAAATAATTCAATTCAGTTTTTTCTTAATAAGCTGTTTTAGTTGCAGCGTATTCTGAGAGTAAAAAGTGAGAGTATAAACAGATCTATGAATAGATAAAACACATACACATCGATAATTAACTTTGTTAATAATATTACGATGAAGGGAAATAAGGTAAAGCTAAACTAGAAGCAGCTTCCATCAGAGAGAATATTTTTGTTATTCTGTTTTGTTGCGTTGGATGCAACACGCAATGCCTCCTAAACTACAGGCCTCTTACTACTCTCATTTTTCGCACATGACGTCAATTTATGTCTAAACCGAGACTGCGCAATAATCATTTTATGATATTTACACTAACAAAGCAACTAGAGAAAGCAACAACAACGTCGACTTAGCGTGTCGTCATCATTTGGTGTAAGCGGCCAGTAGTTTAGAAGGCATTGTTCTATGTATGCACTATGCAACATGAAGCTAAGGTGGATGATGTGTATAAATTATAATGAGAAATCAAAGTAGGAAACAAATATACAAAATATTTTTAAAGTTAACTGCATTAAACTGATATCTATATGTGCAGACCTGTAAGGTATAATAGTGCTTTTTATTATGAAAAAATATTTTTAATCAAACGTGTTATACAATAAATCAAATTTGAAATTTTATTTTAACGATGCTGATTTTTGAAAGGGATGCAGTGCTTCCGTAGCTTCTATGGACACTTCGCCCCTGAAATAGTAAGAACCGAAAAAATTTAAAAATTGACCTGACCCCCACGAAATGAATCACTAAATGAATTTTTCCGAAATTGAAATCGATTGTTGGCAATTAAAATTTGCTCTTCAACAATTTTTACCAAAACCGTACCAACCGAAAATAAAATAATGGACCCGGGCCCATCGATTGACCCTCTTAAATGAATTTTCCCGCAAACAGGATCCATTTCAATGTGTTTCTGGTATTCGAAAACGCCTTCTCAGGATTTTATATAAAAATTGTGAGAGTCGAAAAAAATAAATAAAAGGACCCCGGTCCCACTTAGGCGACATCGAATTCGTTTGAGACGGAAGAAAATGTGAAAAAGCCAAGGTTAGGGAAACATTATTAAAGTAGCGAATGCTGCAAAGCAATATTGCTACTAACAACAATCATTATAACCATGTAACCATGCAATGTCCTGTGATGCAACCATGCACAACTTGGCGCAACATTCCGCAATATAATGGAACTTAGCGCCAGATATCTAGGTAAATAAAAACACAAGACCCTGCAAGATGAAGCAACATGGTACAAAATCACGCATCATGGTGGGAGTTCACGCGACATGGTGAAATATAACGCAATATGGCACACATAACGCAATCTGGTGCAACATCTAGCAACACCCAACAACATTGTGCCACTTCACGCAAAGTAGTGAAACATACACAACATGCAACATGGTGGAATATGGTGCAACATGATGCAACATTTCACAACATTGTAATCATTTTTTATATAATTTTTTATTAATTTTTTCATTTTAATTCGATTAGTATTGTACCTTGTGGCACGTACTTGCATTTGTCTATTACGTTGTTCTTCATTTCGTAATACACGCCTTCCTTCTGTTAAGTTAGCACGTGAAAGATCCTTCTATTTGGGCTGCGCGTTTCTCTGGTGTTTGTTGCGACCGTAATGCGACGACCAATATTTGCACGATGTCTTGGCATTTTGATTAAATTTGTTTGTAATTCTCTCAATGGGTGTAGTTTTGTTTTTTAATAATATGACTTTTTAATAATTTTAATTAAATGTACTTACATGTGTTGTATTTAAACAATTGAACTGTTTTTTATGTGAAAAAATTAACTATGAACGATGAATTCAATGCTGGTTGGCAATAATAAGCAATAATATGACTTTCTATTAATATAAAATAAATCTATTGATATGCGTTTTTTAAATAACCGAATTGACTATGATGTGTGAAACTTATTTATACATGAATAAATTTCCTAGCTAGATTTGTTTTAACAATTAGGGTATTTATGTGCCGGTCGATATATACATGATCAAATATTTGTATTGTAATGAAATTTAACCCAAAGTTTCTCACGACCCATGGATCATAAGCGTAAGTTTTTATGAAAATCAGATCAGTAGTTCTTAAGATGATAATCTTCTATGGATGCTGCTACTTCCGTTGAACCGATTTCAACTAAACCTTACGGACACACTTCTCACTACCCATAGAACAAATATATTCATTTTTATCAAAATCGGTGCAGCAGTTTTTGAGTTAATCGATCGGAAATCTCTTATGGAATCTACTACTTCCGGTCGACCAATTTTGACAAAATTTTACAAAAACCATGCTCATACGACCCATAGAAAACATGTATAATTTTTTATCAAAATCTAGTTCTTGAGTTTATTGCTTACGAACAAACACCTTTCTTTTAGAGATAGGCTAGTATGCACCTGACATAAAATGAAATTTTTTGCTGGTCTCCAAAATTAAGTAGATAAATATTCCATGAAAAATTAGTAGCGTATATAGCTTCTATCGCAGATAGATCTTCCATTATGTATAGATATTGAATTATTTTTATATCAGTTTTATTTTGACTGTGAGACAGTGCGATTGATAAGAATTTCGTATTTGACATAGCAAAATATGTGAATGGAAAGAACATTAGGATGACGCATAATTAATGACATTATTTCATCATAAATGCGTCTTTATTTGTAGAAAAAAGGAAATAAAAAAAGGAAGAAGAAACGGAGACCAACAGTTTGAGTAAAATACATATCTTAAAGATAGGAACAAAAAAGACGCTTTTCAAGGTGTCTAGGTTCTTTTATTCATACGATTGTTTTATACAAATGAAACAAATAAAATGGGTGTGTAACGAAATTCCGGTTTTCAAAATCCCGATTTTTAGGAAATCCCGGTTTGAATTTTTAAAATTTGACATGTTGGAAAATGGAACTCTTTAATGATTTTTTTAACAAAATTCAAAAATGAGTTTCCGATAAAGTTCTAGAAAATGGGTAATAGGGTTGGAATTTGATCATTTTTTAACCGATTTAGTTGAAATTCGTCCTAAAGCCAGCAACAATTTTAAGACAAGTTTAGGAAAATTCACTCGACTGTTGAATAACATTTTTTACACAAATCGTAATTTGCGGTTATTAAAATTTAGCCGATCTGGACCGGTAGTATTGAAAAATTAATCGAAATTATTTTAGTTTTTAGTCGGTTTTTTTGTACAAAATATAGTTTTCAAAATATTTGGAAAAAACACAGCCGGGTGACCGATTGCGGCCAAAAATCACTGATATCTCTCAACTTGACCTATATGAAGTTGGCCCAAAATTCTAGCCCAAAAAATGGCGGTTTTAAAAGCTGGCAACACTAATGCAAGTGTCGTGAAAAAATGAAACTATCGTGATAGAAAATATTAAGATACAAAATGATAAATCTTTAAAAAAGTTGTTGTGGTTCCTTATGTAAATGAAGTTTGGTCAAAAATGTTAACCCCAAAACTATTAAGGTTTTGTAAAATATACGAACATTTACTGCATCAAGTATCTGCCAAATATTTTGTATTTTTGATATGTTAAATAAAAACCTATTCTGTTACCACAGCAAAACCGCCATATATTAATGTCAGCCCAAAAATAAATACATATGTCGTAAAACTATCAAGCCCGGATGATAGATAAATCAATTCAGTCATTCTGTAGATAAATCATTCTAAATAATAAATTTTAGCCCCGCAGCAATTTATTTTGAGACTTAACTTTTGACTATAATAAAAATTTATGTTAAAGTATTCATCAGAGAATTAAACGCCATAAACACTTGTTGGGGAATCGGAGGTTTAAGGCTTCCCCATAGTTATTATTCTGATGATAGCACCATTCAACGAAATATGTGATTGATTTTAATTCTGAATCGAATTAATTTGAGTATGGCCCCTGAATATGAATAGCTTTTAAGTCAAAGGATACATCAGAGCATTATACGACATAAACACTTGTTGGGGAATCGGGGAGGCCTTAAACCTCCGATTCCCCAACAAGTGTGTATGTCGTTTAATTCTCTCATGTATCCTATGACTTAAAAGCTATTCATATTCAGAAGCCATACTCAAATTAATCCGATACAGAATTAAAACTAAATTGCCACTTCCACTAAATATTTCGTTTTATTTTACTTTTTTGGTTTGACAGTAATATTTTTCTGACATTAAAACATGGCGGTTTTTCTGTTGTTGACAGAATAATTTTTGGGTTGGTATATAGAAAATAGAGTATTTTTAAACATTTTTGGGCTGACACTTGCCTATAGTCATAGTCTGTATATTTTAGTATTGCCATCGATTTTTTTTTGGGTTAGAATTTGGGCCAACTTCATATACATTCAACTTGTGGAAAAAGCTTAAATTTGAAGGTTCACTCTGATCAGTAAATTCGTCTGGGCTGTAGAGAACCCACAATATTTAGTCTGCACGACACTAGACACGCACATACAATGTTTTTTTTAAAACTACATATTTTGACTTCGGCGATATAGCGAATGACGTAAAAGAAAGTAAAAGTAAATATTAAAAGCTCATGGCTTAAAAAATAACATCTGGTTACGGGTTAATAGTTTCTACTTCTATCGTATTTATATAAGATAGGATACATTTTTTAAGCTGAAATTGTTGTTGTTATGCAGATTAAGAGTAAAGTTAAGTCCATTGAACTCTGGGGAACAAGCAATTTTTAAATCATGTGCAGGCATAACATTATTTGAAACAGTTTCAATGTTTTGCCTAATTTTACATTCTGTTCCTTGCCTGGGATGTTGTACCATCACTATTTTCGACTTTCGACTTTTTTTGTGTTTCATTTTTTACGAGTAAAATGGCAGCCTATTTCACTTCCAAAACTAAGCATTTTCTTATGTGTTCTCAGCTTGCTCGAGTAAAACACCACTCTATTTCTTTTCTACCATATCTAAGACGACTAGATTAATCGACTCTATTTACTACCAAATAATTTTTTTGTGATACGTTCATCGAAATGTAGAAAAGAGAGAAATATCACAATTATATCAAGAGGTTGAACTTTCGATATAAAACACATAATTGTTTTCGTGAAACAGAATGATAATTGATTCCTGAAAATGGAGGCATAAAAAGGTCGAAAGTCGAAAACAGTTATGGTACAACATCCCAGCCCTGTCTGTACTGTCATGGTTTAGGAACAACTTGATTGCAATAAGACTGCTGAGTTTCAGCTTTATGAAATACGTTTGTCAAACTGTCATGAACTCTTTCCAAATGTCTTTTAAATGCATAAACGTTCGCAAACTTTTGAGAGCATTCGCTTTGATTGTAGCGAATATGTTCATTATTTTTAATAATATGAAATGATTTCAAGCGATTATTAACTTTTTAGAAGTGCAAAATGTCAAAAAACATAAAAAACATTTGAACATTTTAATGTTATTATTATTGATTCCAGGGCAATTCAGATTTCTTGAAAATCATAAAAAACTTTCATTTTATACAATTTGTTTTAAAAAATAGTAATAAACTATTTCTTTTCAAAATTATTTTGCTCAAGAAAATTGATCAAACTTATTATATTAGAGTCAACAAAATTATAAAAAAAAAATATTCAATGAAGCTAAAAACATTTTTTCCTTCGATTGGATACATAAAATTCATCACGCGAAATAGTTTAAATGTCGTATCTAAACATTTTAAAAAATTTGTAAATTTATATAAAATACCATCGTAATAGGTAAATATGTTTCCAATGAAGTCAATTCCGGTCCTACAGCAATATTAATGGGTTGGAACGTCATACCTCGGTCATACAATTTTGTTTTTAGTTTCTCCACTTTTTCTTGATATTTTCGACACTTATACAGTGCAGTATTGTTGACTCTTGACAGTCAATTATGCTTGGCTTCCACTTTTTGTTTTCCTTGCTGATTGATGATTTTGATAATATTGGAGATTTCAAAATCGAATGTAGCAGCATAAAAACTATGCAGCCATGGGAGTCAGAAATAAATTATTCATATAAAAATTAATCAAAGCATTGCGAAATTTTCAATTGGAGAAGTCAGTTGCAACCAAAATTGTAAATTTTCAAGCGAGGGATATTTCATACATTTTCAACAATAGCAGAGATTATGCACTAGTATTTTGTAGTTAAAGTGAAGAATTTTTACTACAACGCTCTGGTTACTTGAAAACAGCTTCAGTAATAATTTTACTAAAGCATTTTAAACTTTAATTGAAACTACTCTAAAAGCTCATGAAAAATATTGGGATTCAACTTACTGTTATCAATTTCCTTTTGCAAGTAGCTAAGCATGCCGCGCGATGGTTTATCTTTTATATGCTTGCTCAAATATGAAATGATGTGTTCCTTAAATATTGGCCATCTAGTGAATAGGCTTGAAGGGTTTTTCGGATGCAAAAGTTTTAGTCGATATCAACCTGTTAAAAGATTTTATAAATTTGTATTAATTGTACAGAAAATCTTATAAAATTACCAATGTATGCTAATGCCTATGTTTGAAGAGTGGCCAATTATTTAATACATTAAATGCTTCTTTTAAAAATGTGTTCTTTTCTAATATTTAGAACATTTAGAACTCATTTCTCTTCGACTTCCGCCTACGGCTCATTGTTTATGGCTCATTTGAGCTTAAATTTAAAGTTGCCTTGTTTTCAGAATGCAGAACTAAAAATAGTTAATAAACAATATGTTCAGGCCACAATTTTATTATATTATCTTCCTTTTCGTGAGTCAAAGATTTCTCCAGTTTCCTTATTTTGACGCGTGCATTGACAGCTTTCTCGTATAATTTGCCTACAGGATTCAGTCCACGACCTTTTTTTCTAAAGTAATAATCCTGTTATTAAAATCGAAAAAATTTATCAAAATAAAAAAGAAGCAAAATAAGCAAACAAACTAACGATAAACTAAAGCCGTAAAACATTCATTCCCACTGCAACATTTTTCAATGAATAGTTGTCTACAACGATAAAGGTCAGGGTATTAATATGAATATCAGTTAATGATTTACTTTCTTGATAGTAGTTCATAATTTCTTTTCCTCTTTCGGTCTTTCCTAATGACTCTTTCAATTCTGAATTATTTAATTCAACAATATTACCAGACGTCGAAGTAGTCGTAGGTGATAAATCCCGGGCGGAGGATGGGCGTGAAGTGCCGCTTGATCCATTCTTTTGTATAGTACTAGTAATTGATAATGTGTTAGCCTAATAAATAATTAAATAGAGTATAAAATAATGTATAAAAATATATTTTACGCTTCGTCTCCAAACATCGAGGTGGTATCTAAACTTTGCTCTTGTTCCTATTTGATTAACTGGAAAAAGGTGCTCCAGATCCTTCTCCGTTAGGACAACAATGTTTTCCATATCAACACCACAAGTTTAATTAAAAATAATAAAAATTGAACATAAAATGGTAAAATATAATCGTATAAAATACAATCGCATAAACATTTGGTATATCCACACTAAAAAAATCCAGCGATTTAAACAAAACAACACTGTAAAATCAACAAAGAAAACTGTTCGTTTAGCAATTAAAATAATAAATAAAATCTGCTATTTTCGGGATATAAAAATTTGTATACTTCATATTTTAAGTTTAGTGTAAAAAACTGGAATGGGAAGGCTCTTATGTATCTAGATGGCCCCGTCAAAATTCACAAAAGCTCAGAGTGTTTAAAAAAAATTTGTCACATTTGTCAATGAAATAAATAATTTCTTTATTAAGTACGGTGGGTGTCGGCATGAATCAACGCCCAGAGTACTTAGTATGTACATATTTATATCTGTTATATCTGTTATATATATTATAAAATCTTATAGTTACAATTATTAGAAATTTGATTTTTCAAGATTACCTATAGATTACGAATAAGATGATGACGATGAGCCCACAATATAGTAAATAAAATCGAGCAAATAAAGGTACATGATATTGTTTGAACTGTAATGATCGTTAACGGTACATTAAAATATGTTTGAATACGTATATGTATAGATAATTTGCATATACTCGTACATAAAATCAATTTTCATGTTGATTATTCGCAGAAAAATTAATTTTAATAAATTTTTTTGAAAGAATTTTTTTTATATAGCTACTCGTTCCATGTAATATGAAAGTACAAACACTCGTAGTTGATTGATTTGATTGATTAAAAATTCAATTTAGCAAATTTGAATATGTGTTTGTTGTTTAGAAGGAACCCTAAAAAACAATCGTAAGGAATCGAAAAGTAAACAGAAAGAGTTCCAAAAAAAAACTTTTGTAATTTGTTTGACTTTTCAGAATTTTTTGTGTATATGCTCGCTTACCAAGAATATGGATATGTGCTGATAACGCGCTTACTGATTTAATTTCAAATCGATATAAAACAATTCAAAGTTGAATCAAAATTCAAAAATTGAAGTTGTAACAGATTATTCGCAAGAACCGAGTTCCATGTGACCACATTTATGCATGCATGATGCTTCGAATAACAAATTTTTCCTTATACCATATAATTTAAGCTTCCACAACTTTTAAAAGGAAATACAAATTCGTGTGGTTCTTATAACTTTTTGCACTTTTTATGTTCCATACACAACAACTTCTAGGAACACAAACTTACTAATATAAATACATGTACGTTATATTGATTTTGACTTATTAGTAAAAAATACATTCAAAATTAATTTTAATTTTCCATTACAAAAAGCTGTACTAGAGACATACACACAAAACATAAGAGTACGAGTGTATACATATATGAACTCGACTTAAGCAAACAGTAAGAAAAGCTTTCCGTCTTTTCATGAGTTCGTATGTACACATGTAAAATAATAAATTTCCAAAACCATATTATGTACAAATTTTATGTATGGTTAAGTTTGTATGTGTACATAATTCCCGGATTTATGTACATACATATACATTATATACTCGTACCTCTATCTACATATGTATATGAAGAAATTTATAAACGACAAAATTTTTTGTTGTTCCCGTTACTTAACTAAATATACTCTTGTGTATAATTATTATAACAGATTTTAGGAAGTATGCAGAAACGAAAAATTTCTACACAAAATATGATTAGAAAAACCTTATAGGAAAAATTGATATATACGTGTACGTCTATATATGTGTTTCACTGTTCATATATCGTAAATGTGGGATGGTTTTAGTCACAAAAATTAATTAAAAAAAAAACAAAAAAATACATTTTCGAAAGGGTTAAAAAATTGTATATAACTTACATGTAGATATATGGATACATTATGTACGTATATAAGCCAGCATATATGCTCGATGTGTGTAGCGAATCGAAACTACTGTACATTCAAGGGAATCTGGGTAAAAAAAAATCCAATTAAAAATTAGAAAATGGTGGAAAAACTTTTCTAAATGTTTTGGAAAATTATAAGTTCTTTCTTTTTATTTCGGGGAGACTTTTGAACGGAAATTGAATTTTAAATTATGGGTTTGATATTTAGGGTGGTTTTTAGACTATAGTTTTCTAAAAATAATCTCGATATAACGAAACGATTTTTGAACCGCCAATTGGTTATTCTCGTATAATCTGGTGAGAAGTTTCTAACATATCGAAAAATTCGAAAACGAGAGCACAAACCTCTACTGAAGCTGGTGCTGGACCTACATTGGATGATATTAATGCGAAGCTGGACAGCATTTGCGCTACTCTTAGCTTGCAAATCGATAGTCTTTCAGCTCAAGTGGCAGGTTCAACATCAGCATGTAACACCAAAATCTGTGAATTGGAAAATAAAATAGTCGGTGCGTTAATTCCCAATATTGTCAGCTGATATGGATTCTATCAGGAAACAAACCGAATTAATTGTTAGTGGTATTACCTTACAATGATGGTGAAAACCTATTTGAGATTTTTGCTAATCTTTCGAGCAACTTCGGTTACGTTCAAGATGAAAGTAATAGTAGAGCTGGCACTGTAGCGGTCATCTTGGAGGTGGAGATTTATCGACTTAAATCGTTTGAGATTGATCAATGCCCAACCTCAATCGTAATCAGGTTTGAATCTTTAATGAAAAAAGACATTTATTTCCGCAGGTATTTGCGAGTATGTAAAATCTTAAAAGTTAGCTATATTTCCAATTTTACGGGTGAAGGCCGCATCTTTATACAACATAATTTGTCTGCACAGTACTATAGAGTCCATAAGCACTGCACTGGCTATGAAGAAGGCCAAGAAAGTTAGCGGCGTCAAGATTATTCGTGGTCGCGTAGCTGTCGAATTGAACGATGGTGATCAACATAATGTCTCCTATTCCATTAATGAAATGGAAGCAGATCTAAATCCATAATGTTTTTGTTTAAGTATTTTGTTATTTTGTTTCGAATCGGTTTCCGGGAGTCGTAAGACTATACTCAATTATTATATATTTAAATTTTTTATTTTGGTTTTTTCTTTTTTTTCCTAGAATGTCAACATTGTATATGAGAAATGTGGTACTAAAGTCCTGTTTTAATTAACGATTATCTAAATTTAATTTTGCCCACTTGAACCCTATGCAGCTTACAGTCTAACTTTGTGGAATTCAGTAACGTAGTGAAAGATGTATACCATAACATCTAATTGCTGTATCGGAGACATGGTTTAAAGATATACATAAAGACGTTCATGTTCACTTGGATGAGTATAATAATATTGTATAATATTGTTAGGAAAGATAGGATTGATCGCGTGGTAGACGTTGCGGTGGTGTAGCACTTTATGTACGCAACTCGGTCAAATATGAGGTAGTCAAGAAAAATGCCCTTGGGTCCTTGATTGTTTGTTCTTGGAAATTAGTAACAGTCGTAATCACACATTGTTAGTGGGGGTCGTTTATTGTCCACCTAGGGTTAAATTCCTTAATACAATTAAAAAAACCTTGCGGGATATATCAAGTAGGTATACTAATATTCTCATCCTTGATGATTTTAACACGAATGTCATGTCAGATGCACCTGCTGTAAAGGAATTCAAGGATTTCATATCATCATTTGGTTTGGAAATTGTCTCGCATGACCCTACGAACTTTAGAATACTGCTGCCACTTGTTTGAATTTATTGCTCCTTAATAATCGATCAAATTTGAATTTCTTTACTCAAATTTTCGTCCCGGGACTATTTACCATCCACGATATGATATATGTTTCCTATAATTTCGATTTGGATGTTTTTAGTTGCGTCAGTTTTTGCTTTCGAAGAGCTATAAACAATATTGAGCAGAACAAATTGATTGCAGAGGCTAATCGACTTGGCTGGGATCGGATTTTTTCTATTCCAGAAATTGATGGCAAATTGTAGTATTTTAATTCTTTGCTTGTTAAGCTTCTGAATAGATCGGCTTCCCTGCGCTGAGTCGATCGGAGGCTCCGATGATGTGTTCATCCTGAAGCTCCGGAATATTAGAGACTTCTTACACACAGTTTGGAAATCAAATAAAAAATGATACCACTTGGAAGCATTATATAGTATATCGTAACAGGGTTAAGGAAGGGGTAGGGTCTTGACGCTCTATTTTAAGCCTTTCTTTGATAATTTTTTTTTCATAGTATAGTTAACTTAATTTATTCATAGATTATACACATGATTAGAAGTTGTTTCAAGAATTAAATTTTTAGCTTAAAATAATTAAAATTGAACTCGTGACATTTGCGGTGGCCATCAGAAGTCATCACTGGATCATATAAAAGCAAAAAATCAAAAAGTTTTGGTTAGGTTATGAGTTTTTCGAGGTAGTTTTTTTTTTGGCATCACTTTGAAGTCAAAAAATCGGATTTTTCGAAAAAAAAACGTCGAAAGTCATCAATTTCGTGGTTGTAAAACTTTTTGTGAGGTAAAAAAAGGAAGTATCTCGACGTCACGACCTCATATTTTGTGCACTTAAAGAGGGTGCAAAACATGAAAAGGATCTGACAAGTAGATTTTGAGTTGCAGTGGCCACCGCTTTTAAAAATATTAGTTTCGAGAAAAACGCGTTTAAAGTTTTAGTAACGATTTTTCGTGTATACTCACACAGAATCATCGAAAATATATTAATAAATAATATATGGATATAAGGCACAAATACAAGCATCTACACATAAACTTCGATCCTTCCGTATGTAAGAGTGATAGTAGTATCAGAGAGAAAGCCGGAGATAGTTTATACGCGGCGCGCGAGTATCCGCTAAAAGTCAGTTCAAACGGGGAGACATTCAAAGCACTTTATCTCCGGCAATATTCCTCCGATCGATCTGAAATTTTAACTGGATATTCTTAAAGAGTTGTACAATCAAATAAGAGAATAAAAAAAAAATAAAAAAAAAATTTTCAAGACCCTATCACCCCCTTAACAATTTGATTAGGTCGGATAAATTTCGGCACTCTAAAAAAAACATTTTTAATCTAGACCTACCAAGTGACGGGCTATGGCGCAATTTTCAAAAGTTTGGTCTCTCTAAAAATAAGCAAGCGGTTTCAACTGATTTTGAACCGGTGGAATTCTCAAGGACCGCCTTTTAATTTGAGGGATTTTGATAACATTGGCTCTCATTCTGTCAATGCATTTTATTTTAGTGTAGTAGTTTATTCTCTGGCATTCAGTCTGAATCATTGGGTGCAGACGGTATACTTATTTCTTTTGTGCGCTTAATTCTTCCAGTAACTCGCAAATTTCTGGCTCACATAATCCACACCGCATTAACCAAATCAAATTTTCCTAAAGCTTGGAAGTTGGCTTATTTATTGGTAAGATTTCTAGGCCTGTTGAACTGCATAATTACAGACCAATTAGTATACTTCCTTGATTATCTTCCTTGTTTTGGAGAAGGTCATGAAGAATCAGATTCTTACTCATATTGATAAATTTAATCTATTGCACCGGTTCCAGGCGGGGAATGCGAAGATCATAGCACAACAACTGCTCTCGCCAAAATCACTGATGATTTGAGCTCATATGTTGCTAACGGGATGGTGTCTTTGTTGGTTCTTCTTGATTTCTCTGAGGCGTTTGATTTTGTCGATCATGGTATTTTACTGGATAAATTGTTTACGCAGTTTAATTTTTCCAGCCCCTCAATACGGCTGGTAGCATCTTATCTTACAGATTGATACCAAATTGTCAAATTAAATGAGAAACTCTCCGAGCCTTCCCGCCTATTATCTGGCATTCCACAAGGTTCTATCTTAGGTCCTATATTCTCACCTCTGTAAAATTTCACCTATTTGCAGATGATGTACAAATTTATCATTCAGCTGCGCAGGGCAATGTGGAGGCTTACGTATTAAATATCAATGAAACTCTTGCGTGGATCGTAGCTTGGAGTAGGAACCACCTAATTAACATTAATTCGGGGAAATCTAAAGCCATTTTCATAACTTGCAATAAACGATTGCTACAGAGTCTCATGTCTTCTGACATAATGGTAGATTGTAACAGAATTGAAATAGTGGACAACGTTTGAGACCTTGGTTTAATAGTGAATAGTCAGCTAAATTGGGACAATCATGTCAATCATATTTGCACTAATTTTTATGCTACGCTTAGGAACCTGTGGTCTCATGAAAGTTACACTCCTCGTGATGCTAAACCTAAATTAATTTGATTGCTAATAGTTCCTCACTTATTTTATTGTGCGCCTATCTACTTGGGTTGCTCGAAAACGTGTTTTGATCGATTAAGGATTGCTTTTAAATCATGCGCTCGGTATATATTCAATAAGAGGAAATATGTTTCCATCTCTAGGTATTCGCGGTCGGTCCTTAATTGTGATCTATCTGATTAGCTGAACTTTACTACAGTCTTATTTTGTATAAAATAATCATTTATCGCAAACCTTCTTATCTTTTTGATATGGTTAAGTTTTTCAGATCTGCCCGGCTGTTCAATATCCATCTGCCTTCTAACTATAAGTAAAAACGCGCCAGGGTTCATTCTTCGTGCATGCTGTAAAGCTTTGGAATTCCCTTAGTCCTAATTTGCAATCCATTGTCAGATTGAATCAATTCAAGCAGGAATGTTTTGCGTATTTCTCGTCTCTAAATTGATAAATTGTGTTGTATTCCATATTTTCTTCATTTTATTAAAAGTAATTGTTACAGATTGCTACCAATTGATACAGATATCAAAACATAAAAAAAAAGAAAAAAAATGTTTAAGTTTAGGAAAGAGACGAAAAAAAAACTCAGTTTATTTTTATATTTATATTAGTTTATTTTTACATAAGAAAATTGTCCGTAGCTATAAGGAAAATTGTAAAAAGGCTATGCCTTACATGTAAATTATTTAATAAAATTATTTAATAAATTAAAAATTTAAAAAAAAAAAGAAAAAAAAAGTGAAGCGAGTATCAGAACAATTAGAAAAAATGAGAAATCCATTCGACAGTCAGTAACTTTGGGAACGAAGCTCAGCTCCAAAACATCATCATACAGTCGAAATGCACTATTGAAGAAAACGGGAAAACTTTTATTATTGTGGATTTACTACAGAAAAAAATACCCATATATGGAAAACTCATGAAAAAGAGCACTTAGAATATACGAACGTCAGCAGGACCCAACAACAAGTATTCGCAGGCAACCAAGAAACCGACATTTAATGCAAGTGAGGGATGGCTGACACGTTTCATAAAAAGTTACACATTTCAGGTGTCAGGTCAGGAGATGAAAATGCTGTAAACACTTTTCGCAAAAACTATTACAAACAATTGAAGATGGCGGTTATAGTCAAGACCAAATTTTTAATGCCGACGAAACGGGATTATTCTTAAAAAAAATGCCTCCCAGAACCTATATAGCATAAATCAGAAAAATCTGCTGGTAGTTTTACAGCGGCCAAAGATCGAGTTACGTTTTATTTGGGTAGTAACGCATCTGGTGATAGGATAATAAAACCTTTATTAATTAACCTCTCATTAAACACCCGAGCTTTGAACGACCAGAACATAAATCGTCTTCCCGTTCATTTGATGATGAATAAAAAGGCATAGATGATGGCCGATTTATTCAAAAAATGGTTCTATGAATGCTTCGTTCCAGAAGCCAAGAAATATTTAGAACAATAGGGGCTTGAATTCAAAGCAATTTTACTCATTGATAATGCACCCAGCCATCCTGTGCTAGATCATCTAAATATCCAACTGTTATTTTTGCCGCCTAACACCACATCCTTGATTCAGCCATAATTTTTCCATGCGGTCGTAGCAACATGGAAAAATTATACTGAATTGTTCCAATAAAGAAACATGAAAATCACACGGGATATAGTTTATCCTGTTAAAGAAAACTGTCCAAAAATTCCGGTGTCTTATGAATGTGTTAGTAAATATAAAAAGAAAAAAAAATTATATTGGAAAAGAGGTGGATTTTTGTTGGAATTTCTCGTTTTTCACTCCGACTTTTTCAATCTAATTCACGTCATTTTTCTGTATGCAACTAGAGCAGTGGTTCTTAACCTTTTTTTACTCGCGGCCCACAAAATAATTCATATTTTTTTGTGGCCCCCATTTTTTTAATAATAATTTATATTTGTTAAATTATCTATAATAATTTTTTTTTTTATATAATACTAGCTGTTGTCAGCGACTTCGTTCGAGTGATTTTCAATTGAAAGCGATAGTATATTTAGTACAAATCCCGGCATGCATTGCAATGCCACACAATGAAAGAAAGTATTTATTTATAATTCTGGATATTGAAGTTCTTTTGGATACAAAATATTTTTTGTTTTTCCGTCAGGTATGTGCACAAATAAATCAGACGGTTTTCCGACCCGTGAGCATGCCACATACATAGTTCACACATTTGTAGTGATTGTGTTTTATTGATGGTTGCAAATCCGAGTCGTACCGGAAACTGCAAAATTTTAATTCTAATGGCATATCTGTCTGAATCATTGGGATTTGTGGCAACAGTATTTCTTCTGGCTTAAATCTTCCACTTAGAATTGTAGCTTTGACGATATTGTTCATCATCTTTTTAACTAAGAACCTAGTGTGATATTTAGGAAAATTTTATGAATCAATCGTATGTATTCGTAAATTGCTATTTTACCATTTCCAATATCCAATAATTGTTTTGCGAAACGTTATGGATGCATTATGTTGTAGTTGTATAATGAATGCGCTATACCGCTGATAATTTCATCTCAAATGTTTTAATGTTCCATGAAGCGCTTCCAATGCTGTTTTGTGTGCCGATAACAGTTTCAGTACTGAATGTGCTATTCGACCACCATTCAAAAAAGTAAATTCTAAATTATGCGATTGAGAGTGAATATCTTATCGCTCCGAAAACTGCTTGTGACTCCGGGCGCATCTAGAAAATGCAATCCGACACTTTGGCTTGTAATAATATGCATAATTCTAAAATACGCTAAGCGTTGTTCTGAAACCAACTACTGTAGATTAGTTTAAATAAATATATCCAATTCTCTGACATGAAAATATCTTTCTTATTGCAAATCACCATCGAAAATATCGTTTGCAGATCCATTCGGCCTAGTCTGAAATTGAAGTCCCAATTGAATCAGTGCTTTGATAGTGATTGCGTCATTTTACACGTTTGACACGATTAGGTAGGTATCAAGCTTTACGATAAATGGCATTTGACCGTTAAGAGTTCTAAATTCTTGGAAGTTTATTACAGTGTCGATAATGTACGCACGGCCTAATACCTCGGTTGAATATAAATTGGGATGTCAATCAACTGCTTTATTGACGTTTGTGACGTTAAAACATTTTCGCTAATGCATTCCATGTGTTTACTACACCTTTTTGGTCATCAGCAGGCATTTGTTCAAAGGCAGTTCTAACCAATCGAATTAATACTTTGTCTTGATCGAATAAAGTTTGTAAAGTACGATAATTTCTAGTTTAAAATAGATTTGAACAAATTTGTAATTTTCAGTATTTGAACAAATTTGTATTTTCTGGCGTTTTCACATTTCCTACCGCGCAGCACATTCCTTGTGTTTTTCTTTTGAATTTGAAGGCACTTCGTGTATTGATTGGATAAATTATACATTGTCTGGCTTTCCGTTGCTTGTCTGTTTCTGACAGCGAGTTTTACTGTAATTATACAACAGACACGCCTCTTTCAATATAAAAAAGATGAAAAATTAGATGAGAAAAATCCGAGCTTTTTATCCGTCGTATGAACTGGCAGTGAAGTTCGTGATGCACTTTTATTTCGTACTTGAGGTGTATAACGACCAATTGCTTGTCGTTTGGCTAAAATAATTGATTTGACAGCGACAGAAATGATTTGGGCGACTTGACATTATAAATCGAAAAACACATTTCAGGCGATTCAGGTATACCAGGATTCAGGGGCGTACCCCTTCATAAAAATTACAAAAACCTGCTCATTTTAATATAAATCCCCTGTGAAAAGTTTGGATCAAGTTAGATAAATGGTGTGAACACTTAGGAGGGTTCCTTGATCCAGGGGACAGACCCCTCGGATTCAAGCTGCCACTAGAATCTCTTTCCCCATCCTAGAATTCGATTGGATGAATGGCGTAGAGACTTATAAGAAGGGACCGATTGATCCATGGGATGGACCTCTTAAATTCAAACATGCCATTAATTTTATATAAACCCATTTCTAAACTTACTCCTGTGGAAAAACTTATAACACACAAATGATCTATAACACAATCAATTGATTTGTATGCCGAAAATGACATCCATATCCACATTATAGGCGCAATTAGTATAATTAAGTATCCACCATTTTGGATTGCGAAAAAAAAGTCATGTCAGCATGGATGTTATTTTCAGGGTACTAATCACATAGCATACGACATAAGCGTCGTAGATAGTAGTTAGGTACCAAAACAACACGGTCGCCTACTCCTTTCGTCACGACTTGCAAAAAACAAGTCAGTAATGTAAGCAGTACCCTGAAAACCACGAAAATGAGACCCATGTCAGCATTATAGGCGTAGATATTAGTAGGAGGTACTAAAAATGACACCTCGCATAAACAAAATGTCTCCATCTCGGATATTAAAACGGATGCCATATTCCTAATTAGCATTCCCGAAAACCACGAAAAAGACATAATTGGAGAAAACCTAAATCTAGGCCGAATTGGCCGAGCTGCCACTTCCGGTGGACCGTTTTCTTTCAAAAAATACAGAATCACTCCTCCACTATATTGTGAAGGAAATTTTGCAAACTTTGGCGGCCCCCGGCAAACTTCCTACGGACCCCTAGGGGGGCGCGGCCTCCCTGTTAAGAATCACTGAACTAGAGCAAATTTCCATAATGGTTTTAACTGAAATTAATAATAATTTTCTTCCGAAATTAAAAAAAAGTTTTGTTGTACATATGTATTTCAATTTTATATAAATGTTTTATTTTTTATTTAGATAAATATACACAATGACATAATTCTTTTTTAAATTTCATAAATTCGCTCTGTATTGGCATCCGTATACCGCACCATCAAATCTTCAGCATATTTATATGCGCATCTCAAAAAAATTAGAACACGAAAATCATACAAGAAAAATGGCGACGCCATTTTAAAATTGATTTTTATACCTTTTTAGTTCAATTTTGATGATAGTTATCACTTAATGCCATTCCATATATCTAAATCTAATAATAAATTACTTTTATTATTAACAACATATTATACACATTATAATTAAACGCTTCAGAAAAAAAAAAATTAAAAAAAAATGTCCACGTGAGTGTGATCGCTCGTCGACTTGTCAAATAAAACTCAAAATATAAAACAAAACTAAAAACTAAAAATCGCGAAACAGAAAGATAAAGAAAATAATTTAGTCCAAAATCGATATTTTTGCGTCTTTGATATTTTGTAGTACGGAATTTAGTATGAAGTTAGAGCTATTTATTCCACACAGTGGACAAATTGCATATTGGGGTATTTCAGATGCCTCTTTTGCCATAAAACATCTTCGGACCTCTACTATTAATGCATGTCGGCGAAAAATTTGAACAGAATGTGTCAACAGACAAAATTCTGTAATACAAACAGCGCTTTGAGAACATGAAACCCACTGATATCACTGAACTGATGACTTGGAAACTTTTGGATGACGAGGATTTAATTAAAATTTTAATGGTTCGCGAAAATAATGAGGAACATAATGATGAAGGCGAATGATGAAGTTAATCAACTAACAGCTGGTTAATACACGAGGGTTTAAAATTTACTACAAGTATGGCACATCATTTCCTCGCTCGTTAAGATTTCAGCGTAATTTGCAGGTTTGTACCACTGGATACCAGGGACTGGTATAAGGTACTTGAAGGTCCAAAAACACAACACCTGATAACAGATTTCTTAATAAAAAGAAAGCCAACATCAGAAGACGTTCTTAACGAATGGGAATCTTCAATAGGTTCATGCTCATTAAATGTATTAAAAATATCGAGCAATGAAAGCAATGTTGTTCCGTGCACGCTTATTACAAGTAGTAATAGCTTTATATTTATTGGAATTTTGGAATTAAATATAAATTGAATTAACATAATATGAGTTATCAATATTTTTTGCACGTTTTTTAAACAAAATGAGGTTAATTTTCATTTTACACGGTTTTTTTAAATTATGGAACTCATCTTCGATTTTACTATGAGCTCCATGTCTTTTTTTACACGATTTTTTACATGGTGGAACGTATCTACTGTGTAAAAAAAGAGTTGCCTGTATTGTGAATAATTCATATATTTATGTTTGTGTATTTTTCGTAATAGCTTTGCGTTGTTTTGACATTTCAATTTCTGTTCGCTGTGTTTCAATAACCCTTGTATCACATTTGAGTGCATATTGAAAGGGTCGCAATTTTGAATCAACGTTTAAGATTCATGCGGCCAAGTATATCTTGAAATTGGTTCCATAATCCTTGCAGATCTACTTCATGGGCAATGAAGATCAACAAATAAACACACGCTGCCAATACAATCACATCGAGCAAATAGAGGAGCGAGAAATTGTAGCGACTTTGGAACCGTTTTTTCTGAATTCACAACCCCTTGGTCCAGTTGTTCAATACCGTTTCAAACAGACTGCAAAACGAGTACCATACTGGTTTGGTATTTTGTCACGATTTTTAAAATTATGAAAATAAAATTTGAATGTTTAATTTAGTTTACCAACTATTGGGGGACGACAACTAAGATTTAGTCTATTTTCAGAACCGTTAATTTACCAGTTTTTTTGTATAGCCTTTCAACGGTGATGAAAATAAGGTGTTTCTAGCCCAATAAATATCTGAAAGCTCTCCCACTTTCCTCCCAAAAAAGCTTATATTGATGAGGAGATATACAAAATTTTCATCTAACAATAGAAACTTATATTTTTATTTTACGTAAAATTTTCTTTTAATTTGCTTTTATTTTAATTTGAAATAAGATAAATTAAAAGAAATTTTGTTTTCTTATTTTTATTGTATATGATTGTATTTTAAATAAAGACGGAGCTTTCGAAAATAATAATTCAGAAAAAAAGTTTAATTTTTATGTTTTATGTATATTATTATGCTGGATATACACGTACATACATGTACGAATACATTTTTCATTTAAAAAATTGTATGGGGGTGGTTTATATGTCAAGATTTTGAATGGATGTGAATTTAAAAAATTTTGGTAATTAAGGATTGTTTCAGTAGGTGTATGAAGGAAGGGTGACATATACATAAATTCATTTTTATATATGTGTACATTCATCCCTCCACCATACATATATTTAATATAACGGTTTCCAAGGAAAAATCACCAACCACCTTACAAAATATAAAATTTTATAAATACTAAAAAATCAATACCTCCTTCTTATAATGTACCGTATATGCGAATATACCAACAAAAAAGGACTCATTAATATAAGAAAACATATAAGTAAGTATGTATATATATGTACACAACTTATATGTTGTTCATAAGAAAAATAACCAACCACCATCTATTTTACATAAAAATAAGTAAAATAAAAAACAAAATAATGAAACTCACATGAATAAATAACCCTTTCTTAATATTTTCTTAGTAAAAAAAAAAATTAAAATTCATTAAAACCCCCGAAAAACTTTAGAAAAGCATATATAAAGCAACAACAAAAATAAAAATTAAAATAAAAAGTCGCCCCCACTCACATCCAATATATGTACTATATATACAGAAGAGAAATTTTATAATTTTCATGACACAGATGTACATACATTTCACATCTCATTTTTCCATATGTACATACATACGTATATATGTACAAACTTTATATATGATGATGATGTACATACGAGTTTGTACAGTAGTTAAAAGCTAAAATCTATATACATACAAATTTATAATTCTTTTCAGTTTTTTTTTTTTTTACCACCAGCCACCCTTTCGTTCTCCATCGTATACCAGCACATCACAAAAATAAAAAAGAAAAAACCCATGGCAAAATACGTTAAAATTAAGAAGAAATACACAAAAAAATGGAAAATCCCGCAACATTACATACTTGGAAAGGAGCAACACAAAAACTTTTTTTTTTGTGAGTTTAATTAGCATCGCTGTTTATTTTTCATTTTATTATCGTCATATGTGTAATGCTCTATATATGTTTATATGTTGTGTACGATACACGGTGCTATATGTATTCAACGTCCCAGGGTTTTTATGCGTTATATAATTTTACCCTTTATGGTGAATGAATTTTTGAATAGAATTTTCCTTTTAATATATTTTCCAAATCATATTCACACACACAAAACATACGCATACCTGTATACCTTTGTATTTCGATCACCTGTATTCAGATGTACGAGTAATACCAATAATGGTAGAAAGTTTTTAACTATTTTCTATTAAAGATAAAGTTTGGTTTGAGCGGAAGCTTTTCTCTAAAATAACAAATAGATTTTATTCAAAACTAAAATATTTTTGATTTGCGAGTAGAAATTGTTAAGGCCAATGGAATAAAGAATCTGAAATTTTAAATTTGAATCGCAATGGGTTAATGAGTTTTAGAAAGTAAACTTTAAGAATTACCTATAAAGGGTACTTCCAGTAGAGGAGTTTTCCCCGTCAAAATTTGAATGATCGAAATATTTCAAATCAAACTATCTCAACTGTTGACCCCTCAACATCATATAACATGTTTAAAATAAAGGGTGGGCCATCTATTGGTGTGTTTTTTTAAGTTTGACAGCTCGTCAGTCTGATATTCCGCGTCGCGATCCAGCGTTAAAGGAAAAAAAATGTATGGGGTGGTGGTTGGGAAGTTGATTGTGTATAAGTAGGTATCGATTATCATAGTCGTTGTCATACAGATTGACGCAAATGCACTGAGAAAAAAAAACCAGTAAAAATAAAAAAATACACATATAAAATCAAAAAAATATACATATATTTTTAGGCAAAAAAACTCGTTTTTAAAATCAAAAGGATAATCTTTTTATTTTTAAAATAAATTTTTTCGCCAAATTTGTTTATAAAAATAAAAAAATTGTTTTTATTTTCAAAAATACTTTCCATACTTATGTCAAATAGTTTTCTTAAATTTTAAGAGATTGTTTTTAAGAATAAAAAAAACTATTGGTTAGTTTTAAAAGATTTATTTTAATTTTTAAATAATTATTTTTTAACAAATGTCACGTATTTTTAAATCAAAGTAATTAATGTTTGCGACTGTTCAAGTCAGCAAAACCAAAGGGTCATCTACTCATAAGAACATAACATTTCTACCACGAAAAGTATAAAATTAACTCCTCCTCCCCAATTTTTAACCCCCAGGGCCATTGTGTAAAAATACACACAACCCTTACAAAAATATAATGAGAACATCCTCAAAAAGTTGTTTTACCCAATCAGTACTCATTCGGTTCGAATGACCAAGCTGCAAAAATTCAAACCTTCATACCTTTAGTATAACACAAGTACATATCGAGTTGGCGAATTATATAAATAGCCGAAAACACTTTAAAATAAAAAATAAAATATAGACGAATTGAAAAATAATACAACGGGATTCCTGGCAAAACAATAAATATAAAATTTTTCATAAGTTGTCATTATTACCAAAAAAATTGTTTTTAAATGCTAAAAAACTTCTTTTGAAATAAATTATTAAGTTTAAATAAATAAACTTTTTAAATTTAAAAAGTATTTTATAAATTATTTTACAAAATATGTTTTTAAAATAAAAAAGCTTTTTATTAGTTTGCAAAAATTTCATTTAATTTCAAAAAAATACTTTTGAAATTCAAAAAAATTTATAACTTTGAGAAATTAAAAACTTCGTTTTTCAATTTTACAAACCAAAATTTTTCTCAGTGTGGAAGAATTTCCTACGGTTGTGTAATTAATTCGAGAGTGCTGAAATAGACCAATATACGGAACAATCACAATACACCATTACATTGATAAAAACCAAAGTATATATATAAAAATTCGTGAATTCGAAAAGTTAATTGTTAAAATAGAATATAGATGGAAATGTGAAAGAATCAATAATTTCGTACGCTACGCAGTAATTCGCTAGTAGTACAACTACATGGTATTGCACTATATATATAGACAATATTTTAATGTAATAAACAACATCAGTCGTCGCGACGTGATGAGAAGACTGATTTTTTCAAATCATTAGTCTCATCTGTTCGAAACTGATTGTTGTGATTCTTACACATTAGTCATCTATAAGTCAAAAATTCAAATAATTTTTTCGCTTGAGGAGCGTTTCGAAATATTGAAAACTTATTTTTAAATTTGAGCTTTATTTTTAAAGTCAGTGTTACGTAACCGAAATATTACGACGAGGGGTCGTATTAAAAATCCATATTGTACCATTAGAAATCTCCTGTGTGTAGGTTTGTGATTTTGAAACACGGAATTTTGAATTACGGATTTTTGTATTTGCCTGAACGACACTTTCAGTTTTTGACCGAATGATATACGATTTAAACTAAAAAATGTTTTTTTATTTGAGAAATCCCGTAATAAATAAGTACTATCCTATTCAGAATTGATACTGTTAAAGTTAGCCGACATTTTCCAGCCGACTGATAATGCAGATAGTGTCTTGAATACAGCAAAAATCAGTCATGAACATAAGAATTTATGAATTTAGAATCGGGTTGTGTCATTCGGGTGAAGGGAAAATTATTTCAGTTTATAGGAATTTAAAAATCGATAGGAGCGAGAGAATAAAGAGAGTTTAACAAATAGTCAAGACACTATCTGCATTATCTTTCGGCTGGAAATATCGGCTAACTTTAACCCTATTCAGAATTGTTTGTTCGAGGTAAATTTTCAGTGCAACGTAACACAAAACCTCTTCACAATGAAAAATAATAATTTAATGGAAAATTTTATTTTTAATTTCATGCACTAAATATTCAACTTTTCAATTCAATATTTTATTTTAATTTTTTATTCTGCGAAAAATTACAATGATTCAAAATTCTTTGTGCGATGATATCTGAATTCACAAGTGTTTATGCTAAACAATCGTGAATAAATCTCTCAAAAAAGTCGTGTGACGTAAATACTTCGATTACTAATATTAGGTATTCCCTCCTTTCGATTTTAGCGCTTCGGATAGCCGTCTTATTTATTGTTCCACGCCTTTACTGTTGTATTCCACGTTTCATCTTCCGTTCTTCCAACCTCAAATGGTATTTCTCGTTTGATGTAAGCCCAAACGTTCTCTATAACATTTACGCCAGGACTCTGACGTGGCAATTCTAGAACATTTTGTCCGATATCTTTTAAAAATGTAGAGACGATTTTTCCTTTATGTACAGGTGCAATATCATGCTGCAAATTTGTGATTGGCGAAAATTTTCTCGTAAAATTTGAATTGGCCCAACACCAATATATTAAATACTGCCCCATATCATATTATGTGGCCGCCACCAGAATGACGTGTTGGAGTTACAGCAGCACGTTTTAATTGCTCTGATGTAGTTGAGTAAAAAACTTCCTTTCCCAAATTCCATCTAATGAAAATATAGATTCATCCGTTCATAAAATGTTTCTTTAAAACTCCAATGACTTGTTGATATGATCATGAGCAAATTTCAAACGTTTTGCTTTATTATTTTTTGAAATGTATGGTTTCTTTTGAAGTATTTATTGTGTATTGGATATTTCGTTGAATTGCAGATGGTTTAACTTTCACAGCTCTAGCAATCAGTACATCTTCCTTTACACTTGTCTTTCGTTTACTGCGTCTCCAATTACATTACTTACTGTATCATGAATATTTTGTTTTCTAATTTGGTATAAAATCATATTTTTGTGACAATTATATTTTTTTGAGACACCGATCCGAAAGCCCTCGGATTATTCGCCTTCAAGGCCTAGATGACTAAGCAGTTGAAATCAAATTACCATCTTCTTCGATATAGCTTCATATTGACGTCTTTTTTGGTCGAAAAATCATCTTTCCAGACCAAGAGCATTTCTATCTTGGGGGCTATGTAAACAAGCGGAACTGCCAAAATTGGGATTCAGAACAACCACTCCTAATCGTAGAGAAGCCAATGCATCCGCCAGGAGTGACTGTTTGGTTACAGAGCCATGCTGACCAACTTTTTATTGCCTCAAATAGACGCTATACGAGTGTAACCAATCTTTGGTTTCAACAAGATGGCGCCACATGCCATACAACAGACCGACATTCAATCTCTTGCGTGCCAAATTGGACAATTGGTCTGTGCGGAGGTGTGATTTGACGCCTGATACTTTTTTGGGGCTTCGTTAAGGATAGATGTCATGCGGATAATCCAGAGAAAGTTTCAGCTTTAACGTAACATTGCGACAAATATTCGCGAAATATAACTGAACTCACAGGATGGCTTACTGTAAAGCCAGCAGGGGGAGCCACATGAACGAAATTTTTTATTTTAAATCGGAGACTCCAACCTGCACAATAAAAAAAAAGTTTCCGCAAAATAAAGATGTATAGGGATTTTATACAGCCAAACCGAATACTCTTCGCAAATCCGTCGCTATTTGCTCATAGGCCATATCTCGTTTTCATTCTATCGATGGCCTGTGTGACTGGTTCGGTTTCTGGTCATCCGCTTAATATCAGATAGTAGGTGGAATCTGCCAATCCAATTGTTCAAAAATGTGCCGACTTCACTGTCCAGGCTTCCTGATTTTCAATCGGCTAGACTTCATAACGACTATTGTGTTTTGTTGTCCATTATGGAGATGTTCATTACGAGTTTGTAATTCTTTACTCGGAGTGCACACTTGACACTGTTTGCACTAGTTTTCATGTTCTTGCGGGCCAGTGACCCAACGCGGTCAACGCGGTCGTCTACCTTCCTACAGCCATTTCCTTACTGAGCCAATCGACTCATCAGCCTCCGGCTCCTCTTTCAAATGTTGTTTATCCCAACCATGTTCAGATTCAGACTGGATTCGTGCAATAACTATGGGAAACAGTTCTTTTCCTTTTTCCTCACACATTGCTACACTGAAATAAACAGGGCCTTCACACCTTGTCAGTGTTCAGTCTTGAAGGTATAGGCTAGCCACTTGCCCTTCGGGTTCTTAAAATGCACCAACCCCTTACATATATTTATTGAAATGTTTAACACTGTCCACCGTAGCCAGTAGTCTTCTGCATGTTATACAATAATTTGCCTCTGCTTTAGAGAGGGATCAAGAGGGTGAATTTTGGCATAAATCGTCGGTAGTATATGATCACAATCCTAGGAAACTTCTTAGTTGACTAATAACATGTACAAGCTAATTCATTACGGATACTTTTTTGCATCCATTCGCACGCCGAAACAATGTGACCCACATAAATAACTTCTTCCCTGAACAATTCACGATACCTTGGACACGCTGTCAGAGGCCAAGATTTTTAGTACATTGGGTCTGAAAAGGGTCATTATCTGAAAAGATAATTTCTGGATGATTTCTTTCACCCAAAAGTGACAGAAGGTCATTTTTCAAAATATTGAGGATTAATATTAATGCCCTTGACTAGGGATTTTAGAATTGGGAATTTTGTGTATGTATGTTTTGTATATCTATGTATGTTTTTTGAAACGGGCGTTCTACTAATTTTGTTACCCCCATCCGGCCGGGTCATTTGACATGAAGATTTGATACACCGATAGATTTCACATTTCAATATATAGTCATGTATATCGTTGGCCATATATGGGTCCAATAATATAGCTTTCTAATTCTGTCCAAGGTTTTTGTTACACCCCCATGCGTAGCCGTTGGGATGAAATGTCCGTCTTCCATAACTAATTACAAAGTTGAACTGGCAGCCAAAGCTTCCATACTGGAACATCCCCAACTAACAATTTGGAGTTGTCAAAACGTTGTACCATCTAAAATTTACAGCACTTTAGTTATATTAACTCTTAAAATAGTAACAAACAACATGAATTTGCTTGTTTGTCAACGTAATGCCAGCAAAAATGGTAATCGTCATTTGCCTGGCAATATGTTATAGCAACCTCAGACAGTAAACTCGTTATAAATGGCAAATTACTTTCAAGGCATCATTTTGATTAATTTAGTGACGTCGGTTCCCAAATAGCAAAAACGTTATATTTGCAGTTTTGCTGTACTTAACACAAAATAGTTACATAAGAGAACGTAATGCCATAACAGCAAACATGTTTTAGATGCAAATCCTCGGGTTCAAAAGCAACATAGTTAGTTAAGGAAATTAATTTCAAATTAGCAAAAAAAGTCGGAAATAACTAACTAGCTATTATTTTGAACATTATTGTAACAATAATAATTTGTGTAAAAATTATAACAAAAATCATTTTTTTATGTTTTCTTTATTCAATAATAAATGTCACTAATATGTTATGAAACATGAACAAGGATAATATAACTTTTCTTATGATTTCCTATCGTAAAAATATGTGGGAAACAAGTTTCATCGACCAGTTTGTAAAAATAGCCCAGAAAAGAAAAACGCGACCTAAAAATATTTGATATTAAAAATAAAATCAAAATCAAAAACTATTTTGAAAAAATAATTTTTTCTGAAAAAAAAGTTCAAATCTGTTAAAAAGCGGTAACTAACTAAAAGCATGAAATTGGTGTTTTTTACAATATTTTCATGTGATAAACTGGGTTTTGTGGAAGTTTTTCTACTAGATAAATGATGCAGCCATTTTTATGAATTTAATTATTTATGGTAAATTTAATATTATCACAGCTAAAGTGTAATAAGGATTTACGAAAAAGCTGCCCAAATATAGTAAACGTTTTTAATAACTAATCAGCTTTTAGATAAGGAAATCAGTAATCATATAGCATTTGCCTTCTTTGTGCTAAGCGTTTTATAGCTGTAGGACTTTGCATGGAATAATTATTTACGTTAACCCTATATTAGCCATGTTTACAAATTGCCATATTTACAAATTTACTATTCAAGATTTTAATTAAACAACTGGCTCAATGCATTTTGCAGCTTAGTTTAAATTTTATTTGTATTTACAATCTAAACAAAATTGCATAATGAAAAATTTTACATTGAGACAATATATTAAAAATGAAATTGTGATCTGATCCTCCGAAAAAAAGGATTAAATATTTGTTTGTCGCTTAAATTAAAAAAATAGCAAAATCCAGGTCCATTAAAATATTGAGAAATACATATATAATATATAAATAAGCTCAAAAATTCAAATTTCGTCTCTATTTTCCGCCATATTTATTTACATTTTATTTATGCGTGTGAGCTGTCAAATTTTCATAACATTTTGAAACCACTGTTCCTGGTGGAGTGTTAACAACAAGGTTGTAATTATAGAATTGGCTGTGTTTTAAACCATTTTGCTTTGAGTTAAGCAGTTTTCCTTTATTAACCGTAGTTTTGCTGTTTGGTAAGTAATTTTGGTTTGAGTTAAGCAGTTTCTCTCTTACCACATTTAGCATATTTCGCTGTGTGTTAAGCAATTCCGCTATTTGGTAAGTAATTTTGCTTTCGGTTAAGCGATTTCGTTTTTTTATCCATATTTAGTTTACTAATACAAATTTCACTGTGTGTTAAGCGGTTTCGCTATTTGTTTAGTAATTTTGATTTGAGATAAGCAGAGTTTCTTTTATAAGTTTGACATACCACTGTACAATACAACTGTGCTTCTGAAAGTATGTACCGGTTGGAAGAAGGAACTACTTCCGAAGAGGAAATAATTCCGTTTTCAGAAAGTGGTTGTAGTTCCTCTACAAGAGGTTTCAAATAATTTTGAACTGAACCAGGCTCACTATCTCCACAGTAAAGACCTATCACCATTGGAACAAAATTATCAATTTCATGTATTGCAACAAGAATCGGCCAATTGTATTTTTTAGCTTCTGTAAATTGAGATTTCATCATTATTTATATTTAAACTGATTGATATTGGGCGGTCTAAGGATTTAAAATATAATTGTAAGCAAACTTTCACTTGGAAGTTTTTACAATTGTTTATTTTTTAAAGAGTAGTTATAAATAGATAAAAGCTCTTTCAATTCAGTTTGTGCTATATTAAAATGTATTGCCCATATCTCTTTATCTTTTGCACAAAATCTTCTTCTTCGCCCTCTTCGTCTTCGCTGTCATTTAAATAATATTCGGATTCAATTTCATCATTTAGTATAATAATGTTAATAACTGTTAGCAAGCTAAGCTGGTAGTGTTTGTTTTTGCGCATGATATTTAATTTATATTATTTTTTTTTGAATTTTCATTTTAATAATATTTAATTGTTCAGTTTAATTGTAATTCTATAACATATATTGTGTGTTATATAGTGTAAATAATTGTATATAATTGTAAATATTGTATATCGTGAAATTTTGGTCGTTCCACTCAATTTGTGATCTTTTTGGGTGTTATTGAATTTTTTATAATATTTGCTATAAATTATTTAAATTATGAATTGCTTTAAGTATAAATAACTTAGTAGAGGTGATACATTAGACATTAAATGTGGTGGTTTTTGTTGTGAACGGTTTCACAAAAATGTGTGGATTTAACTGATTACGATGTTGAATTGATCAGAAGAGATATTGGCATAAAATTTGTTTGTGATGAGTTTTCCAATAATTTTGATTTTTTGAAAAGCAAATTGGTGGAAATTTTAAAAATTGTGGAAGTTAATAAGGCGAGCATAAAGTTAATGGACGCTAAATTAAATAATGTGGCGGATTCAGTTCTGGTGTTGAATAATAAAGTAACCGCTAATTCAGCTGTCGTTAATTTTAGTGAGAAAGAGGCATCGTCGTCGTCGTATGCGGATATCTTAAAATTACCAGTTCATAATAATCCGAAGAGTGTTTCAGCAGATACGGTTGCTAAGGTGTCTCAACAAGGAATTAAACAAGTTGTAAATCCTGCTAATCTAGCTGTGGAGTTAAATAGTGTGCATGGGCTAACAATTATTAGTGTTACGAGGTTGGGTAACTTGCCTTTTTCTTTGCCTTTGGATTCATCATCTGCTGTGTCTACGGCTGTCAATCATTTATCTACAGTTGCTGATACATTTGATTGTGCAAATTATGTTGCACCTGTTATTAAACCTGCAAGTCTTGACTTTAGTTCCACGTCTGGTGTATTAAGCAAATCTTTTTGTGGGACTAAGTGCTATTCGGAAAATTTTGGCGTTAAAACGATTATGCCGAAGTTATGGTTGCATGTATCAAAATTTAATACTGATACATCTGAAGATGATATTTTGTTGATGGCAAAAACATGTTTGGATACTAATTTTTGTAAGGTGTTTAAATTGGTGCCTAAGGGAAGAGACATTGGCTCCTTACATTATTCTTGTTTTAAATTGGGTTTACCTGCGGAATTACGAGATAAGGCTCTTGATCCTGATATTTGGCCTATTGGAGTTAATATTCGGGAATTTAATAATGTAAATTTTCGTGAAAGGTTGCCTCATCATACGAAATATCGGATTCCAGCTGCAATCAACACGTTAATAGTTTAAATTTCCTTTCATGTAACATATATGTAGTTGTATTACTGTTACAAGTGATAATCTGCAGGTAAATATTGGTTCTTGTTTAAGGTTCGGCCACTTAAATGTTGAAGTCTAGTAAAGCATTTTGATGACCTTACTGTTTTATTAAATGAGTACAAATTTGACTTCCTTGCGTTAACTGAAACCCATCTTAGCTGTACAATTTTAAACAAGTCACTTCGTATCATTAATTATAATATTATTCGTTTTGACCGAATTAATAATACGCGATGGGGAGGGGTTGCTATTTATTATCGATCTGTATTAAATATCAAAAAAATATTCTGTGGTGCCTTTGGTAAAGTAGAAATTTTAGTTTTGGAGCTTACGGAACGTATTGGTAAAATCCTTATAATTATTATTTACAATCCTCCACCTGCTTGTGCTGATGATGTTAATAATATTGAGTTGATTTTTTTACAATACCTATCACAGTATGAGAAAGTTATTTGTTGTGGAGATTTTAATTTTAACATGTTGATAAATAATAAGTTAAGTGATTGCTTGAGGTTACATAACTTGTGCTACTTACCTTTTAATCCTACTAGATTAGACAGCAGTTTATTAGATTTAATTATTTTATTTGTGCCCGGTAAATGCAATATAATTTCTTTTGGTCAATTAGCAGTTCCTGCCATTTCGGATTATGACTTGATTTATGCTTGCTACAAGTTCTGTCGTACTAGAGACAAAATTAATTTTTCTATAGTTCGTGATTATAACGCTATTAGCTATGAACATTTTATAGATCAGTTCTTTTCTTTTGATTGGAGTGGAATCTATTTTTATTTTTATAATGACATCAATGATATTGTTTATGAATTTAATTCATATGTATTACAGTTAGATTCTGCTTGTATACCTCGGAAACGAAGTATTAAAAAATGCCCTACTGCTCCTTGGTTAAATGTAAAGATTTTGGACTTAATGGCGCGTAGAGATTTTGCTCACAAGAAATTTAAAAGATCCAAATTAGTGCTTGATTGGGAATCTTTTAAATTTCTTAGAAATAAAACTAATGTTTGCGTCAATCAAGTGAAAAATAAGTTTTACTTTGGGAATATGCATAATCCTAAACTTACATGGAACAACTTAAAATTGCTTGGTATTTCATGTTCGTCTACTGTAGGAAATATTACTTTTTCTGCTAATGACATTTTAGACGGTATAAGTAATTTTAGTGAATCGTTAGGCGTTTTACCTTTGCCGGATTCTGATTTTTGTAATTTTAATGGTTTTACATTTTCATTTGATTGTGTTGGTGAGCTTATGGTACTGAATGCCATTAAGGCTATTAAATCAGATTCAATGGCATATGATATGGTTGACTTCAAAATATTAAAATTATTTATTGATTTGTTTTTGCCACATATCACATTCATTGTTAACCAGTGTTTAACGAAATCAGTATTTCCTGAGTCATGGAAAGTGGCTTCTATTATTCCTTTTCCTAAGAAGGATGTTATTTCTACTGTTTCTGACATTCGTCCGATAAGCATTTTGCCTGCCCTTTCTAAGGTTTTGGAAAAAATTATGCAAATACAAATGCTAGAGCACCTTAATTGTTTTGATTTTCTTTGCAAATTCCATTCGGGTTTCAAATCTGGTCATAGTACTACAACCGCACTTATTCATATAGTTGATGATATGTCTGCTACTTTGGATAAATGTAACTCATTTGAGATTTTAGTACTTTTGGACTTCTCTAAAGCTTTTGATTGTGTCAATCATACGCAATTGCTTAAAAAGCTTAGGTTGTATTATAAGTTCTCTAATTCTGCTATTTTATTGTTACATTCATATTTTGATAATCGCAAACAATTTGTAAACCACGGATGATATTTCCGTCCTACGGGATGTTTTTGTTGGTGTTCCCCAAGGCTCAATTTTAGTCCTTTACTTTTTTCTATTTACATTAATGATCTACCCTGGTTTATTTTAAATTGTCGTTATCATTTTTACGCTGATGATTTGCAATTGTATATTGGTGGGGACTTGTCGAATTTAGATGAAATTGTGAGTTATCTGAATTCCGATCTTAACAGTGTTTCGCTATGGTCCAAGAATAATGTGCTTACCATAAATCCATCTAAAAGTAAAGCATTATTTTTCTCCAAAAATAGCTCCCATGGTATTGTACCTGAACTCTTCTTGAACAATGATACTATTTTATTTGTTCCAGTTGAGGTTAATAAAAAATTTTGTCCAGCTGACTTACGGATATACTTGGTGAAAAGTTTGGTTATTCCAATTTTCTCATATTGTGATGTGATATTTTCAAATTGTGATAGTCAAAGAACGTCAAAACGTTTGCTTCAGATTTCTTTTAATAATTGTTTTCGTGATGTTTACGACCTAAAGAAATTTGATCACATTTCTGAATTTAAACGTTCGGTTCTTGGTTGTGACTTGTTTGAGTTTTATAGTTTTAGGACCGCTCTATTTATTTTTCGTGTTATTAAATCAGGTTGTCCTTTGTATTTGTTTGATAAATTGGATTTCTCCAAGTCAATACGAACACAAAATATCAACTTACCTGTCAATAGAACTAATATTTATAATAATTCGGGGTTAACAAATGCGATTGTCACTTGGAACAGTTTACCATCTGCGGTGAAAAATTTAACCTCTGTTAATAATTTTAAAAAGGTTTTATTTAATTTAATATTGGATATTTAATTTTTGCTATTGTTATTGCACATATTTGGTTTATTGTTGTTATTATTTTTGAATGTATTATTTCCATTGTTTTTAAGATGTTAAATAATTGTTATTGTTATTGTGTTTATGTACAAAAGCTTAGGCTTATACATTATAATAAAACATTATTATTATTATTATTATAATATTCAGAATCTGTCATAATTTGTGATTGCGGTAATGTACGCTGAGATGGTTGAAATGAAATAAGATGCTCTGCAGCAGCAGTTAAATTGTCATCTACAACTTGATCTGAAAATTTGTTTATTATATACATGTAAGAGTCCAGTATGAATTTAAATTAATTACAAGGTTTATTTCCATTAATAAGTCACGCGTATGTGGTGATATTGTTGCTGTTGTTTCTCTTGAAGCCACTTAAAGAGGAACCGAATTATTGGACGTAAACGCAGCAACTTTAATATTATTATTAGCGGAATAAATAATATATTTCAGTGGTTTTGCATTGCACGTACAATTAAGAAGATCGACATACCAGTTACTTTCATTTGGTTGTTTGTGACTTTTGCTTTTCTATAAAATGTGGTGTTGGTTTTGTATTTTTTTGATTTTTTGTTCTAAAATAAGTACGCAAATCTTTGTTCGTCATTATATTCGCCAAGTATAACAAAGACACTACACCTTATTTGATTGTATACCATAAATTGCAACGACAGTCAAATGGTTATTTCACGCCGTTGCAATTTAGGGTTAACATTGTTATAATTAAACGTGCAATAACAAAACAACATTTTTGGCGCGACTTTGTTTGGTGGTAGTAAAACGATCGTTCGATTTTGGTACCGGTTGATAAAAGATAAAGTTTTCTTGATGGGTTGGTGGGAAGGTGAAAGACAGTCAAGATTTGGTTTTTCAAAACAAAACACCTGATATTAAATTAAATATTGACTGAGTATAAAATAAAAGGTGTGCTCGGATTTCGAGGCACGTTTGTGACCTGGGACACAACAGGCTTTGTTTTTGTAAAAGTTTATTTTATTAAGTTCGGTAACTAATTCCATTAAAAAGCATTTATAAATAAAAGCATATAAAAATATAACAAAATAAATAAATAAATAATAAAATAACAAATACGAAAGACATGAAATTGTTAAAATAATTTTTATCACATCGAAGTGATTTTCTTTTTATAACACGGAAGGAAAAAAAAAAACATATTGGTAGTAAGTGAATTTAAATAATTAAAGGTACCAATATGAAGTGATGTTGTATGGTCAGGATAAAAAAAATAAAAAAAAAAATAAATTGTAATCATAAACAAAAACTAGCCGAAATTATGGAATAAAAATTATAAATTATATGAATTTGTGAAAAAAAAAAAAAATTAAAAATATAAATGCGGCGTTGTTATTTGTTACCCTGTCAGTGATTGTGGTTGCATTGAATGGAATGTGGTTGGTTGCTAGTTGCTGTGGTTTTAAATTGCCGATATTATAAAGTACGTTCAATTAAGTGTAACGCATCAATAATAGCAAACATAACTAACAAATTAAAATAATAAATGAAACATAAGCCTATCATAAATCTAAACATACCATTGTTAAATAATAGAAAAAAAATTAAATAAAAATTCTGTTAATGAAATTTGGATCACAATATCAACAGTACGGCTAATAAATATTCGCCCATTCGATTTTATGTTGTGGTTGTTGGTGTTAACAACTTGTAAAAAGCGTTAATCAATTCGAGCGCATATATGATTTTATGTTGTGGTGTCACGACATTTGAAAACGGGAATCTGGGGTGCACGAGTGATTGCGGTTTGCGGTGAAGCGGTAGTGGTAGAACAAGGAAGCAGCGGTATATTGTGATCATTTCCTTTATACTTTGGAATTTTGGCAAGTTATTCATTTTTTTTTTACATAATATTATTCTAGATTGGTACATTGTATATCTTTTCTTTTAAATTTCTATTGGTTTTGTAAACCGTTATGTTTATTTTTTTTTTACCGTGTTTAATCAAAATTTGTTCATAAGCATGAGTCTTTGAATTAAGAAAGAATAGGGAATGAGGTTAAAACTGGTGGGTTGACTAGCATGTTATGTGACTGTAACTTTCAGTTAAGAGTAAAGTTAGTATTAAGAAAAGCGGTTAATTCTCGATTGCTTGTAGCCTTGGACCACCCACCCCGTACCGACGAGTCATAGCCGGAAATATGTCGACCGCACCAAGGTACGCTACAAGCAATAAATCTGTTAGCAACAGTTAGCATCTCATTTGAATGTTAAAGGTTGTTACAAAATGTCAAAACTAGGATATTATAGATGTCGTACTTGTTTGGTTGACTAGCACAGCAACAATGCTTTCCTCCCGACATTTTTCTTTGCGGCATAAAGAATAGCAATAACCCTTCTACAATGCCTTTATACCTACTTATCTTACCGCAGCAAAATTGCTTTTGTTCCGACTTTTTTGCTTTATGGTGTGTAACAAAATTGCTGCTGCAATGTCTTATAAACCTTCTTAAGGTAATTAGCTATTTTTTTCACTACAACAACGTTTTCAAAAGTTATTAAATAACTATTTACCATTTATAACGAATTTGTGTAATTTTTCGAATTTCACGACGTTGTAAGAGCCCTGGTTTTGCTGTCTAGGACAATTTACCTATCCAATTGTTACTTGGGTCGTTTAAAGGCTTTTGACTCCATTCGAATATAAACTCGGTCGTTGAGCACATTTAAATTTGAATATTGGCTGTGATGTCCAAGAATTTTGTCTTTGAGCAATCACCTTTTGCAAATCATTGGAAAGTTTGGCCGGAGAATCACAGTATATTTGCGACATGGTATATTACATATTCGCGGCCTTTTACGTGCTCTGTACATTAAATTTGAATATATGCAGGAACAAGCTTTATCTGGCTAACCTACTATTGAAGTCTTTTACATTCATCAGCCATTTAAGACTAGTATGGTCAGTAAGTAGTGCGAACCGATGACCCTCCACATAATGATGAAATTTTTTATTGACATTACTGTCGCCAGACATTCTAATTCCTTTGTGGTATAATTTTTTTTGTGCTGGATTTAATTTATAAGAGAAATAAGACATCGGTTGTTCGGAGTTATCATCATTTAACTGATATAATACCCGCCCACTCCTTTCGTTCTCACGTCGCATCATGCTCGGGGTTGATGAGCAACGGAGCCGTACATAGACGATTCTTCGGTGACCAGATAAATTTCGTGTTCTTTTTTAATAGATTCGTAATTGGGACGATATGTTCGGCGTAGTGGGGAATGAACCGCCGACGAACAAACGACGAACTTGTTTGACGTTTGTAGGGATTGGAAAATTCACTATAGCTTCCATTTTATTTGGATCGGTGCTGTTCCTCAAAGTTTGAGGGAATTACTTAAAGGTCGTCCAGGTAGACAAAGAAGTTTTCGTACAGTTCCGCTGGAATAATTTTATGCATCAATATACTTAGCGCTTGAGTTGGGATACAGCATTACTCTTAACTGGTATCTGCCAGAAGGCATCTTTCAGATCCAAATTATAGTATAGTGTTTCAATATTCTAGAGTCACGATTGGCGAGGACCACTAGCTTTGCCGAGGTTCAATTATATTTAACGCAACATTAGGTCGAGTTCTTGATACAGTTGTTCTTGTCTCGCCGGCGAAATGGGGTAATACCTTTGTTTAATACATTGTGATGTGAGCAATTAACTTCAATGTGGTGCTTGTGGAGATTCGTCAATCCTAGACCTAATTTGTGAAATGAAGGGAATTTATTTATTGTGGTTTTCGAAACCTCCTGTTGACTCTCAAAAGGATTATGCATTTTGTGTTCATCCCTATTGATCACGGATATTTCATTCAATATAGCCGGCGCTGTGCTGAAGGCATGACTAAAGTTTATTCCTAAAGAAAGTATTCCTGTCAGCGTCGGAATAATATAGAAAAGTACACTTCTGGTTTTGGACAGAAATGCCACTAACAGTTTGACGTATCCAATAATATTGTTACTCGTATATCGTCGGTATATGAGTAACAATATTATTGGATACATCAACAATATTATTGGATATATCAAAAGCATAAACTGATGAATACAGGATGTGATGCTTTACGCCAATGTCTCCTCAAAAGGTTAAATCTCCACTTCCGAGGATGGTGATCGTAGCTCCGCTATCAAGCAGACCAGTGATTATTTTGCCTAAAACATTTATTTAGACATAAAACCGGAGATCATAGGAGCCCATCCGAAAGACAGAAGCCGAGATCCTCGCAGATACTCCCTTTACCGAATATTTTCTGACATGATCTTATCTTTAAATGGTGGAGATTGTTTCTTATTATGCTAAGTAATTCTATTTCTGAAAATCGACGAATCTTCAAGTGATTATTATTTATCTCCTCATCTAAGATAAAATTGCCTACAGATTCCACGAGACCATTGCGTTCTAACAAAAATTCTGCGTTTAGCTTCTGTGCTTCGTCCGGTCGTCTGAACCACGACAACAGCACATCAAGAATTTGCGGCAGGGATAATTCCGAACAAAATTCCATAGGAATGTGTCAGCTCAGTCAGAAAAAAAAAATTAAAGATGTACTTATCTATAATGTTTCTTATCCATAACCCCAACGTTTTGCCAACGTTTCAAATTTAAATATAAAATCGTGAATATTGGTTTGTTTCGATCCATTGAAATTCAGGTTTTTCTATCTAGAATATTTTCCTCTTTGATTTGCGCATAACTCTGCATTCTGCAACCCCAACTACGTTGCTCAAGAAGCGGACGTTAAAATCAGAAATGAAGTATTCGTTTCGAAAATGTTCATGATCTCGTTAAAAAACTAACTCGATTTGAATCAGAATTTTTATTTCTACTCTAAAATCCACTGGATACAGAAAAAATTCTCCCATTTCCGCCATTCCTTTCCAAAGGATTACATCGCTGCAAATATAGAATCGAAACTATATAAATCAGCAGACGTGACTGGATCGTATAAACGCCTAAACATTTCGAAAACATTTTGTTAGATATATGTTGTGAATAAACTAGTTTTAAATAACCCGAACAAATCAAAATTTTAATAACAGCTGGTTTTGCAGTAATTCCATTTTCGAATAAAATTTCATTACCCATCTTACTTGTAGTTTTCATGAATTTACTTGTGTATACCTCTATACACATATTTCTTAACGATTATTTCAAGCCAAGATAATTAAAATTCTGGAAAGTGTATCCAATCAAAACTCAATATGATTCCAAACGCATTAAACCGAAAATCACGATTAGCACCCTTCAGCTATACACAAAGCATAAAAAAACTCTTCCCCCGCATCCAATTCAACTTTGATCGCATGTGATTAATTTCATTTTCCCATTAGTCAATCTTAAAATATACAATACAAATCCAGGTTACATACTCCTTTCCATATACATATATATACGTATGAAGCATACCTAAAATTTTGTGAGTCAAAAATTTAATCATCCAATTTTTCCAATGTACATACGTAACACAGGAAAAACAACAACAACAACACCCTTCAAAATCCACTCGAATATGTGTGGATCTGAGATTTAATTTTTAAATCCTTTTTTCGTTGTCTTATTACATATTTCGTTTTATTTTAATTTTTATCCTAAAAACAAAGCATCAGCACCAACAACAACAAAACGTGAGGGAGAAAAACATTTTAAGAAAAACACCCTCAAGTATATATCCATGTAGCAGTAGTTCGTGTACGATGTATGTAGTTTTTGTAATGTAAAAGATTATATTTTTTCTTGGTTGTTGGTTTGGTACGGTTCGGAGCTGTACCGCTTATTTCAAGGAAACCAAAATAGAAAGAATACACACGATTTTCATATAGTTTTCCAATAAAACCGAACCGTATCTACCAACTTAGTTTGGAGGTAACAAAAATGTTTCCTATAACTACGGGTGAAAAACGTCGAAAAGAAAATGGTGCGGTCTCTTTTTCTAGATTTTATTAAATAAAGATCCATCTTCGCATCCCGCACGTTTTCACATATATAGATGAGATCCACATTTTCGTTGCTTTCTTTTAAATACTTTGTTTTTCTTTATTTGGCATGTACACAAAAAATGGGATATGTGAAAAATTTTCTTTTCATTTTTGGTATGTCACTTTGCTTTGTACCCAAAAAAGAACGCCACCGCCACCCACATTTTATAGATATATATATAGTATGTTTCCGTATGTGAAGTATAAACAGAGCCAAAAGGAAGAAAATTAAGGATAATACAAAATTCTTATCTCTTCTTCTTGTGTTTTGTTAGTATGCCAACATATAAGTATGCATATGTATGTACTCTTATGTTGGGTTTTAAAATGCTATAAATTATATGATTTTTGTGTATCTGTACATTGTACATTCGTTGCTTGTGTTGTGTTCTTATGGATTCGGGGATTTTGGATTTTTTTTAATTTATCGTATTCAACAATTTCCTTCTACTTTTTATTTTCCTTCTTTATTATTATTGTGATTTGGATTTGGAATTTTTATGGTATGCTTGTCGTTTGATCGAAGAGTTTTTTGTTGGGTATAACGAAACTAAGCTTTCGCTTTTGAATGAAGTTGACATGGCAATTAAGTGACGATTTATGATGGCAGTATATATGGATAAAATATGCGGAGAGATAAATATTAAACTTTATTTAGCCGCCCTGGTATTTCTGGGATGTTAATGAAACAAGGCGGCAAAGCTGAAAATAATAAATACAATTTTTGAACTGATCCTTTAAGTTATTTTAAAAAACTTGAATAGATCAATAAGGTTGCTATGTGTGTCTAGGACCAGCGCACTTTTTTTGATTCATAATAGGCGAAATAGTAACAATATAGGCTTAAGTCACACCACATACGGTCTATTTTTAAAAAAACCCGGCAGGCACTAAAGAAACTACTCAGATTTTTATTCAACTCAGTAATTTTACTATGCATACTGCGTTTTTATTTGTGAACTCTGTTTACACCGTACATACTCGGTTCTACAAATTTTTACTCTGAAATGAATCCTAGAGAAGAGTGTGCAAAGTACAAAACAATTTGTTACTCTATGAACACTGGATCAGTTAGCCATGCACAACCTTTGCTCGGTATATAATACCAAGGGTGACCCTGTTTGCTAGGCTTAAATTTAAAAATAGACTAATGGTGCATGAAATGTCCCATAACACATCGCCTGAAAAGTTTCCGGTCTAACAAAGAAAACACAATATTTTGGTGCATAATTTTATTCATCAACATAATTTCCTTCTAGAGCGATACAATCAATCCAAATCCTTTTTAACGTTTCGATGCCTTTTTTGTTGAACGATTTGTCTTTGTCTTCAAATAAGCTTCAGTTTCAGTACATTTTTTAATATAAATTTTCGTTTTTAAAATTTATAAGTCACAATTACGATAAGAAAAATCACAATTTTTTAATATTAATTTTTTTAAATACTTCCACGGTACTCGGTTATTTTTTGTTCACACCAAAAATATTGGGTTTGACTACAAGTATAATATGCCCATTTATATATTTTTTAAATATTCACCATTATTCTTAATTTAATTTCTTAAAGAATACTCTTTTAAGAAATCAATCACTCAACACACAAAAATCGTTACTCGCATTACTTTTACACAGCACACTAAAAAAAACCCAATTTTAAGTTTTATACGAGGGCTGCCTTTTATATTTCGGGATTAGAGAACAAACACAAATATTAATCATCGAAAATCGTTTTATTGTTTTTCAAAATATTCCCCATGAAGATCTACACACTTTTGCATGCGTTTGAACTAATTGTCGAAACACTTTTTCCACTCTGATTGAGGTATCTCCAAAAAATGCATTCTGAACGCAGCAACCGTTTCTTCAGGTGTCGAAAAACTTGACCTCTCAGTTTGTTTTTTACGTACGGGAATAAAAAGAAGTCATTTGGTGACAAGTCACGACTATACGGCGGATGACTCATCAAATCGATGTTTTTAGTGCTCAAAAATGCCGTTGTTTGAACCGATGTGTGAGAGCTCGCATTGTCGTGGTGAAGAGTGATCCGTCTTCGGCAGTTGGTTTTCCTGATTTCTTGGAGGACAACTGGCAAACAAATGGTTGTGTACTACTCAGAATTGACTCTTCTGCGTTGTTTTAGTGGTACGGTTGCGACATGTCCATTTTTTTTCGAAAAAACAGGCCATCATCTGCTTGCAAGTGCTTCGTGCGCGAACAACTTTTGTTGGATTCGGCTAATCTTGAAACACCCATACAGTCGACCACTGTTTACTATCGGGCTCATACGTGAAATCCACGATTCATCACCTGTCACTATGTCATAGACGTGTTTTGAAGCACCGCGAGTACACGAGCCTTTTTTTGAGCAATTGACAAATTGTGTGGGATCCAACGCGAACAAATTTTTTTGACATTCAAATGTTTATGCAATATTGAATGTATGCTGGTCCCACCGATAAACACTGGTCCTTGATGGAGCTTCATCGCCAAAAATTGAATTAAGTTCATCCATGCACTCTTGCTGCCTTAATCCACGTCGAAAGTTGTAAAAAATAATCGAACGAAAATGTTCACGACTTAATTCCATTTTTTCGCCGAGATATTGAGTTAATGAGTACTGTAAACAACACAAATAGCGCTCGAATGTCAAAACGTTCTGAGTACGTATAATCTCAAAAATGTCACACTTTACGATAGAGCTGTCAGTTGCCAGATTGCAACACTAGGGTTGTCCAATCCCGAAATATAAAAGGCAACCCTCGTATTATAATTCTGTACGATCATTTTACTTTCATCGAATTTTTCCGAATCCCAATTTCCACAAAAACATTTTTTTTCCAAAATCTTATTTTTCGAGGCTAAAGGATACCGAAAATCTGAAATTTGACCCCTGCATTTTTTCCCTGTTGTTATAAACGCCTAAGTGAATTTTGTTGAGTGTTGATTTTAGTGGGATAATATCCATATTGTAACAGGATGCAGTAACAAGTAGTGACAATTCTATCTGAACTCAAACTTGTGTTCATGAACTTGAATAATAAATTCAATAGTTATTTATGCAGTTCATATATAAGCTCAAAAGGTGAAGGTGCTAATACTTAAAAAAATATAAATTTCGTATAGCGCGTCTGTGTTCTTTGAATAGCTAGTGCCTAGGAAACTGCAGCCGGTAAATGCTATTTGGTTAAATTTCAATTTATCGGGACAGCACGTAAATCATACTGCAATGCTAATATTTTCTAGATTATTGTATCTCCATAACTGACATTAAGGTCATTAAATTAAAAATTTAATAAAACAACTTCCAGAGACAATTTATAGCATGACAGTTCATCGAATTAATTTTAGACCAACTAATTTTCGTATTCCACATATACTTCTGGACCATTTCGATTAATTTTAAACATCTTAACTATTTTGTTCAATAATTCAATATAAAAAAAAATATAATGACCGACCATGATGAATACCTGCTGCCATGGTAAAACACATCAACGAAAAACGGTTGAAGTTCCTCCCGCTTCCCCAATCGTCTATAGATAGAAATAGAAAATCAATACAAATTGAATTGTTGCATGGTTGCATCATAAAAATTTCCATTCTGCTATGTTCATCGCTATGTATGTACAATAAACTTTTTGCTGGTACCGGTTTTTGCCTTCATATATGATGATGAACTCAAATAAGATGAGGACGAAGCTTCAATAAAACGTAACCATCGTATACGCGAATTGTTGTTGGTTATCCGTTTGGAGTAAAATAAAATTATAACGAGATGAAATAAAATCAAATGATGCCATTGCACAATGTACGGTTCAACTACCGTTGAGACATATTGGAAAAATTTCGATTCAATTTCCTTGTGTTATATTTATGTATCTATGAAGTTTTTATGTTATGTTTTATGTATACATATTTACGTATACGGAATTTTATTATGTTTCCTCTTTTTAGTTATCCTCACACATCGCTTTCGTCATATTGTCGGGCGTTTTTGCTGATACAAATTTTACTTGCAGAATACTGGTAAAAGTATCAAAATTGAATGACAAATTCAGTGATAGATTTCTGGTTGGTCGATGAATACGTTTTTCACTCGTGGATAAACCGATTCCAGCGCCTTGGATATATGGTTAATAATTTATCTAATTACATTCAAACAGAAAGGAAATAGATGTACCAAACGACTTATTCCAACTTGTTGAAGCGTCTGTGAAATAAAACCAATGATACGCGCCTTGTCTCCGGAGTTTTAAGTTAATGCAAATTAAATGCAGCATTTCATGACACCGATTGATCTGGATCTGTTCAAATATTATATGGAACGCACTTAATCTAAATTTTGGTTTAGATCAAAAAATTTGAGTTGGGTAAGGAATCTTTACGTTGTTTCATAGAAAGTGATCTGAACCGGATCAGATCAAGCGTCATGAAATGCGGCTAATATTACTATAAAACTTACAGTAAAACCTGCTTAAGTAGACCACAACAAACCGAGTTTCTAGATCAACTTACTGAAGTGGTCAACTCAAGAAGAATTATTGGAAAACACAAATAATTACTTGAATGTGTACCTAAAACCTGACTGCTTAACTGACCAGTTCTACTCTAAAAAATGTCTACAACATAACTCGCTGACATAGAGAAAAAAAAGCGCTAGTTGCTGTTACTGTAAGTTATTGTAATCTACGGAATAAAATACTTGACTGCGTCTGATTTGACAGTGTTGTCAAATTGGTCGAAAAATAAAACTAGTTTTATTTATAATTCATTTTGCTGTTTTTCCTTTTGAACCAAGTACGGTTCACTACATCAATTTCACTACATCAATTTCAACAAATTCACACAGTTTTTTTTTCTAACAGCCGATCCTAAATCATGATCACCATACGGAATTGAGATTGACTAAAAATTCACTCACTAAAGTCACTAAAAATTATTAGGGTAATTCAATCCCATTATTGCGATCCGCGATCCCCACGCATTTAATTTACTTTAAAATTTCTGTGTAATTGTGATGGTTAACAACAGACTTCAATTTTCGACAAATGTACATAGATCTCGAATAAATTTTATGATAAAAATTGTTTTGTATAATGAAAAATAAATATTCCTGCTTAAATTTTTGAAAACCCACAAGGTTAACCCCCTCTTATAGATGTTCGCCACATTTCTCGTGGATCTCCAAATTTATGGAAAAAGCTTCATATAGAAGTTTTATTCTGAATAGTAGAGGTGTCCAATTTTAGTTAAATAAAATTTTCATTTCCGGTAAAATTTATAATATGGTCTGAATTAATTTTGTTTGAAATTTAATTTTCAATCTTTTTGTTTGCATAAAACGAAAAAGATCCTTTGGAAGCTACCACTTTCGGTGAACCAATTTTGGACCAAAATTCATTGATTTCATCCGATTTATGGAATAAGTTTAAGTATTAACTTTCATTCCGATCAAACAAGCAGTATGAGTTGTAGAGAGTACACAAACATTTGGACTGTTTTCTTAATTATGTCCATAAAAAAATAAGATTTGGTTAAAAATGAACCGATATTGTTGCAAATTTAATTTAAAATCTACTAGTATTAGTTCTTAATCGTTTTTCTCATAGATTTTATATATTTCGAAATATTTATAAAAATCGAAAAGCTCCAAATGGAAGCTTTCTTATCCAGAGGGCCGATTTCGGATAAAAATCACCAAGATTTCCAAATTAAACAAAAAAGTTTAAGATTGAAGTTTTATCCTGATCGGACAAACCGTTTGAACTGTAGAGAGGACACGGACGTTAAGTCATGGAACCATACACATAGACATAGGGATTTTTTTTAAAAGCCACCTAAACTTCGGCTATATAGCGAAAAGTAAATCAGCAACAATCTCGAGGTCGAACCTTTTCATAATTCCTATCTCCGTTATTTTGGTGCCACGAAGTGTAAATTATTTTGAGACGCTACATCACTCCCCTTCTGAATCGAAAACCGTATTCGACAGCGTTTACCACAAGTATTCCGTATGCTGGCTTAAGCCTGTCGATATCAATTGTTGTTGATTTTCCTTATATATCCACAACAAAGAATTTGCGCAATTTGCGGGCCATTAGATACGGTCCAGAATAGGGTATACTCAATGAACCTCTGACTCCATCCACACGTACGAATACGTGTGCACAGGTTTTCAGATTTTTGGGAATGTACGTTGCCTGTTCGGTTGGATGTCGTCTGTCCGTAGGAACTAAGGCACTCATGGTAGTACGAAGCTGCTTCACGGAATCCGAAGTATCTGTGTTTGGGTTCGAATCTAGGTTGTTGATGAAGAATTCACCGGGAACCTTGATGTTTTGACCATAAACTAGCTCTGCTGGTGTGCAGTTGATTTGTTCCTTGATTTATAGGTTCGAATACCCAATAGGATCGTCGGGTGTCCTGAACTCCAATGGAATGTATTACATCGAGCTAATAAGGCGGATTTTAGTTGCCTGTGGAATGCAGTTGTCCGAATGCGATGAGAACCTAACAGTTTCGTGAGATTGGTGAATAACGTTGACTCGAATTGTGTACCTTGGTCTGTCGTGATGAAGAGTGGGACACCATATCTACAGATATACTCATTGTAGAAGATCTTGCTTACGGTTTTCGCGGTCATTTCTCGGATTGGATAAGCTTCTGGCCAACGGGAAAATCGGTTGAATATCGTTAAAATATAATGATATAGCCATTTGATTGGAGCAGTGGACCAACCAGGTCCATTTGAGTGTGTTCAAATCTGCCACTTGGTAGCTCGAATTTACCAAATTCTGATTTTGTGTGGCGGTGAACTTTGTAATTTTAGCATGGGATACAAGATCGCCCAATTGCTTGTATCAGTATTCATTCTTGGCCAGAAGTATTTTGAAGCTATGGACTTGTGGTCAGGTAATCTCGACTCTTAGCCAAATTAGGAAAGTAAACTTAAGAAATCATCTTTCGATTGTGATTTTCAATAAATCCAAATTTATAACCATAAGGTAAGGTTTTATATGGAGTTATAAGTTGCGAACAAATCTTTCTAGTGCTAAACAACAATCTTGATACAAAATTATTAGTATTGGTCAAGGGGTCAGTCCCGAACACTTCGAATCTTGTATGATGTTTATCACAGAATAGATTTCTTTGAATAAGATTATTTAGTTTAATACAAAAACTAATTAAAACAAAAATAAAAAATAATAAAAAAATTTAACAAAAAAAAAAAAAAAAATATTAATCAAATTTTGATTTAACATTTAAAAATTTAAAAAATAATTCTTCAGGATATTTTTGAAGTTGTCCTTTGATAAATTAAAGTCGAATAGGTCGTGATGATTTAGACATCCTATTAGTGGGGTTGTTTTGTCCATAGTGTCTACGACATTAACAGAAACTGAGATGTATATCATATTAGTAATAATTTACCTGCAAGATAAAATAAATTATTGATTTGCATTGTATAACTTACTTATTTGTCAAATTCGCATTCTGCAAAAATTGTATTTTGTTTATGTCTTTTTTTGACAAGTACCTTTCATAAAAAACAATGAGAAGAATAGCAATTGGAACAGTACCATAAACAATTAGTACTAAAAATTGGCAGCGATATTATTGTAGTTAAGCTAGTCATGGTGAGATGGCACCTGTCATCATTAAATTCTTATTTATCCATTTAAATATCCGTTGTAGGATGGCGCTTGGTAAATTATTTGTATGTAAGAAAATATTTATTTTTATAAAGTTAGTTGTTGTAGTGAAGCCTTTAAATAAACATAAAACAAGTGCTCAATAAAAAATGGCGATCAAACTTAAAAATACAAGTCGTTTAATTATCTGTTCGTTTAAATTCAGCTCATCGTTTAATTGGATACAGTTACTGGTCCTTCGAGCCGGATCAAACAAACTATTTGTGAAAGAAAGTTAGCCATTTTGTTGAATAAGAAGAAAATTGCACCGTCACCGCGTGCTACCGCCATTGGTCTAATAAAACGAACGGATTGTAATTAATAAAATGTGCGAATCATCCGAAAACATGCATTCGTTAACATTACCCGCGGCAAAGAAGCGTCTTGCGGTCATTAAATGCCAGATGACTAAACTGGTAAATTACGTCAATGAAAAGGTTAGCCCAACCACGTCGATTGAAGAATTATCGGTGCGGTTAGATCGAGCTCCAATTCTACTAAAGGAGTTTACAGCTTTGGAAATGGTAATTTTTAACATGTGCGAAACTGAGCTATCCGATATGAGTGATTTTGAAGAAAATTATTACCACGTCGTAGCCAAATTAACCAGATTACTTTGGGAACGTAGAAAAGGATTATACGCCAACCTCATTGAATGATGGCACTATTCAAGGTGGCATATATCCAGCCGAAGTGAAGGTGCCAAAGATAAATATTCCGCCTTTTAAGGGAGGTTTCAATACCTCAAAGGTTTGTTACGAGACGAGGCAGCAGGTTTATTGAAGCATTTCATAATTACGGATGCCAATTACATTGAGCCTCTTCAGAAACAGTGAATAAATTTATAGATATGTTTTTGGACATGCCTTCATTCAAACAAGCCGATCAAAGGACTGTACGGTCATTAGTTGACACAACAGATGAGGTAGTCAGAGGCATGAAAGCTTTGGGTCCAATAGCCAAATTCCGCGATCCCTGGCTGATTCGCATTCTAGAAGACAAGCTCGACGATGAATCCAGAATGTTGTGGGCTAGACACACTGCGGAATCAAACTTTCCTACGCTAGAAGAATTTCTGATTTTTTGCAACAACGAGCCAATTCTTTGGAAAGCATGAAATAGAGTTATACGCTTGTGAAACCACTATCATCCAACATCAAAGAAGTTAAGCAAACACGAAGCCTGCATGCATCCACCACATCAGTCTGTTCGGTCTGTAAAATCGAGGATCATTTGTTAATAAATTGTAGCAAATTCAAAGAAATGTCAGTAGAGCAACGACGGGAATTTATAAAAGCTAACAATCGATGTTTTAATTGCTTTAACGGTGCACATTCCTCATATTTTTGTAGGAACAAAGAAAGATGTTCGAAGTGTCACAAAAAATACCATGTTTTACAACATATCAACCAAATGCAAGGCGACATGAAGGAGGTTACTAAGGAGTCACTTCAATCCGTGTCTGGTACCGCATGACTAATAGTTGAACCAAATAATAAAATCAACCAGCAAAATAAGCAATCACATACAATGTTATATGTAACGCATAGTACTACATTGTCACCTACTGCGTTAGTAAAATCTAAATCTAATATGGGTCGTTCGCTAAAATGTCGCATTCTCTTAGATTCAGGATCTGAGACATCATTTGTAACCGAAACGTGTGCTCAGAAATTACAACTTCCGAGAGATAATGCACGTCTAATTAGTACGGGACTCGGACAAGTTTAGAAGTAAAATAACGGTATCAATGTCATCTATTTACTCGGATAACGCAATTTGTATTCAAGCATACATTTTACCGATTGTTACATCAAACATTCCAAGTTCGAACCAAGAAGTTGATTCGTGGCATCACTTGAGCAATCTCCAACTGGCCGATCCAAAATATAATATTCCGGGAGCCGTTGATTTTTTGGTCGGAGCTGACCATTTTTTCCAAGTTATTCGTGATGGGAAAATCGCAGGCGTTAGCAATCAACCGGGAGCGATAAACACAATTTTTGGATGGATTATTGCTGGTAACACAGAAGGGCAAAATTTCGCAGGTTCTTATCATGCAGCTGTTCAAGTCGAAGCAGATATTATTTCCCCTAACAAAAGTTTTGGCAGATGGAAGAATTGCCGGAGCAAAAGCATTACAAGCCAGACGAAGAAGAATGTGAACGTCATTTTGTTCAAACTACCACAAGGAGTAAAGATGGACGTTTTATCGTTCGTTTGCCGTTCAAAGCACCGCCAAATCTTCTTGGGAAATCGTATTTGAAGTGTTTTCAGCGATTGATGGCTGAGCTGTCGTTCTATGAATTATTCCGTGGCTATATGCAAGATTTCATAAGCTTAGGCCACATGGAGGAAGCGGTTACGATGAACGAGCTAAACAATTGTTTCCTACCTCACCACTGCGTAATGAAAAGTTCCAGTACCACGACCAAGCTGAGAGTGGTATTAGATACTTCGGCGAAGACTAGCAGTGGATACTTCCTCAACGATATATTGCTTGTCGGTCTGTATAACATATTAATCAGATTTCGCAAATACAAAATAGTATTCACTGCAGACATCGAAAAAATGTTTAGGCAGATACTTGTCGCGGCAGAAGACCAGAAATACCAGATGATTTTTTGGAGAGATAACGCAGTTAATCAAGTGAAAGCATACAAGTTGAAAACCGTAACCTTTGGAATGGGTCTAGCGTCATTTTTAGCAACCAGAGTTCTTCAGCAGATAGCAGAAAATAATAAAGTCAAGTTTCCAGAAGCAGCCAAACGAATCCGAGACGATATTTATGTGGACGATCTCATGACGGGTGCAGATTCTGTTGAGGAAGCGGGAGGAATGGAATACTAACCATCCTAGGTTGCTCGAAGGATTGCCGAATGACCATAAAGAATTAGTTCCCAAATGCATTGAATAAAATAATAAGACGATAAAGCTGCTGGGTCTTGAGTGGAAACAAATCGATGACAGCTTCTATTTCAAGGTAAATTTGGAGGGTGAGCCGATTGCAACTAAGCGTCAAATATTGTCGGAAGTTTCGCGGATCTTCGATCCATTGGGTTGGCTGGCTCCACCAGTCGTTCAAGTCAAAATATTGTTTCAAAGCTACAAAAGTTGGGCTGGGATGATCAATTGTCAAGTGGTCTAGAGAAGGAATGGCTGGTACTTCGCAATCAGCTGCCAGATTTACAGATGATAAAAATTTCACGCAGAAAGAAATCAAGCAAGCATTCCAACGTGATACTTAGGCCGACAGAGATTGAGTTATGCCGAAAAGCGGTTTTAAAACAAGTTCAAGAGAATTATTTTTACGTCGAACTCGATAGTTTGAAATGCCGAAAGCCAGTAGCGGCAGCCAGCAAGCTAAGGTTTCTCAACCCATTTATTAACGAGGATGGCCTAATTAGGGTTGGCGGTAGATTGAAATACTCTTTGGCCTCTTTTGAGCAGAGGCATCCGGTCATACTGCCCAATTGTTGTGTAGCCTCCATCATAGTGAACGATCTGCATATTCGGTACCATCATGCTGGGCAATCGTTTCTTATCAGCAACATTCGTCAAAGGTATTGGATTTTGGGCTGTTGCAATCTAGTTAGAAGGTTGGTTCATAACAATAAAACGACACTTTTAAAGCAGCTTATGGGTGACCTACCATCGTTTAGAGTGGAACAAATAAGGCCGTTCTTGAAGGTTGGTGTCGACTACGCTGGACCGCTGGATATATACATGAGAAGAGCTCGTAGACAGAAATCAATTAAAAGCTACGTTTGTATATTCGTTTGCCTTAGTACGAAGGCTATACATATTGAATTGGTAGGAGATTTGACGACGGACACATTTCTCTGGGTGCTTTCAAGAGTGGCAGTCGAAATGTTCTGCATGGCACATGAATTGATATGTTTTCCAAGATGTAAGCTGAATCAGTTTGACCAAGCAACCCGTTTCGTTGGGTTGGGATGACCAGACGAAATCAACTATTGGCCAATCCTAAACAAGTTATGAAGAACCTAAAAATTGAATTGATTTTATCTTATGTCTTCCACTTTAGACACAACTCTTTCAAAAAAAAAAGATAAAATTTTATCCTATTAGTATATATTCCAATTGGATTTGTTATTTAATTTTGTAAAATGAACTTCCCAAATAAGCGACGAACTTGATTTTCGAAATTTGATAAAATTGGTATTCTTGCACGACACGCTCTCCGGGAATTTTTTTTGAATTTTCTTTATTTATTTACCGTTTAATCGTAAGTGACGAAACGACAAAAACTAGTGACCAATCCTGACTAAACGATGACCAAACAAATTTAATCATTAATTTTTGTCAAAACCCATTGATGGGGTGCTAAAAGGTGAAGCCCCAATAATGTCCTCAGAAACAACGGTACGCCACCAGAACATTATAAGACAATAGAATTAGAATAAAATGTGAAACCTTCCAGACTGTTGGCCGTAATTTCTTGGGACAACAAAGGATTTAGGAGAACTTTAGGTTGTCATCGAATTTTATGTATTTCAGGTTGAGAAATTATTTTACTTTTAGGTATACCAAGCTTCTTAGTTAGTTAAAAAGCTGTATAATAGTATCACCCGGCTAATCCCTAACGATGTTCATGATGTTACGGATCACTAAACATCGTTAGAAAATTCTACAATTCCAACCTGTATCTGTATTATGGGATATGCGCGACACATATTATTGTTACCAAGCATTTCAAAATGATATCACTATAACAATAAACTTTTTGAAACATCACAAACAACAGCAACAACAACAACAACAAAAATTTACATAATTAAGATTAAACTAAGTAAAGAAATTTTATGATTATACGTTCGTTTATATTGTATTTAGACAAAAAAAAGTATATGAATACACTTGAAGATTTCATATATCCTTGTATTACGCACATAACACACACGTACATACATTTATGTTATGACAACAATAAAAATAAAATTCTATTTTCTATTCCATGGAAATATATATATTTTCCCATCCAAAAAGGAAAAATCTTCTCAACAATAAAAGCAAATCACCAAACCATCATCTCATCACCTTGTGCGTATATTACATAGAATATATCCTTTTTATTCATCCTTTCATTTAATTTCGAATAAAAAGAGGAAAAGGTAAACTATAGGAAAATGACATAAGAAGAACAAGAAAACGAAGATTCCTTTTATTTCAAAAAATATTAAAATAAATTCCGTCTTATCAAACACACATGAATGAATTTTTATATATTTTCTTAGAAAAACAAAATATTTTCCTCATTTTATTTTATTTTTACCTATTATACCTGTGCTACCTTATCCTTTTCTCGTACGCGTACGTATATGTGTTTGAAAATGTACCTATGTATGCGGATGATGAGTATCCTAATTCGGTAGAATATCTTGAAATTTTATGCTTTCTAATGTGACATATTCAAGGTGGTTGGTGTTAATGGTAGAGGTCGTTTTCAACCATATTTGCCATTTTACTCTTGATATTTTCATCAGTTACACAATTTCATGAGTTGGTTTAGTACGATGGCAACTACTATATGTATGTGGGTAAGCTGGGCAGAACGAATCAGTTATAACATTTACAACTGTAAATTTACTTAATTATATGAAAATATAATATTATTGTGGCGTATTAAATTCGAATATAGGTTATTTTGAACCATTTAATTAAATGTGAATTGTGTACCTTAACTAGATCGTGGGGAGCTAAGTGCGAGTTATTTACACCTCCCAGGCTATGAGCAGGGGCAAGATGTTAGGCAGGAGATCCAGTATAAAAACAAACTCGGTTTCTAACGACGAATCCGGATATCTGGATCCCTTCGGTTCAAGTAGCCATATGTGTGTTTCTCTTATCACTCCACAGACCGGCATTTCTGTTCTCTGCCTTTCGTGGAACAGGATCTAAACCAAACAAACAAAATTGAATAGTTCTTTCTATAAAATCCGGGAACTATCTCTGATGAACTTTGGCCTTTAGTCCAAAGGTACAAAAAAGTGTTATAATCTGGAATAATGCTGGACACTAAAACTCATGCGCCCTATTAATGAGAAAGAGACCCTGGACAACAGCTCTACAAAAATTTGGTAGCGGGACGAACCGCAAAACGCTACTTATGGTAACAGCTTGACAAAGGCAGAGATCACAAAAGAAATTTCGAGAGGGCTCTGGAAGACGGAAAAATAGTGCACGAAAATTTTGGTAAAGTAAAAAGGGATCTCGCCTAAAGTTACCTGAGATTCATGCAGGAAGATCCTGGATCGTCTATATCCCACAAAGTAAAGTTAACAGCCTTTATCAATCAATAGTCAGTGACACTCTTTGACTGCATACATAAGTGTTCTTACCATTCTCTTCTAGCAATGATTAAATTTAAAAAGAATTATTAAAGTCGTCCGTGAATTTAATTTGTTCTAAGATTTTTTTCGGCTTTTCGGACAAAATATCATTTTAATGGACACAAATACAATGTTTACGACAATTTATGTCGCAGAAAACAAAGAGGCCATTTATTAACAATATTTCTACCACAAAAGTAGAAAAAATGCACTCCCCTCCCCCACGTTTTAACCCCAGGGCACTTGTGTACACAAAGATACACAAACCCTTACAAAAATGAGAACTTCCTTAGGTAGCTTCTTGGCAGCTTGGTTTCGTACTGATAAAAAGTTGGTCTACTCATCAGGTTGCAACGACCAAACAGCAAAAATCCAACTCTTGCTTTGTACCGATAATACAAAACAAGAACATATTGATTTAACGAATTATATATATTACTAAATCAGAAACCACAGAAAATTCTCACTATGTATGTGTGTAACAAGCCAACACATATAATTAAGAAGAATTATTAAAGTCGTCCGTGAATTTAATTTGTTCTAAGATTTTTTCCGGCTCTTCGGACAAAATATCATTTTAATGGACACCAGTGTTGCCAGAATATTATTTTAAAAATCTGTTCCTTTTCCCAAAAAAATCGGTTTTTGAGCAAAAAAAATCTGTTTTTTTTAATTTGGTAAAAATGCGTCTAGTGACAGTAGTAACCTTAAGATATAAGAATTCAATCGTGAAAATAATTTAACAAAGCTAATTTTATGTTTGGTTTACTTGTTTATTCATGTAATACTAAATCACCAAATTATCACATATTTCAGTAATACAATAAAACTATTAAATTAAAAAAAAAATAATAATAATTAAGCAAATCACATTTATATTTTAGAATCACAACAAATTTCAGTAAATAAATAAAATTTAAATTATATAAAATAAAGTTAAAAAATAAATAAACCATAATGAAAATTAAAAATAAAACTAACTTTTATTATTTACTTTCGTAAATCGTACATTTCAGAATTAAATTTTTGGTACATGTAATTAGTTGGCTTAAAAGTAGTACAATCCTGCTGATTTTTTTTCATGAAATCTTTTGTTAACAAAATTCCGGCCATCGTAGATGATTGCATTCTATTGCGGATTTTACTTTTATTCAAGTTAATTTGAGAAAAAATTCTCTCAACATTTGCTGTTGCTACCGGTATTGTTAAAATTGCCATTACGAATTTTTTTAACTTAGGGAACGATTCACTGCCATCACTCCGTTCCAACTTAAATATTCTATCCCAGAAAATATCAATATGCATTATTGGATTTAAGTTGAGTACATTAAAATTCAGAAGTCTAAGTTCCCTCCATTCATTATCAATTTCCTGATATTCATCTTGAGATATTATATTAAGAAAACAAGTTACAAGATTAATGCACGATATTTTTTTTTTGTCAATAATATTACTAGGTGATAAATCATTAAACGATTGTAACAGTTCATTATTAAAATCGAATTTATTTATTTAATAAGTGTCATAAACAATGCGACCTAAACTCTGTTTCATCTTCACGCGTCAGCTTATGAGTGCTAACGAGAGCAGCAGTCACATCACCGCCTAAATAAAGATTTTTTAATTCTACTATAATTCTTTGTAACAATTCATCATCAAGTAAATTAATATAATTGAAATTTTCGTCTGTTATGAATTTCTCTTTCACGAAATTCTGAAATATTTTTAGATAGAGCCGTTTTACTTCAATAAAGAGTTTATGGAGTTGGGGTGATTCGCTTTGAAATAATTTATTTAAATTATTAATATCATTTAATACATATTTTAAAAATTTAAGAAAAAGCTCAAATTGCGGTTTTAGGAAGCATTCATTGATTCGATGAACGGAATCAAATTTTTCTAAGTCCTCGTAAAGAAAAAAGAGACGCAATACTTCAAACCTGCTTGAAATTTGGCTGACTGCTGCTTCGAGTGATAACCAACGCGTTTATGACGAATGGAGCATTTTTCTGGGTTCGTATTCTAATAATATTTGCAATTTGGTGAACAGTTCAATACGTTTTGGGCTATTTTGTATGAAATTGTAAATATCTCTAGTACAAAATTCTACGTATTTAGGTAAAAAACCACAAGCATGATTCGCACATAAAGCAAAAGAATAAAGCAACAACATTTGAATATTACTAAATGAGGGCACTTTTTTTTCAGTAAAGTAGCCACAGAATGTTTGGAGCCAGTCATTACATTAGCTCCATCAGCCGCAAAACCAACCATATACTTCTTAAAATCAATTTTTTTTTCACAAATTTTTTTTTATAAATTGAATCAGCGTCACATACCTCTATTTTAAGTAAGCCAAAAAAATCTAGGATTTTCCCGTTTATCTGCGTCCTAACTACTAGACTTAATAATTTAGTTGATGAAATATCTGTAGATTCATCGATACACAATGAAAAAAAAACTTCCTTTCATTATTGCACAAAGGTCATCAAGTTGGGAATCTCCAATCACCTTTCTAATTATGGCAGTGGTTTTTGTTCTGGCGCACGTAATTTTTTTAAAATTTCGGAATCTGGAAATGCGTCTTTTAACAGGGGTATGAGATGATCCATCGTCAAAAAAGATATACAGGGTTATCCAATTCGAGGTTGATAAAGTAGAAATCTGTATACCGACATCTGTCAAAGATAAACGTCAAGTACGCTGTCATTTATTTAGTTGACATTCTGCCATTTAAGAATATGGAGCATTTAACAATCGACCAACGCGTTAAAATTATTAAATCTGCTGATGCTGATTTTTCGAACAAAATTTTCTTCAGTGATGAAGCTCATTTTTCGCTTGGTGGATACGTTAATAAGCAAAACTGTAGAATTTGGGGCTCAGAAAATCCACAATTGATTGTAGAGAAGCCATTACACCCGGAAAAAGTCACTGTTTGGTGCGCATTGTGGTCTGGTGGTGTGATTGGGCCGTATTTTTTTGAGAACAACCATGGACGAACCGTTACCGTCAATTCTGAGCGCTATGGCCGCATGTTAACCGATTATTTTTTTACGAAAATCGAAGATTTTGATCTTGACGATATGTGGTTCCAGCAGGATGGAGCAACCAGTCACGTAACACGAGCAAATCGAGATCTTTTGCAAGAGAAATTTCCTGGACGTTTGATTTCGCGATTGGCTGATGTCAATTGGCCTCCAAGATCCTGTGATTTAATGCCTTTGGATTTCTTTTTGTGGGGCTACGCGAAAGATCGTGTTTACGCAAACAATCCTCAAACTCTTGACGAATTGAAAACTAATATTCGTAAGGTAATGGCCGAGATACCGCCCGAAATGTGCCGAAAAGTCATTGAAAATTACCTCAAAAGAATCAAGGCCTGTAAGAAGTCCCGTGGAGGACATTTGAATGATATCTTGTTTAACTAAAAATGGCAAGGATCAATCTGTAAAATGAAATAAAAATTACAATACATTCCGAATATTTTGTGTGTTTTTTTTAAGTTTACTTTATCAAGCTTGAATTGGATAACCCTTTATTATATTCATTTAAGTGTAAACTTACCGATTTTCTTTTTCTATCTTTCGACAAATTTTATTAATTTATATTTATTTAAATGTAAAATTTACAAAAAATATGTATTAAATTAAACTACAAAATTATATACTCTTTGATAAAGTAATTTAATAAAACTATATACACTTTACTTTGGTGTATTCCCGTTTTACGAAAATTTCATCAAAACTAAAACACTTTTCATACCGCACGCCTCGGCTTTGAGCTTCAAATTTTTTTTTTTAATATTGCTTTTCAGCTCCTTAGATTAGTTTCATTCGATTAAAAATCTTAAATTTTATAGAAATAAACCAAAATAATTATAGAATAAGTTATTTTTAAGTGAATATTTTCAAAAATAAAAAAAATATTGCAATGAAGTTATCTGTAAAGCGGAGGCAATATGTTCCATACGCGACTTCATAAATTTAAAGTCGTATAAAGCGGAGTAAATCAATCAGTACAAATTTGACAGTTCTTGCACTACCCTCCGATGCGTAAGATATAAATAAAAAACAAAAAAACAAAAAAATATAAAAATGGATAAATTAGAGGACTACGAATATCTTGATGAAGAATATCTAGTGTACGATGAAGAGCTCGAGCTAGAGCGCACAGAAAATCAACATACGTTTGAAGATTGCTTGATTTTGGAAGTACACACTCATCCAATACTTTATGATTTGACCGACACCAACTATAACAACCAAAGAAAAAAAGATTCGGTCTGGTTAAAAATTTCTGAAAATTGTAGTCGACCAGGTAACTATAGATTTTGTGAATATATTTCTGTGTATTAAATTACAAATAGTTGATGTTGATTTCTCTTTTCAGTCAACGAATGTAAGAAACGATGGAAATCATTAAGGGATCGGTTTCGTTCCCTTTATAACAAAGAAAATACTACAGTCAGTGGACAGACTACCAACAAGAAAGTTGACTGGCAGTATTACGACGCCTTGAAATTTTTAATTCCGACAATTTCCCAAGCTCCGTAATTATTAATACTATACATATTTTATGTCATCTAGTAAGATTATCAATAATTTGATTTTTTTTATGTATATTTAGATCATTTAGCAACTACAGTGAGAGTAATTGCTCTTCCAACCACGACACACCATCGACATCACGGAACTGTAGTGAAAGTAGTTCATCTTCCAAACAAAACACCCCATCCACCACTAGGAACCCTATTAAAAGGAAGGAAGATGAGTTAGAGTACCACCTTCTCCAATTTATGCAAACTCCTGATGTTGAAGAACAAATTGATAGCGACACAAGTTTTGCGCTTAGTCTTGTAGAGCCATTGAAAAAGCTATTAAAGCGAAAAAATGCACTCGCTCGGATTAAAATTCAGCAAATTTTGTATGAATTGGAATACGTCTGCAGGATGAATGTTTTTTATTAAAAATCAGCTGCCTCTCAGATAATCTGCCACGATCCATGTATGGAGGGATGCACCAATCCAATAATGGGTAGGTCCAATGGGTTATCACCCAAAATATATTCTCTATTTGGGAAAAATGTTGAGACTTCATTTTGGGCACCTTCAAATATGTGAGAGTTTTTAAAACCTCTAACATCTGGTACAGAGCTGGGCCATCCACTGAACACATCGATATATTTCATATCCGCGTCGCATATTGCCTGGAGGGTCATCGATGTGTAGCATTTACGGTTAGTATACGCAAGAGAATCTGCTTTTGCTCCGCTCAACGGAACGTAAGTGCCATCGACAACCCCTATCAGATTACTGAAGCCGCTCTTCAAACTAAATTTAGATTTTACTGCCTCTAATTCAGTGCCAGCGGGCCATTTGATATAGCTGTGAATTACACTATTTACTGCGTTGATAATTCTCACAAAGCATTTGTTTAGAGTGCCCTTCGACATATTAAACCGTTCGCCAACTGATCTACAACAGCACACATATATTTAAATAAATAGTTAGATGAATTAATGTGGATAAAATACCTATAATAGTTACCTATAGGAATCCAGTGTCGCTAACAACCAAATTACTGCAAGTAATTGGTGTTTCGGATCAATTTGTGGTCTGCCCGCAACTGCATCCGCTTTAATTAAAATTGGAGTTACTATTTGGAGTAGTATCTCAAATGCACTTTTCTTTAGTCGAAAATTTTGTTGGAATTGTAAATCGTCGTAAAAATCAACAACTTCCGAAATATACGCGGTAATCCGTAGTGGTTTGAATTGCTTTTTGAATCTGATTAGTACATCTAGCTCTTCTACCTCGTCATCTTCGGCCGCATTGTTCACTGTTATCACCATCTAAAATTGGTGGGAATAATTTAAACCATAAACAATATTAATTTCAATTCATTCTAAACGAGTACTTACGTCCATTAATCCTTTTTTATAATTCAATAATGTTGCAAGCAATAGCAATTCTGCGCTTTCCATTTTTAAAATGTTTATAATTTTAGAATTATAATTTTTTTTATTTATTTGTATATGTAATGCCAATTTGACGTTTCAAACAATTATAGTTAAGATAGCCGGAACAATTACAATGACAGTTGTAACAATATGATTACAATGTAGCATTTGTAAACGCACTCCTGATGTTGAAGAACAAATTGATAGCGACACAAGTTTTGCGCTTAGTCTTGTAGAGCCATTGAAAAAGCTATTAAAGCGAAAAAATGCACTCGCTCGGATTAAAATTCAGCAAGTTTTGTATGAATTGGAATACGAGGATGATGCAGCAATAATTTGAATTTATTTTATATGTTTTAGTTTAATTAAATTAATAAGAGTGAATTTGCTTTAATTAAGTTTTGGATTATACTGATTTAGATTTTAAGTTTTGTGTACGTATGTCAAAAAATAAAATGCCTACTGAATTGCAATTTGAATTTCAATTTATTATTATAATAGAGTATTTTTTACACATTAAATAAATATATAATTGAAATAGAATGTGAGTTTTAATTTATATGCTCGTCTTGCCACTCTACTTTTCCATCGGTGACAAACCACTCAGCCAGTTCCTCTCTATTTCTTATTGCTTCAACTGTATTCAAGCAAATTGATGAATTGGGTCCCGTACTTTTAAATTCCCGATGTGGTAGTCTTTGCGCCTGCCTTAATATATTATGTAACACTACACAGCACATAACTATATTTATTGCATAGTTTGGTTGAGCAAGCATCCGAACTAACAATATACGCCAAGTGTGGCATAGTATCCCGAAAGCGTTTTCGATCATTCGTCGGGCGCGAGATAGTCTGTAATAAATATGTTTGACTATATTAGCACAGTTGAAATAAAAATCTTGAATTAATTTTTTTTACCTATAATTAAATATTTTTTTTTGTATGTAAGGTTTTTTCCTCCAAATGGTCTTAAAAGGTTCCGCCTTATGGGAAACGCCTCATCAGCAACCAAAAAATATGGAAACCTTTTGTTGCTTTTGGGTAAAATGGCATCTTCCGGAATTTGAAGTCCTCCGTCATGGTTCATCCATGCCTTTCCAAATTCGGATGCTGCAAAAATACCTGCATCACTGTTTGAACCATATCCACCAACGTGAGCCATGGTAAAGCGGTAGTATGCATCGCAAACTGCTAGGAGCACAATTAAAAATTTTTTTTTGTAACAGAAATATTTGGATCCGCTTTTTCATGGTTTAAACATTTGAATATGTTTGCCGTCAAGAGCTCCGACCCATAAAATTGGCAATATGTAATTGTTTCACTATAGCAGTCGAAACTTGTTTTACAATTTTCCAAATAGTGGAAATACCCATTCTGAAATCTAATGCTAATTTCGTAAATGAAATTGCATGTGCCAAATGTCTAAAATAAAAAAAGTAATTAAAATATTATATTTATGTAAATTTATAAATATGTACTTACATTAATGTTATGCACAGTTTTTCTTTTGCACTAATGCTTCTTCGGAATTGCGTGCCTGGATCCTCTATTTCATTTTGGATAGCATCTAAAATCACATTGAAATTAACTTGCTCCATCCTAAACAAAGTAAAATATCTAGAAAAGAAATTAAAATAAATAAATAGCCGTCACTGGTATTAGTAAAATGTAATTTCACACTTAGCTGGATATTCTTCTAGTAGTTGGCATAACGTTCGATAGTACCCAAATGAGTCCCGATTTGCTTCGGTGTTAAATTCGTGCACCCAACAACGATTTTTTTTGGTTATGTATGTATATATACACGAAATAATTATTTGTTTTCGTACAAATTTTGATTTGCGAATTAGTTTTCTTCTAATAATCGACATTAATGTTATTGATATATTTATTAATTTTAATATATTAATTTTTAAGATTTTTGTTTTTCCAACTATATACTTCGCTTGACAAATGACAAACAGAACAACAAACAAAATACAGCTACGAAATAATAAAGTCGACGCTCTTGGTATGAATGAGTCATGGCTTCATATTTACGGAACATAAAAATTTTGAGGCGAGGCGTGCGGTATGAAAAGTACTTAGGCTGTTTTTGAAACGAGTACTTATTTCAAACTTATTTACTTATTTGCCGCCATCTTAAATAAGTAAGCAAAGCCGTTCGAAATGAGTTTGCATACTTATTTTGACAGCGACATGAAACATAGATTGCTTTCTACGCAAAATTCTTCGATGTATAATTTTTTCGTTACATTTATTAATTTAATTAACTTATTGATAATTTTAGGAATATATTTATAACAATTAAAATGTCTTTCGGCAATGAAGAAACATAAAAACTCGATATAATGTTTAAATGTGTTTGATTTTTAGATGGAACTCTGCTGTATTTTTTATATTAAAGAAATTTTTCTTTGGCAATGAAAGATCGTAGTCCTGATTACCAAATTAATAGAAAAGGGTTATTATATATCTCATCAGTACTAATAATCGTGTTATCCATATATAAATACACCGTAATGTACGATACTGTACGTTATTTTCCTTTATGTGTCTGATTTGTGCAAAAAGGTTTTTTGTACTCTATTGTATAATTCGGATGCTCGATTTATCTTTAAGTTAATTATTTTATGTAGTTTTAATTCAGAAACATCCATTTGGTACCTAGAAATATTAATTAAATTCTAAAACAAAACAACTGACGTCCATAAATATCAACAAAAATGACAACTAAATTAGATTTTTATGGAAGAAAGAGACAGAAAATAAGTCACCTCGCCAGCTTACTTATTTGAATAAGTTAGGTTCCACAAATGAGTATTCGTTTCGAAAACAGCCTTAAACAAAATGTAGCAGAAAAGTAAAACGAAAAAGAAAATCGTATTTGTACCCATAGTGCATTGCATTCGAATTAGAAAAATAGATCCCATATAAATGTCAATATTTACTCTAGAAACAATATCTTTAAAACATAATCCACACGTTTTCCCTTTAAACATAATTTGGAATCAAATCTGTAACAATAAACATTTCGCAAGAAATCTGTATATATGACATAAAATCTGTTTTACTGTTTTGCCGGTTGAAAATCTCTAAAAAACAGATAAATCTGTCAATCTGGTAACCCTGATGGACACCCATACAATGTTTACGACAATTTATGTCGCGGAAAACAAAGAGGCCATTTATTAACAATATTTCTACCGTAAACATACCGTCGTAAACATTGTATGGGTGTCCATTAAAATGATATTTTGGCTGTTTTCGAAACGAATACTTATTTGTGGAACCTAACTTATTCAAATAAGTATGCTGGCGAGGTAACTTATTTTCTGTCTCTTTCTTGCAAGAAAATCTAATTTGGTTGTCATTTTTTGTTGATATTTACATGTGAATATTTATTTTTTTTAGATTTAGGATGATATTTTTAGAAAATAAATGGATCTTTGTTGACAGCAAAATATATAGCATGATTAAAATAAAAATGTACAGAGCCCGATTTTATAATTTCGTATATAAATTATAAAAACGTTTTGTAAACAGCGAAAGTGTGAACAGATGGTGCGCAGTTTTTGTATCTAAATATATATGTTATGGCGACAATAATCACCGATTACACGTAAAATAATTATTTCTTATTAATTAAGAACCCAACTAAACCCTTTCTTGATTGCCTTTAGCATCTCAAACACGTTATAAATAATCTAAGGTGAACCATCTAAAATTCATATCAACATAAATACGATATTTAAAAAATATTTCGTTTTTATACTTCTTAATTGCCACTAAGCATTTTAGTTAGTCCAAATATTATGAATATTCGTTATTTTATTAAATTGTATACGTTGAATTAATAAAAAATAAGGAATAAAATATTGGTTGAAGAATTTTCATTTGAAAACATTCAATGTTTTCATGTTGCTGTCAAAATAAGTATGCAAACTCAATTCGAACGGGTTTTCTTACTTATTTAAGATGGCGGCAAATAAGTAAATAAGTTTGAAATAAGTACTCGTTTCGAAAACAGCCTTTGTCCGAAAAGCCGAAAAAAATCTTAGAACAAATTAAATTTAAAGTCTATTTTCTATTACAAAGAATCCAGAAACTGGTCATATGTTATAATATTTCCGTGATCGATATATGCATAGGTTAAATATATGTTACGGTTAAAATCCAGAATCGGTAAATCTCCGAAATTTTAATTTTTTAAATTCGTTTTCACGGTTTAAACCAGGTTGTCCAGTGGTCCGATCGTTATGAAATGTTTGTTGACCTTCCCAAACTTCCCCGCAGTTGCATTTATTCCCCATCAAAGAGCTAAGTGTTATGAGGGATACAGTTAGCTCTAGTTAGCACCAGTTCCACCTAAAAATACTCTGTGGGATGAGGGGTGAACTATTTCAAGAATATGGGACTTTCATTTCATAGGTTTCGAAGAAATAGAACAGTTTTTTCAATTTTTACTTTTATAAAAATTAAATGAATTTAAAATTCGTTATGAATGTAATGAAAGTAGTTGTAGCACAATGCAGATACATTTGGTAAGTGTCGTGCCCCAAACGTTGTTATATTGTATGTTCTTCGTTATGTCGCTTAACCAGAAATTACAGGTGATATTCGGGGACGCTAAACATCGAGTACTAAATTTAATTTGCGAACATGGGAAATGAATCTATACATACTACAACCGCCTGAAGAGACGCAGCATTGTTGCCCAAGTCGGTAAGCATCACCAACGATAAGTAAGAGGAAACGCAAGACGACAGTCTTCCTCGATTCGTAAGAACCATGCCTCTATTATACAAGTTGCTATTACAGCCTTGGGATTGCGCAAGATCCTTGATTCATCGACCGACACCGTTCGTTGTCTGAAAGTGTTAGAGTACCGGTTACCAGTGTATCGCTCAATCATTGACACTTCGAACTCCCACATGTTCACGTGTCTAGTTTGTTCTTAACATCATACCATGTTTTAGTGCACTTATTTTAAGCCTCTCTCAGTCGAGGAAAACAGTTTTGCTTCATCTGCCATCGCATATGTTACATCAATTCGACTTACAAATCCAACTCGTGCTAGGCTTGCAAAAAAGGTCATTACACGCTACTTTGAACCTGGATACTGAATCGCCATTCGTCGAATTATCATTTTAAACTTAGATCACAACGACCACAGCCTCAGTCACAACCAATGGAACCTGTACAAACGAGGTTAAGTTTAAACTAAAGGTATAGGAATGTCTTGACACCAACGACGATACGCTCATGTTGTTGTGAGAGACCACGGATGTTTGTTTATGTCACAATCCGAACGGTTTAAAGAATTGACACACTATCGAAACGAAGACGGAATCTTCCTGTCATTCAATGACAACTCTTAAGACTACCTGGAATCGGGTCACATTGAGGATATTCTAAAGACCACAGTAGGTTGCTTTACCAGATGTGCTATTTCTCTTCAGGGTGTAATAATACTCAATCTTAACATGATATTCGATGCATCGCTCAAAACAATAACCGGTGTATCGCTTAATCAAATGGCATCCGCACAGTTTGAGATTGTCGTTTGTGCACTCTCGGTTAGAGTACTACCAGCGCTCCGGACCGTCAATTCGTATCAGCTATCACAAAAAGAAATAGGAAAAACTCTCAATCGCAGGAAACTTGCATCGAGAGAGTTCTTCGTCGACGATTTGATGGCTGGCACAGACGACATCGTGAATTTAATCTATGCTGCAGAAATGGTCTTCGAGCACCCAACAGCTTTTCAATGATATAACGATAATCCCGTGAGCATCAGGGTCTTCCTGTGGTGAATTGAGTAGATCTAGTAAAAACACTTAAACTACATTTATCTTTTTCAGCCTTGTATCAATTAATCGAACCCCTCAAAATCAATTGGGGGATAAATCATTCGACACATCGCATTGATCTTCAAATTCACGGGTTCAGCGACGCCTCTGAAAAATCCGACGCAGCGGTGCAGTAGAACTCGTACAACTTTGGCACATTGGACATCCAAGACTTAGGTTGCACCACTGAAAACAATAAGCTTGTCAGATCTCGAGCTTTGTGCAAGCTTGTTCCTCGCCAAACTCTCTCACTCTCGCTCATGGATCGAGTCGATAGTTTAATTTGGTTGACCGCTGGGCGACGTTTCTAGCCAATCTGGTTTCGCAAGTCCTGGATAACCTTCAACGTATCAATTAGACTTATATCGACACTAAGCACAATCCCGCACTGATTGCGTGTCTCGTTGTGGTGAACCCTTATTACTGCAAAGCCATGCGGTGGCAGGTTCTGGTTGGCTACAAAAGGACTACATGCCAAAGAACTATATAGCTAGTCGTAAAGCATGCAGATATCGTGCCGTCTCACACCGACTTATTCTACCTACTCGCTATACGTTTATCGCTTGGAAATGTATTACGGTATCACGGCGTTCTCAGATGCTTCGACCAAAATCAATGCCCTCGGCACAGCGACAAATATCAAGAAATCAATCTGGGAAACATTTATTAGAAAAGAGGCCACTTCGATCTCTGAACCCTTTAGTCCCTTACTACGGGTCATAAATGGACACACTGTATCGAATTTTTCATACACAAGCAGGAATCCGATTATCCTTTCCAATAACCAGCTATCAATTTACTTATTTCGCAAGCATATATCGTACAATGCTACTCGGTGGTCCACATCTTTAGTTGACTCATCTATGAAAACACTACTGGATCATAAGCATCAAAACCTTGGCGCGATCGCATGTACATAAATGTGATGTGTGATTTCAAAATCGCTCAATGAGGAGCCAACAACTGATGTAACAACTGATGCCTTCGAGACCGTTCCTGCACAGTGGCGTGGATATGCGTATATAATATCCATCAAACTACACAAAAGCCGTGTCAGACATTTACAAATTGTTAAATTTGCATTTTCGTCTGTTTGTCTCTCTCTAATTTAAAGATTGTGTCCGAGCTCAACGAACACGAAGAGGCAAAATCCAAACCCTATTCAACTGCGATTGTTCAACCATCTTGATCGGATCTAAACATCAACTAGTATTTCTGCAGCAGCAGAGCTTTAGAGATATAAATCCTGAGATCGCTGAACAAGATGGTACCTCGTGGAATTTCATTCCTCTTGCTTCGCTTCATTTGTTGGAAGTAAGAGTAAAATCCAGGAGTCCATTTTCGGGGAATTGACAACGCTGCTATGCCAGGTCAGTTCGTGCTTTAACTCGCGATATTGTGTTTCATGTCGAATGATCCAGGCAATTATTCGTAATCGTCACTCCAATGCACCTTTTAATTGGAGAGGCACCAATCGCGATGTGCAAACGAATCGTTTCAATCATTACAACATATTTTCGGATGAAATCGTGTATCATTTGTTTTTTCAGCACAACCTAATTCCTCGAATGCCTTCGCCAACTAAACGTAAATTCCGTTTCAAAACACCTTTAGATAACATTTGAAAAGTTTTTCACTAATCCTTCCATATATCGTTACCGAATAAATGGAAAATGTACATCATACATGTAATCATAATTAATGATGTTTTCTACAATTTCCTTTTCTCATTTTGTATTCTCCAGTTCTGTATACCCGTGCTTCGAGCGCATACTCGTTCACATACATATCTTGGATTAGAAAATGAAAAATTTTTATTAATTACATAATACAATTTTTTTCATTTTATCCGAAAAAATTCCCAAAAATATCCCGTTTAATCCTTTTCTTACTGCGTTATATGTTCGCGATAAAGAGGTGGGCACATTCTGTATTGTGAAAACTGTGCGGAACATGACAAATGTGTATTTAATGTAATTAATTATAACGAAAGTTTATGCGGAAGAAAATCAATTGAAAATATGAGGGAACGTCATTGTTTTGACGTTTACTTGGATACCAGCAAGCGAGCATACATGTTAAACCATTCCAGCACAATAAAATCATATTTTTTTATGTGTATATGTTATCCGCCATTCCGCCCCCAGTCATTTTAATAAACTCTTTCTCTCTCGTATCTAAATGTAAAGATACAAATGTCGTTTACTGAAAATCTTCGCGTACATACTCGTATAGTACATTTATTTTATCTAGATATTTCAAAAACCAATTAAAAGTTTTTCATAAAAACACATAAATTGTCTTCATTTTGCTTTGTTGTTTGGAAAATGTGAAAAATCATTTTCCTTGCAGAGGAATTAAAATATGAAGACAACACATACATATTTTTTGGTGAACGCACAAAAAAAAAATTCTAAAATTTTCTTAGATATAGAAATTCATCTTATGTGTATTAAGAACTCATTCATTTTTATTGTTTTATGTCTTCCTGTCTGTCTAGTGCGCTAGCTAGCTATTTCTGCTTGGTATACTTTGATAACAGAAATTCAAACAATACAATTTTGAATTTTATTTCTTTTTCGGGAGGCTGAACCAACATAATCATACTTACATATATACTAATTTATATTTACACATATTTAAATTATCATCAACGTCTTTATCTTTACTCCTCTTTATTTTCAAAATCAAAACTTTCTTAATTTTTAATGTTTTTTGTTTGTTCTATATTTGAAAAACATAAAAAGATGTACCTAGGAAATAGACAAATGAAATGTTTTGAAAACACGAAAATTTTCTTTTAATTATATTCCCGCAACTTGCTATTTATTAAGAAATAATTGCTTTCTTATATTACGAGTATATGTATAGTGTTTTACTGTACGTGAAAATAATAATAAAGTACCAAGAAAGAAGCTTTATAGTCCATGAAAACCTTTGCACTGGCTTTGAAGAAGATTTTTATTGATTAATTTTAATTGAACGAAAGCCTCTCGTATATCTTATTTTATAAATTTGTCCCAGATCCCAGTGATTTTTGGGGACCGCGAATGACAGCTTCCATAGATGCTGTAAAAGATAGCGGCATTTTGACAGCGGAAAATAAGAGATTGCGCTACTCGCCGCAAGTGGCAGCACTATCACTAAAACAATTTATTTTGTTATGTAATTACCAGCGGAAATTTTTCATTCATTATGTACCACTTTTTTCACTAAATAAAATATCTCAGCGGAATAAAATATTAAAAGTGATCCTTAAATTGGAAAATTGATTGATCTCCGAAGTAAAGGAACTCGGTATATGAAATCTTGAAATTTAACAATAATCCTTGCATCCGCCATTTCTTCTACTAGTAACCAATACTTTCGGTTGTTTTTTTAATAGCTAAGATCATATTGAGACTCTTTGGAAAATTGGGGAAAATTCATGCACTAGAATTTTTTGATTTTCTGCGGCAATATAAGTGATTGTCATCAGTAGTTACTTTTTGGGAAATATCTCAAATACTTCAAAAATATTGGCCAAAAACTGAAAATAACTTATTTGGCCGCAGAAGATCAAAAAATTCTAGTGAAAATTCTAGTCCATGAATTTTCCCCAAAAATTTCCGCTGGTAATTACATAACAAAATTAATTCTCTTTAGTAATAGTGCTGCCACTTGCGGCGAGTAGCGCAATCTCTTTTTTTCCGCTGTCAAAATTCCGCTATCTTTTACAGCATCTTCCATAGGAGATTTTTCATAATTTTTTTTAAATATTTTGAATAGCTCCTCTATGAGAATAACGAATGTAAACCAAACGATTCTAATAAAATTTAAATTAATTTGAAATGACGACTTTTGACAAAAAAAAAACTGGAACTGTGAATATTTAGTGGCTCACCACATTTAATTTTTAAAGCGAAAAATAACTCTTACCGGATTTTTGGTAAGACTGTCTTGTATAATCAAAAATGCCCATGCATACATTTCAGAAAACAACATGGGCAACCTTTGTAGGTTGAAAATTTAACTTTTAACTTTAATTAAAGCTTTTAATTCTTTGTCGTTTTTTGTGAATGATTAACTTTTCAACATCATTGCAAAAATTGAACCAGCTGATTATCAAGTTTTATTCCAAAGGGTCATTCGCCTGGACCTTACAGATATCGAATTACGGTGAAATAATTTTTTTTTATCAAAACTCGTCATTTTCTGTAAATTTATAAACTGATTTAAACTAATCTTGTTCGACATTTAATTTGCCATGTTTTTGTTTATAATCGTTTTTCCGTATAATATGCTAAGTACCATAGAAAATACAAGCAACGAAAAGCTTTTATGAAATCTGTTGCTTCAGTTGGATCGATGTCACCCAAGAATCTCTGATATCTTCCAATTTATGGGAAAAGCTTAAGTCTGAAATTTCATCCCGATCAACAATCCTTATGGGAGACCGTACAGTAACCAGATTTTTGCTAAGAAACAGTTTTATTAAAAATCCTCAGTCATTTTAGGAAACTGATCTAAATCGGAATTTTTTTCACACTGAATTGAAAATATTTTTGAGTTTTTTATATTCGTTTTTCTACTAAATGATAATACTTTTCAAAATATTTTCAAAGGACGATATTATCGAAAACCGCTTCGACCAAAAATCACTGAAATCTCCCAATTTGTGGAAAAAGCTTTAATATGAAGTTTCACCCCATCAATAAATCCACCTGGGAGAGATTCTTTTCTTACGTGAAAGAAAGTAAACCGATTTTCCAACTTTATAGGCCAGACGGATTGACTGATCTGGGTGAAGCTTCATACTTCAGCTTACTTCATAAACGGGACTATCATAGCGAAACTGATAGTTTCTACGTCTCTTACAGCTTTTGTAAAAAGAAAAACAAAACAAATATTAACACTATTTAATATAATATTGTAATGTAAGAAAACTATATTTATATTAAACAAACAAATAAGTACACAAATTATGCAAAATAATTAAGAAGAAAAACCTCGTTTGATTGAAGCGCTTGACCGCAACCGTACGGCTGCAATCGATGTAGTCCGGCGATCGTCCTGGCGTGGGGGCGCGGGTGGGCTTAAGAAGGGTCGCACGCGTGAGCACACGCGACCATCGCTCAAACCTTGTTCGCGGTTTACATGAAACAGTTTTTGCTTGTCAAAGAATTGTGTTCGTTGTCGAAACCTAGCCATTTAACGAATATTTGATTATTTTTCGTTTCGAGATACACATTAGGATGCGCAACCTTTTTAATTCAAATTAGTAGAAGAGGCCCGCAATGGGTTAATTTTAAAATCTTTCACCAGATACGTGACAGGGATTTTGTTTTTCATCTCGGCGATTTGAAAAGTTTCCGTGGACCAATTTGACGTGTAGCTCTTATCGAAAACCGTTTTGTATTTACTAATTCGAACATAATCGTCTTTTTTATATTTAATATTTTTCGATGCCGCCAACCTCATCGTTGCACTATAATTAAAAACGGATCGTTGTTATGAACAAAATCGAACCGTTGCAACCTAGTGAAGTTAAACGCTTTTGTTCATATTTTGTTTTAAAAGTGACGTATGGGTCTGCCGATTTCAAAACCATACAGCTCTGATCCGACAAACTAATAATTTTTACATGTCAAGCTAAAATATTTTATTTTTCATCTAATAAAATTCGGTGCTAAATTCAAATATGAAGTGTATTAGGATTAAAATATAACTAGCCGACCTGTGACTGAATAGTCAGTCGCGTGAATACATTTTATTGATTTTTTGGTTAAGAAATGATTAAGAAGTTTTTTTAAGATGTAAACTTGATGCACTTTTATCAAAAAATTAAGTAAATTCATATACGCGGTTAATTTTTAAATCTTAAACGGCAAGCACGCTCTCAAATGCACATATTATGACTTACGAGCCAAGTCAAATATTCATATCTCAAACGGGAAGCACGTGGTTGGGGTCACATGACCATTTTGCTTTTCGTTTAGCAGTTGAGTTCACAATTCAGCTTCTTCCGGTTGTCGAACTGTATCGAAGACTTGCACTTCTACGGGACTTCTCGAAGGAGTTTGTAAGCTGATCATAGCGCAAGAAATTCCATGCTGAATAAGAATTATGTTGATATCGTGGAGAGCCAAATTTTTTGCTACATTTTCAATATGGTGTCGGCTGTAATCAAGAGTCATGTCATTTGCATCCAGAGATCAAGAGGTTTTGAGCTGAAACCATGATTCAAGCTTCGTTCGACCAGTTTGTGCTGCACGCAACGCTTCATCTTTATTTCCAGCTTTGAATGTAATTACTTGTTGATTCGGTAGGTGGACAAAAAGCCGCATCAAGGCATAAGATCGATCATGCATTTTCGACTTTATAAAAAATAATTTGATATCGCGATTTTCAACAAAGTAGCTGACATCTGTGGCCCTATTCTGGTTTTCCCTGGGAATAGGGAATTAGGAAAAATATTTTCATAGCATTTTTGTTAAAATTATACTTTTGTGGCCTACTGAAAGAATAAGTTTAGTACAAAAAATTTCAAAACAAATTGATTTGGGAAACTTTTGTTCCACAAAATTTTTGTAGGGAAAAATATTTTCCCATTTAACTTTGTTTCGAAAATATTAACACCAATCATGTTCCCTCAGTAGGCCAGAAAAATATAATTTAGACAAAAATGCTATGAACATATTTTTTCCAATTCCCTATTCCCAGGGAAAGCCAGAATAGGGCCACTGGTGAACAAAATATAAGTCATAGTTTGCTATGAAGCAAAGGGGATTAAAACTGTCATAACAATGAATTTGACATTCAATGAAAATCGCCAATAACAAATTCAGAGAGTTAATAAAGCAAACTCATGGCAAACTCACATAGCGTCAAATCTTGGAAATTTTCTGAAACCACCTGAGGTACCCGTTTCGGGTACTTCCCGGTGCAATTTTTTCGATTTTAGCCTATGCTAGTTTAGCCTATGCACAGCATAGGCTAATATTATAATAGGCTAATATTTATGTCGACCTACCCTGAAAAAAATCTAACGGGTCGGATCATATTTAAGGGTCATTTTAGGGTTTAGTTTGAAAAAATTAAGAGTATTAATATACTAGAAGAAGATATTAAACGGGGCTGGGGTAACTTCACACAAGAGTTAGAGGGATATAGTTATGTTAGTTATGCCTGATCAATTTCTTTTAATTTTGGCGATAGAATCCGGGGATAATTTCGTGGATAGAAATTCGACAAGAATTATTTCCTGGCCAATCAACCATTGATCGCCACGACTTCATCGCAAGGGTGTTAAAAAAATTAAATCAACCACGTATTTTATTGTTACGCATCGTGTGTTTGGCGAGACATGCTGTTGGATGTATTCAGTCGAGTGGCAAAACACGGATTGACACATGCACATATCCTCATTTATTTGGTTGAACGGATAAGACCGAATGAAATCTATGATGTGGTATCAGCGGAAATTCCCGATAATGAGGAAGATCTACTGTTACATGAGGTTTTTACAAAAAATATGATTCATGGTCCCTGTGGCATATTAAATCCGAATTCTCCGTGTATGGTCGACGGAAAATGTTCAAAACGCTATCCAAGACAATTATTAGCAAAAATTATTAGTGGAAATGAAGGTTATCCAGTTTATAGCCGCCGATTCACTGATGACAATGGAAGGTCAACAATAGCCAAAGTGAATCAACAGAACATTGAAGTTGATAATTGTTGGGTTGTTCCGTTTTCGGTGTTACTCTCCAAAACATTTAAAGCACACATAAATGTCGAACTTTTCCATTCCGTAAAATCTATTAAATACATTTGCAAGTACATGAATAAAGGTATAGTGACATGGCTGTGTTCGGAGTTGCTGCCGAAAATTCCAACAATGAAATCACTCAATTTCCAATGGGCCACTGCTATGTTAGCAGTAACGAAGCTATGTGGCGTATTTTTTCATTCGCTATATATAAATGATACCCCACTAGTTTTTCACTTGGCGTACATCTAGAAAATGGTCAAAATGGTACCAATACAAGTATTATCTATCGATGCAATGCACTAGGGCGTCTTGACACAGTCCATCCCAGGCCAAGACGAGTGTTTTTATTTGCATTTACTTTGTCAATGTTCCTGGCCGAACATGATTCCAACATCTGCAAACTATTGTGTGTCACATACAGAGAAGATTGTCAACGTTTGGGATTGCTAGAGAATGACACTCTTTGGGATCACACTCTCGAAGATGCTGTGATTTCGTTAAATGCTAAACAAATACGAACATTGTTTTCTATAATTTTCTCTACATGCTTCAAAGTGTTGCAGCAAAGCAAATTGATCGTTTGGGATGAATGCACGTTGGTACACAAAAAATTTTTGGAGGCATTATACCGCACGATACTTATAGATTTACGAAACAACCGAAACCGGATTGGTGGTCAAAATTGCTAGTGATTCCACGATCAACGCTAGCCGAAGTTGTTAATGCATGTTTGAAGTCGTCCATTTTTATGGAAATATGTCAAAACACGCAAATTAAATATGAACATGCGAGTCCAATTGCAGAACAACCGATCTGGAGAGGTCTTTTCCAAACAATTGCTGGACACTGGTAATAGCAAAATTCCTGTTGACGCATCGTCTGATACATTACATTCCCAGCCAATTTTTGTCTTTTTACTGAATCAAAGACCGAACTCATCGAGATGGTGTGCCCCCAAACGTTGTTCAAAATTACAAAAATCATGTTTGGTTGAGCGAATTTTATATTGATTGCAACAAACGTTGATGAAATCGGTTGATTCCGTTACTAACCAAGATGATGTTGTCTATAATGAAATTGTTAAATTCGTTGGAATTGTCTGGATTACTACCTCATATTCTGCAATTAAAAATTGGATCATTATGTTGCGGGATTTAAACCAGCCACGTCTTTGTTAAGACACCCGGCTTGCGGTGAAGAAAGTAATGAACAAAATATTGTTTGCCACAATTTGAAAGAGAAGTCCAAAGGCGAAGATGTTTTGATTCCATGCATCCCTACGATTCCGAACTACATGCCATTCGACTTTAAACGGTTACAATTTCCAGTGCGGCTTGCATTTGCAATGCCGATAAATAAATAGCAAGGGCAGTGAATAAGTGTTTATGGCATCAATCTTGAAAATCAATATTTATCACATGGCCACTTGTATGTTGCCTGTTCCCGTGTTGGAAAACTATCCACATTTACGCGCCAGAAAACAAAACTAACAATATTTGGTATGAAAAAGCATTACAATAAACGCAATGTTTTTGAAATATTTTTTTTAATTTCAGTTCGAATTGAATATTCATAGCTAAGACAGGACAACGTCTGTCGGGTCAGCTAGTTCTTGATAGAAATAATGAAGGTTATTACTCGTAGAGTTAAATTCAGATTTTATAACACCAAATCGATTGTTACTTTCATTAACTAATCCACACAGTGGCGAAAGCTGGTGACTAACCTTATTGTTTTTGCATTCAATGCACATGATTGAAAAATATAATTTAGAAATATTGAAAATTGAATGTGTTATCGGTTTATGATAAATGTTTTGTATAACAAATATTTGTGAACCATTCGTGTTTTGAATAAAGTGCCTGTGGTTAGTGCATCAATTTTTTTTAAAGAATGTATTGAAAAAATGGAATGTATGGAAAATGAGTCGAGGCTGAAGACTCTCTAACAGAGGACCTCCCGGTCCAAGTGTCAAAGCAAATACTACACCCTTGTGCTGTGATTTATTTATTTTAGTTCAATAAAATGATAAAAGCAAGAATTATAAGTCGATATTCGGTTATAGATACATAAAATTAAAGTATTGAGCATGACAATATAATTAAGCCATTTGCATGTAAATTACAAAAAATACTTAAAATTAAAAAATAAAACACTTGGCATTAATCCACTCATCGTCGCCGACCCATTCCATTAACGATACACATCGATAAATAAATGAGGGCACAATATATATCAAGAACAGCAACAAAACAATATAATATTCAATTACTACAAAACATTGACATAAACTTAATAAAAAATTTATGTATATATAAAGCATTAAGCCAATTACCACAGATCATAAAATTTTCCGAAAATTTATAAATTATGACCCCGAGTGAAACCCTTTTTTCCTTTATTGTGATGTTGTTGTTGTTGTTGTTCACTATACAATAAATAAACGATACCGTACATACACACCATCACGCATTTTTCTCCAAACAAATTTCATTAAAATATTAATTTCCATTCTTTATTGACAAAACAAACATAAAATGTGAAAAAAAATAGAAAAGTTTTCTTCATACCATCATCCACATCAATATGGTGAATTTTCATCTCTGTCTCTATGCATATAAATATATACGATAATGTATACTGACATGGGGGCGTGTGTGTTCAATAAAACATCCCTTTTTAAAAATTCAACAGAGCCATAATTTACTTACGGTCATAAACTAAGCATTTTCGTTTTTATCATCGCCACCGCACCACGCAACCATACATTGCACACAAACACACACACACACACACACACACACACACGACAGTAATGATGATGATTATTTTTAATAATGATCATCACATACGCGAAACATAATCACCATCATCATAATCATCATCATCATCATCGTCGTCGTCATTACACTACACACATAAAAAATTCGAATCATAATATTTCATGCGCATACAAATATGTAATATATGTGAGAGTTGTTTTTGTTGGTAAGGATATATGTCCTTATATGAGTCGAGGCTAGAGTGAAAGAGTATACTGTATATTATTGTGCCGGGAATAGTAATAAATAAAAGGAATGGATAGCGAGCACCATATACCGAGCAACGCAAGAGAACGGGGTCGATTTTATTATCGTGCGTGTATTTTATGTCGCACAGCTAAACAGCACACAAGGATATAAAATTATTTATGCGCGCGTATATTTGAATCGCCTGAATTTATATTATTATCCTTTATACTTATATTTCGTCCACCATATTTTCGTATTAGATTATATCGTAAGTGAGCACCAAATAACCACCCCCTTGTCATATGTGAACATATACATAATATGCATACATACATATATACAATAAATTTATCGTAATGATGCCGATCACCATCTCTCCCGCTGGTACACAAAACAAAATATACGATATAGGGTAGTTGGAAAAATAAAGAAAATATCCACCCCAATAAATTTTCTACATCACATATATTATTATTTCAACGATATGTGAACGTATACACAGAAGTAAGAAGAAAATTTTTATTTTTGTGTCAGCCATTTTGTCACATGTGATATTATGATAAAAGGAAAACAACACACTGGCAAGGCAAAAATGTATAGCAAAAAAAAAAAAAAAAAACTTTGAAAATTCTCACCCCCATCATTTGTCACACTAACTAACTGTTTTTATTTTTATTTTTGGAGATGGTGCGGTGGGGTGGCAAAAATATATATGTTGCCATATCGCGAGGCGAACGACTACCATATACGAGTGTTATATATGGATACATATATATGAACGACAAATATGGGAGCTTTTTTGCGCCTCTCGCTTCCAATATGTACAAAAGCACATAAAGCTTTTGTTTTAGAATTAAATTTTTTGTTTTTTTTTCGAGTTTGATGGCAGAAACAAAAAAGTTATAATTAAAATAAAATTTTATTAGTTTTTAGCATTGTGAATGTGTCACATTGTTCAGATGAGTTGTATAGCACAAAAAAAAATAAAAAAAATAATGCGGGTAAGTGAAAAATGGAAAATGATTTTATCGGTGGATGGAGGTGCGAGCAGATTTGTATGTATATATTATGATATGCCTGCAATTCCGCAAATAAATGATTTACCGAATAAATGGTTATACAATTTTAGAAGCGTCAGGAAAATTATCAAGTACGTGTGACAAACCCACAACCAAACAATACTGGACTAAATTGACTTGTAAATTACCGGTCATTGGTGTCATTTTATTGATTTCGTTTTATTTTGATCAAATAATAGGTAAAATTAATTATTGGTAACTGTCAATTATTTATTTTCCTAAAGCTAGCAGATCCCATCCAGCAGAACATTACAAGGTACGAGTACTATGGATAATTATAATCTAATAATAATATTATAATTAAAAGCTCTATTAAACAATTTTGGGCTCCATCACGTCTAACTTTTTGGTCCGCTCGTACTAGAAAACGCATGAGGCCTTTCCATTTCAAAACTAGCAGAAAAATCGAAAAACGGACCAAAACCGAAATTAGTACGCTAAACACGATCAATTAACATATACATAATTTAAGGCTCATTATGGTCCAATCAAATTCCCCAGTAAAAATTTTTGGGCTCGGTCAAGAACGAACCAAGCCTTAGGTCGTTTAATTCAAAGCTAGCGCAGAACCCAAATCGAGAATCAGACCGGAACCGAAATTAGAACGCAAACCAAGATATGATTCTGCAGCTTTAAATAAATTAATCTAAAGCTTGGCTAAGATGGATTAGGCTATAATAAGTCTAAACTTATTTGTACGTCATTAAATGCTGTTTTGCGTTCTAATTCGACTTTGGTCCAAATTTCGATTCGAGTTAGGTGAATAATGAGCTTCAAATATTTGAATATAAATTTATCTTATTTCGGAAATGAAGTAAAACTTTATCACGAACGTGTTGTGCCTACAAATTTAATGGGGCATTTGATTGGGCGATAATGAGCCTAAAATTATTTATATGCCAATTTATCTTGTTTCGCATTCTAACTTCGGTTTCGGTCCGACTTTCGATTTTTCTGCTAGCTTTGAAAAGGAAAAGCCTAATGCTTTTATTAAAACGAGCGGAGCAAAAAAATTTAATAAGGCATTAACCTAAAATTAGTCTTTGATTTTCCAATTGATTTTAAATCATTTTTGGATTTGGATTTTGCTAACTGTTTCTCAAGCTACCACAACCACAGTTTTAGTAAGAAGGAGTGGAGTCCAAATTTTCTTTAATTGAGCATTTTATTAGCCTAAATTTATCCATCGTATCTCATATGCTATTTTTTATTTTGTATTTAGGCCATTAAAAAATAAATATTGGAGGTACAAATAAGTTTTGAGGTTTTCTTATATTTTTTTCAGGCGGCAAATTACTCGTGTTTTGAGGTGATCCAAGAATCGATGCAGTTTATGGCTTCTTCGTAAGCCGTGAAGTGCTGCTCCGCCAGGCCCTGAGTCATAGGCCGGAACAAGTGGTAGTCGGAAGGAACATTTTTGCTTGTTTCTTTTTGTCATCATGGGGAGCTTACCCCACGATTTTCTGCTGTTTGGGTTGTGTTAGTGAATCCACTTTATATTCCCGTCAAGATTCAATGTAAATAACTCTTCCAATTTTATCTTCGGAGCAGTTGTTCGCAAGTGAAAAAAATGATGTTCGGCGTCTTTTGGCTTAAGTTCATATAGAACCCAATTTCTTTATTTTGAAATGCTTGTTAAATCGATCTCAAAATGGCAGTGAGCTCCTCTTTAGTTTGGCATGAATCATGGTCCAATAACGCCTCCAACTCAGCGTCTTCAAATTTTACTGGTCTCCCTTCGCAATCTTTGTCGTTGATATCAAAATCGCCACTTTTACGCGAAACCATAGTACTCACATGTTTTTATTGGTGGAGCATCCATATCTTTCACACAGCAATCGATGTCCATCAGCTGTAATTTTCTTTAAATTAAAACAAAAAAGCAGCGTTTCCCGCAAATTGTGTTTTGTTGGCACTATGCTTGACTTGATTAGAGCTCTAAAAAGTATGTTGTTTATACTTCAGGGAGATGACACACACTGATTTTTAGAGGGAAGTGATGACACTTTAACTTGAACATAGTTACAAAATGCACCGATGCGATTTTATGCCATCTTTTGTAAATCGCTCTAAACTTATTTGTAATTTGTAATTTGTAATTTATTTGACTCTGTAGCAAAATTTTCTGCAGAAAAATTTGCCGGAATATAAAAATCGAAGAGCGAGAGAGCAAAAACAACCAATCATATTAGCTAAATGGGTTTTATTTTTGTAAACAAATTTCCCCTACATTTCATTTTACAAAACTTATTCCTCCTTTGGAATAAAAATTATTTATTCTGTTGAATAATTTGCTGAAGGCAGGCACCTTAACAAAAATATATTCCTAACTTCACTTCAAACTGTAGCAAATTTTTCTGCAGAAAATTTTGCTACAGAGTCAAATAAATTCACCTTGATAAAGGGAACTGTGATGTTCCCTTAACAATATTGTTTGTTTGTAGTATCAATTTTAAAATTTGTAATATGTATACGGGAATATTTCCACCAATTTTGCTTTGTTCCTTTAATTTTTTTAAAACTCATACAAAACGGAAATTACCCCAATTCTAGTACGTATAAGCACATTAATTCGGAATATTTTAGAAAATCCCTAGAAGAGGAAGTTATCTTAGTATAATAAATTTATTTTAATAAGTTTTTCTTAAAATATATTTTTGATTTTTTTGAATGACATATTGAAAAGTTTTTTTATGTCAATTATTCATGTTTTGTGTCTTGATTGGCTACATAATTTAATTACTATTATTGTTTTTTGTGTATTTGAAGTTTAAAAACGTTTATTTATATTTAATTTTCTTATACATTTTGTGACGTGAAAAATAGTTTATTATATATTTTTCTTATATTTAAAATGTAAATATTCTTGTTTTTTTATATTGTTGTTCTTAATTTTTTATGTTAAAACTTTTTATTTTTATCTTATTTAAAAAATAGTAGAAGTTGTACGTCCGATGGTATAAAATACCGAAAATTTGGAGAAATATTTTAAAATAATATTTTTATAATATAATAATACTTATATTTAAATAAGGTCTATAATTTCGCCACTTAAAAATTTATAAAATTCAAAGACCTTAGTTTTGATTATTTAAACTAATCTAATTTAAAATAATTTTTTTTATTTCGTTTCCCAAAATTGTGTTTATTTATAAAGCGCTAGTTCAATCAATTATTGAGTGCTTTAAAGCTGCACTGACCAAATTGCCCGCCTCAACGAGATCTGTTCGATAATTTATTAGACATTTATTACAATTTATTACAACAAATCCCGATTTTATTACAGTTGCCATTTTCCAGGAACGAGTGGTCGGTTCAGCTAACAATTAAACTTGCACCGCCAAAACTGTAACTTTATATGTAGCTATATGATATCGGGATGGTTCTTGGACCAGATATTATTATAAATTAGTTACATTGAATAAGTTAGTTCAAGACTACCACTATAATATGCCTAAGCGTAAATTTCATCCCAAAACCATTGTTTATTTCATAAACGCCAACTTAACTAACTTATTTAAGTTTTTTACACCAGACTGCCACCAGATTTTGGACCAAATGTTGCTCCAAAACTTTTTCGGTGGGGTAGGTCAACCTTTACCACGTGTGTAATAAAAATATTTTTGTATAATATTAGACGGAATATGCATAAGAAGATATAGGTTAGTTTTGCCACATTTAAGAATTTATTACACCAGTGGCACTATTCTGGCTTTCCCTGGGAATAGGGAATTCGGAAAAATATTTTCATAGCAACAAGTTTAGTGCAAAAAATTTTAAAAGAAAATTAATTGGGAAACTTTTGTTCCACAAAATTTTTATAGGGAAAAATAGTTTCCCATTTAACTTTGTTTCTAAAATATTTACACCAAACTTATTCCCTCAGTAGGCCAGAAAACTACAATTTAGACAAAAATGTTATGAAAATATTTTTGCCAATTCCCTATTCCTGTAGGTTAAGCACGAATAGGCCCACAGTGGTACTATTCTGGTAATTCCCCGGGAACATGGAATTGGCGAAAGAATTTATATGTAATTATTATTTAAAAAATTTTTTCTGGCATTCTGAAATAAAAAGTATGTATTCATTTTTTTGAAAACAAAATTAAATGGGTAATAATTTTCCCTGCCAATTTAGGTATGGAACTATTATTCCCAATTTATAAATGTATACATCAAGCTTTAATCCTCAGTAGGCCGGAGAAAAACTGTTTCAACAAAAATTACATATAAATTCTTTCCTCAGTTCCCTATTCCCGGGAAATTACCCGAATAGTGTCACAAACCACCATCAGATATTGGGTCAAATGATACTTCGTTAACCTAGTGAAGGAAAATCAACATGGTTCAGGTGGGTAACAAATTATCTTTGTATTAGGTTAAACGGCTTTAAAGATAAAGGCTTCATATATGTAATTTAAAGGACGATTTTACCATACATATTTAATAATTTATTACATCAGACAGCCAGCAGATATTAGGTCTTTTGAAACTCGGTGGTAGTTGTGAAGGGCAGATCAACTTTATCGAGGTGTGTAATAAATTATTTTTGGGTCAGTTTACACGGAATTTGATTCAAAAGGTAAAGGCTACAAATTTGTAATTTAAAGGTCGATTTTACCACCAGTGTAAATTATTACACCAGACCACTACCAGATATAGAGTCTAGTGTTAATCCATACCATATGAAGGGTAGGTCAACCTTACCCAGGTGTGTAATAAATTATTGTTGTGTCAGGTTACACGGAATAGGTTCTAAACTGTAAAGGCTTCAAATATTTGATTTAAAGTTTGATTTACCACATTTAATAAATTATTACACCAGACCGCCACCAGATATTGGGTCAAATGTTACTCCGTGGTCGTTGTGAAGGGCAGGTCAATTTTATTCAGGTGTGTAATAAATTATTTTGGAGTCATATTACACGGAATTGGCTCAGAATGGTAAAGGCTTCAAATGTGTAATTTAAATGTCGATTTACAACATATAATAATTTATTACACCAGACCGTCACCAGATATTGAGTCCTTTGTCATTTTGGTCGGCAGGTCAACCTTATCCAAATGTGTAATAAATTGTATTTCTGTCAGGATACGCGGAATTGGCCCCAAACTGCAAAGGCCTGAAATAGGTAATTTAAAGGTCGATTTTATACCACATTTAATAATTTATTACACCAAACCACCACCAGATATTCACAAGGTCCATGCGGAGTAATCATTTTACCTAATATCTATTGGCGGTCTAGTGTACTAAATTATTAAATGTGGTAAAATCGTCTTTAAAATTACATATTTGAAGCTTTTAACTTCGGAAGCCAACTCCGTATAACCTAAGCCAAAATTAAATTATTACACACCTAGATAAGGTGGATCTGCCCTCCACAAGGTCCATAGAGAAGGATTTTATACAATTTCTGGTGGCTGTCTGGCGTAAAAAATTATTAAATGTGGTAAAATCGACATTTGATCATATTTGAAGTCTTTACACTCTGAAGCCAATTCCGTCTAACACGCTAACCTGATACAAAGATAATGTGTTATCCGCCTGTGGCATTATTCTGGTAATTCCCTGGGAATAGGGATCTAGGGAAATAATTTATATGTAATTTATATTTAAGCATTTTTTTCTGGCATAGGTACTGAGGTAAAAAGCTAGGGTTAATTTTTTTTTGAAAACAAAATTAATTTGGGAATAATTTTTCCTGAAAATTTAGATATGGAAAAATTATTCCCAATTTATAAATATTTACACCAAACTTTTTTCTTCAGTAGGCTGGAAAAATAATATTTGAACAAAAATTACATATAAATTTTTTTCTCTAATTCCCTATTCCCGGGCAATTACCAGAATAGTGCCTCTGAATAAGGTTAATTTTGGTGTAATAAATACTTAAATGTGGCTTTGCCAACCTATATATAGCAATTTGAAACCTCCATCTTCTTATGTCTATTCCGTCTAATAGTATACGCAAAAATAGTTTATTACATACCTGGATAAGATTGACCTACCCTACCGTCAAGGCTTTAGAGCAATATTTGGTCCAAAATGTAAAAAACTGGTGTAAACAACTTATTAAAGTTGGTGTAATTGGCGTTTATGAAATAAACAATCGTTTTGGGATGAAATTATACGCTTAGGCATGTTATAGGGGTGGTCTTGAACTAACTTTTTCAATGTAATTAATTTGTAATAAATTCTGGTCCAAGAACCAGCCCGCCCAATATCATAGCTACATATAAAGTTATAATTTTGGCGGGGCAGTATTAATTGTAAGCTAAACCGACCTCTCGTTCCTGGAAAATGGCAATTGCCATAAAATCGGGATTTGTTGAAATAAATTGTAATAAATGTCTAACAAATTATCGTACAGATTTCGTTGAGGTGGGCAATTTGGTCGGTGCAGGTTTAAAACAATGAATTATTCAGTAATTTACGTAAAGCGGTTGGTTAGAAAATAATCATATCTCTACTTATATTCAATTACTTCGAATTTGCGATCTGCAGAAGAAACCGCTGTACTAAACCTTTAAAATTTTCTTCTAGAAATTAACATATACTTAATATGACATTCGTAAGTCTTACGCGGATGAATCAATATTTTTTGGGAAAGGTGTTTTCAACAAAACATGTTCTGTTGTTCTTCGACAAGTGCGTACTGCTAGTACACCTATTTTTGTTTCAGTATTTAGAATTTTCTAAGACTTTTTAAATAATCAGTTTTTAAACGACAAATGTTGGTAGCGACAATTTACCACAGCAAACGAAAAATGTATATTAGAAAATAAATTGATTAGTTTTAAGATAGGTTAAAAGTTACCCTTACAAGCTACATTTTTTTATTTTCAAACTTAAAAACTTATATTTTTCGTTTTAAAGCAATAAATTTTAAAATTTTTGAACGAAAAAGTCAAAAAATTATTATATGTATAAATGTAACATTTAAGCTGCTTAACACAGGTGTTTTCATCGAATTTGCGGCGTCTATAGCCGGTTACAACATACTTATGGTGTATGTAAAATCAAAAATTAAAAACATAAGTTAATGAAAAAATAATTGTTTGATTAATAATCATAATCTCAAATTTAGATAATTTCGTAGGTATTATAAATTAATTATTATTATTATTAGTGTTCAGTGTCAACTTAATCAGCCTTATTTAGTATATTAACAAACTTAGTATCGAAACCTATTCAGTTTTAATTGTTTCAAAATATCTAAATATGTAATAAAAAGAAAATTCATAAATTTGTCTTTTTTGGTTTGATCGTGGAACGTACAGTCGTATATTTTCGTGAGCATATAAAAATTTTTATTTTCCTGCAAATACAAACTATTTATAGGTAAAAAATATGAATAAAGAATTAATAGAGAACTACATGTGAAAGATAATGTATAAAAATAAAAAGTGTTTGTGTGTATATGTAACCATTTCTAGAATAAACAACGTTTTATTTTTTAGTCGTTTATTAAAAATTTGCACCACTATATATCCAGGGTTGTAATGATTTTTTACAGCAACAAACAACATAATGGAGAGATGTATTCGGCTTAATAAGTCTTATTAAATAATTCGTATATGGCCAGACCCAAAGAAAGGCTTAATCATACTAAGCTGCCATCTAAACAAAGAAAGTCTAGTGATGGTCGCAACACATTCACTCTTCAACTTCAATTTCAATTTCTTTTACGTAATAAAATAAACTATATGGAATGAAGTCAGAAAAAGCATTTTAAAAAAATATCTGAGTGTGTGGTAGCAGTACAGATTAAATGTCTAAATCTTCTCTGATCAGTGTAAAACTTCATACTGAAAGTTATGTCATAAATTGGGAGTTCCCAGTGATTTTTGCCAGAAATCGGTTTATATAGGAATAGCTTTTTTGCAAATATTTTGAAAGGTATGTAACATTTATTAAAAAACGATTTAAATCAAATAGATTGTAACTTAAATTTTAGAAAAACTTTGTTTAAATCATTTATAATATTTCATTGGAAATTACAAGTTTTGATAAGAAACACTTTATGTAGTCCAGGCAGATTGACTAATACAAAATATCACGAAATTCGGTGGAAATTTGTGTACCAGAAGTTGTAGCTTCCATATTAGCGCTTTAAATTTCTATGATGTTGAAAGGTATAGCTTTTCAAAGAAGCGACACAGAATTAAAAGATTCAAATAGACGGCAACAAATCAGCAATTTTCAACAAGGTTTAACCTCGTTAGTTTTCTGAAATTTATACAGGGAAAAAGATTTTTATTATTCAATACAGTTTTTACTGTAAACGGATGAGATTACTGATTTGAAAAAATTTACCTTCTCAGCAGGCCGCGACAACTGATGTAATATTTTACATTGGAATATTGTCAATATATAGAACTATACCATGTAGTTGTAGTACTAGCGAATTATTGTTTAGCCTACGAAATTCGATTTTGTCACATTTTTCATCTATATTTCATTCTCACAACTTTTCGTGTTTAACGAATTTTTATATTTTACTTGGTTTTTATTGTAATGGTTTTATTGTGATTGTTCTGTATACATTGGTCTATTTTCAGTGCTCTCGAATTAAATATACAATAGTAGGAAATTTTTTGTTGTTTCTCTAGGCTGCTCTGGAAATAGTTGGATATTGTAATGTTATTATTTATATAAATTAAACTCACTTATAACTTTATTAAATTGGATTTATTTAGACCTTTTCTATTATTTTACATATTTTATCTTTTAGAATTTACTTTATTGTTAGACCATCCATCGACGGCTCCTCAAACAATAATAATGTTTTTACTCGATCGATTTAATCAATATGCCAAACTTAATATTAATTATTACAATATTTCGTAATGCCTAATAAACATATTTTATTTTTGTTATTAAATCATGATAAAGCAAAATAAATTTTGAAATACAAAATATGTTTATTTTACAAAATACAATTTCATGCAATTTCTCAAATCATTAAATATTTTTCGGTGTGTACTTATTTCGAAATGCCAAGTGTATTGCACCGCGAATGATGTTGAAATTTCATGATAAGTGTGTGGCATTACATCCTTCCCCTTTTCAGAAAAATTTACCAATTGAAGATTTGTAAATTTTTTTTTTTTTTTTATAATTAACTTCTATAAACATTATCTTGTTATTTTAATTTAGTAATCTTAATTTTACTCAAATGAGTTTATCTTAAATTTGTATTTATATTCATATAAAAAAAATTACATTCTTGTTTTTATTTTTTTAGCCGATTATTGTGTATTTCTTTAATTTCATTATCAATCTTAATCTTTGAATTCACATCATTTCTTTCCACTATTTCAAAAGGTCCAGTGTAGTTACTTTCAAGCTTTCTTCTCTTACCCCTTTTCAGATAAACGAGATCACCTACGTTAAAATTTCCTGGATTTATTTTTTTATCTAATTCCTTTTTCCTATTTTCTTTTGTTCTTTGCATAATTGTCATAATTATAAATCGGGTTCGTTTTTTCAGTATCTATGAATGATGGTATGGTAGCTAACTTTCCAAACACTAATTCATATGGAGGGTATTGTGTATCAGTATGTGGAGTTGTATTATAAGAGAATACAAAGTATATGGTAACCATTCATCCCAGTTGCCATTGGTAGTGAAATTATTTAAGTATTCATTTAAAACTCTATGGTTTCGTTCTATTGAACCCAAGGTTTCATGATGATATGGTGTCGAGTTGACTTGATTGATTTTTAGTAATTCACAAATGTTTTTCATTACTTCATTTAAAAATTCAGTTCCCATATCTGTTTTTAAAACCTGGGAAATACCATATTTTAACACAAACTTTTCTACTATTGATTTCGCAATGGTTATGGCTTCTTTATTTATTAATGGAATTGCTTCTATTTATTTTGTTAATTCGCATTGTAAAGTTAATATGTATCTAAACCCATTCGAAATCTTTAGTGGTCCTACAGTATCTACTGCTAGTACTTCAAAACTACTCCCTGATGTTTCTGTAATTTTCATTTTCTCTTTCGTATGCCTGATTATCTTATTCTTTTTGCAAGATTCACACTTATTTATAAAGTCTTTGACCATTCTACTCATATTTTTCCACACATATCTCTGTTTTATTCTACAGATTGTTCTTTTAACATCTGAGTGACCTCCAATTGGATTCGTCTGATTTTCTAAAATTATTCCTAACATTTCTTTGGTATCTATTATTCTTTTCGGCGGTTTATAAATTATTATTTTTAAATTATTTTCTTCGTTTTTACCTTTTTTTGAGTTCTGCAGAACATTAAATTTATTTTTGAATTCGTTAATATCTATGTGACTAAAAATTAAATCGTTACTTTTCAGCGCTAGTTTATCTATTTTCAGTTTTTGCATGCAGTTAATTAACTTCTCCAATTTTGAATTCATTTCTATAATTGGATTATTGCTAATCAAAATAGTCACAGTTTTTAACCATTTGTTGTCATTGCCGAATTTATTTATGACCTCTGAACCTTTTGTTACATTTATAAATTTGTTATTTTTAGTTTTTCGCGAGTTTTCTGTACTTCCATACACAAACCTTAATTCTTTTAATTTGTTGACTTCAGTTATAGATGTACATTCCCAAGCGTAGAGTTGATCAGGCTCTTTTCTTGGTACCTCTACACTAAAATCTTTAGAATTTTCATCAAGTTTGTTTTTCATACTTCTAGTGATTACATTAATTTTTTCTTTTGGTATTAATGCTTTTAATTCTTCAGTATCCCAAACTATTCTAGATAAAGCATCTGCATTGGTATTTAGTTTACCTTGTTTGAAAATTATTTTAAAATTGAAGTCAATTAGATCTAATCGTATTCTGGTCATTTTAGACGATGGGTTCTTATTTGTAAACAGACTTACAAGTGGTCTGTGGTCAGTTACCACAGTAAATTGTCTACCGTAAAGGTAAGGTTTAAAATAATTTATGGCCCAATGTATAGCTAATAATTCTTTTTCAATAACTGGTTTGTTTAGTTCGTGTTTATCCATAGATCTACTTGCGTAGGCAATTGGTAGATCTTTCCCAATTTCACCTTGTGATAAGACAGCACCTAACGTGAAATTTGATGCATCCGTTGTTAGAACAAACTCTTTATTAAAATTTGGATACTGTAAGATTGGTGGATCGATTAATTTTGTTTTTAGTAAATTAAATGCTTTTTCACAATCGTCAGACCAAACAAATGCTGTTCTCTTTTTTAATAGGTTATTTAGAGGTTTCGCTATCAAGGCAAAGTTGTTGATGAACCTTCTATAATAGTTACAGAATGCAACGAATCGGCGTGTACTATCCGAATCGGTTGGGCGTGGATAATTTTTAATCACTTCATATTTCGCAGGGTCAGGCTTAACCCCTTCACTTGTGATGTAGTGACCTAAATACGTGACTTCCTTTTTTAAGAAATTACATTTAGATGGATTGATTTTTAAATTATAGTCTCTTAATCTTTTAAATATTTTAATTAAATTATTATTATGGTGTTTCATTCCACAACCAAAAACAATTATACCATCCACATATAAAAACGCAAGTTCCTCAAGGCCAGCTAATGCTATTGATAGCATTCTTTGGAAGCTATTGGTGGATATTTTAAGTCCGAACGGTAACCTTTTAAATTGAAAGTGTCCTTTATTTGTCGAAAAGGCTGTCATAGGGCGAGATTTCTTCACTAGTTCTATTTGATGAAATGAACTAGTTAGGTCTAGCGTTGAAAAATATTTCGCTCGGCCTAAATTATCTAAATGTCCTCTAGACGAGTTAATGGAAATTTATCGTCTTTATTTAATTGCCTATAATCTACAACTAATCTCCATTTCTTATCGCTCTCAGAAGATTTTTTTGGCACAATTAACAATGGAGAATTGTACGGACTGATTGAAGGTTCTATTATATCATTATTTAAAAGGTTTTCGATTTCTTTATCTATTTCATTATAATGAGCTTTTGGTAACCTACAGTTTTTTATATAGACTGGAGTACTGTTTTCTTTTAGAATTCCTTGTTTGTAGAAATTGTTTGTTGTTAATGTATCACCTGAAACGTAGAAAACATCTATAAATTCCCTACAAATTTTAAAAATTTCTTCTTTTTCATAATCATTATTATTTTCCATGTTTAATTCTTTAATTATTTTTGTGTACCGTTCTTAATTTGAAATGTTAGTATTTTTAGTGTTCCGTATTATATGATAATTACTTAAATTCTTTAATTTTGGTTCATATTTATCTATTTGCACTGCTTGTTCATTAGTGTTTATTATTCTTATATGTGCAATACCATTCTTAGGAATTATTCCATTGCAAATAAATACTCCTTTACTTATTTCTTCATTTAAAATTATGCTATCTTCACTTCTTTTAATATTTAGAGCTTTTAAAATTTCTGTTCTCGCTGGTATTGTTAAAGTGTTTTGTGTTGGGAGATTGGTCTCCAAGGGTAGAATAATTTCTTCATCTACTGAGTTAATTGTGATTGTGTAAGTTTCGTAATCAATCTTACATCCATTTTTGCTCAAAAAATCCCTACCTATTATTCCATCAGTGTTTATGGGGAAATCCTTATCTACTATATGTATATTTTGTTTTATAATTTGATTATCACCACAGCATGTTCCAGAACTAGAAACATTTCTAAACTTAGAAAAAATAGATATATGTCTTGTCTCGGAAACTCATTTAACAGAAACTTCATTTATTAAAATACGTGACTATCAATGCTATCATGCTATTCATCCAGGAGGAAACGCTAGAGGCGGGTCTACCGTAATTGTTAAAAATAATATTAGACATTATGAAGTGCCCGGCATTGAGGAAGAAATTATGCAGGTTAAAACCATAATAGTTCAATCACTAAATAATAGGGAACTCAGTATCTCCTCTATTTACTGTCCCCCACGCCATCAATTAAAAAAAGAAGACTACAGTCGACTTTTTAAATCACTAGGATCAAATTTTATCATAGGCGGTGATTTTAATGCAAAGAATACCTATTGGGGATCTAGACTCACAACCTCTAAAGGGAAAGAGTTATTTTATGCAGCTCGCGAGAACAACTGTGAATTCTTCTCTGGCGATAAACCAACATATTGGCCTGCTGACATACATAAAATTCCAGATCTTCTTGACTTCTTTGTAACAAAATGAGTTTTAGAGGACTACACATGCATTGAAAATAGTGAAGAACTATCATCTGACCACTCACCTGTGATCATGACGCTGAGTACAATGATAATAAAAAAAGATAATTCACCCAAGTTAACAAACAATAAAACCAATTGGGATCTATTCAAGAAATTAGTAGAAGATCGAACAAATCTCGGCGAACCAATTAGAACGAAGGTGCAGCTGGAAGATGAACTAGAAATATTTAATAACAATATCCAGCAAGCGGCTTGGGAAAGTACACCGATTTCTCATACCAACGCTATAATGAAACATAACTATCCTCTTGAAGTCAGAGAGCTACTCAAAGAGAAACGGAAAGCTCGCAAAATCTGGCAGCACTCTCGTGCACCGCAACACAAAACTATTTTAAATTTTTTGTGCAACAAATTAAAACAACTAATAAAGGAAATAAAGAACGAAAGCATAACTAAGCGACTACGAGGTCTTTCTGAATTAAAGGATGACGATTACTCGCTTTGGAAAGCAACGAAGGGACTAAAAAGATCCAAAATGCATGTGCCGCCTATCAAATGCGATGACGGATCATGGGCTAAAAGTGACAAGCAGAAAGTTTCTCTATTTGCTGCTTATTTAGAAGAGACCTTTCAACCGTTGCCGAGACAAACAGCAAATGAAAATACAACAGTCGTAAACAAAGCAGATGATCTTGACATAAGGCATGTGACTTTATTGGAGCTTAAAACTGAAATCAATAGTAATTTAAGTATCAGAAAAGCTCCAGGTTATGATTTAATAACTGGGCAAATTATGAAAGCCATTCCCGAGAAAGGTTTGCGTAAATTAAATCAAATAATTAATGCAGCTTTCAGACTGAAATATGTTCCACGACAATGGAAGGTGGCCGAAGTAATAATGATTCCTAAACCAGGTAAACCAGGAAACGATAAAAAATCATATAGACCGATATCACTATTTCCCGTCATATCAAAAATATTTGAAAAACTGTTGCTGAAAAGACTCAAACCTATAATAGAAGAGAGATGCCTAATTCCACCACACCAATTTGGGTTTAGAGAAAATCACTCTACAGTTGAACAAGTTCACAGAATAACGGATGTCATTGAGGATGCACTCGAGAATAAGAAAATATGCTCCAGTATTTTCTTAGATGTAGCTCAAGCTTTCGACAAAGTTTGGCACCAAGGGCTTGAATTTAAACTGCATCGAGACCTGCCTAAGCAATTTTATCAAATTCTGAAATCGTACATAGCTGATCGACACTTTAGAGTCAAATTTGAAAATGAGTACTCTGAAATAAAAAGAATATCAGCAGGTATACCACAAGGTAGCGTACTTGGACCTATTCTGTTTATTCTTTATACGAGAGACTTACCGAATATTGAAGGTACCACAGTAGCAACATTTGCAGACGATACAGCTATTCTAGCCGTTGGAAAAGATATTTCGGAAGCAACAAGCAAACTTCAAAGTGCAGTTAACACGGTGAGCAACTGGACTAAAAAATGGCGTATCTCATTAAATGAAGCCAAATCAGTACACGTCAACTTTACAAATCAAAATGTAAACTGTATTCCCGTGGTTCTAAACTCAAACCAGATTCCATATGCAAATACAGCTAAATACCTTGGCATGACCCTCGATGCTAAGCTAAGATGGAAGGAACACATCAAGAAGAAAAAAGAAGAGTTAAACATCAAATATAGAAAAATGTACTGGCTCATGGGTAGAAATTCCGAGCTCTCAATACACAACAAATTGCTTCTATACAGGCAAATGCTAAAACCAGTATGGACCTATGGTATCCAACTTTGGGGTTGTGCCAAGAAAACCAATGTACAAATGATACAATGCTTCCAAAATAAAGTGATACGAGGGATTGTGAACGCCCCATGGTACATTAGGAATGACAACATCCATAGAGACTTGAAGATGGAATACGTCACCGATGAAATAAAGAACCATGCAAGGAAACACGTACAGCGCTTATCTCTACACGAAAATGCAAATATCCGTCGTATGTTGGACACCACTAGCGGAGTGAGGAGACTCCAAAGGCAGAAACCGCTTGAGCTGGGCAGTTTGTTTTAGAAGAAATTATTATAAAATGAGTAACCAATAGGTTACTCATCTTAATCCGAGAACTTAATTTAAGAAAGATAAATTACTAGATGATCTCTGAATCAGTTGTAATATTGTATAAATAAAAAAAAAAAAAAAAAAAAAAAAAAATAATTTGATTATGGAATTTAAAGTTTGTATATACAGTGCCTAATGAATATGTTTCGGAGTCTGTCACTCCCGTTATTCTACATTTATTATTACTATCTATAGCTACATTTTCTTTTAATTTATCCACTTTGCAAACAGTGATATCCGATCCTGTATCAACCAGAAATGTCAAGACGTCTCCGGACAAATCTGATTGTAACATTACCAGACTTCCTGATTTTGCATTTATATGGAGAATTAGTGAATTGCTAACTCGTTTAATTGTTTTGTTATATCCTCCTGTGATGTTATCGGAGGAATAACCCCGTTTCCCGAGCTTTGTAATACGTGTATATTTCGGTTGTTGCGATTTTCATTGTTATAAATTTGATTTCTATGATTTCGATTATTATAATTTTGATTTCTGTAATCAAAATATCCTTGGTTATAACTATTATTTCGGTTTGAGAAACGTTTCGAATTTCGTTGCCCATAGTTTGTATTAGGATGATATGAATTATTTTTGTTCAGATAACTATTACTATTTCTGTAGTTATTATAGTGTTCACTATTATAACTGTTATTGCTCCGACCGGCAATTCCACTGTCCCTATTAAATTTGTTTCTGGTAGATTGAAATATTTGATGTTTAAGTTGTGACACATTTTGTGTGTCTGTTTGAAAAATTTTTGAGGCCTCTCTTGCAACTTCTATAGCCTCAGATAAAGTTTTTGGTCTAGCTGCCATTACAGTGGGTTTTAATATATCTTTTAATCCCTCTTTGAATGCATTTAAACCCAATTGATCTGATATCAAATGTACGTTTTTTTTATCTGCATCAGCTAGGATTTTTACTTGTACACTATTTAGTTCATTAACTAACTCTTCAATCTTTTCTATATAATGTTCTATTTTACCCGTTTGCCTAAGTCTATGTATTTCTGATTGTACCTCTAGTGGAGAACGCCTTAAGCCAAAAGCTTTGTTAAATAGTTCTTTTAATTTCTTAAAACTCTCTGGTTTTTCTTCTAACGTAATTTTTGATTTTACACTATCACTAATTTTAGTTGCTAACACTATCGCGATCAATTTTGGTTGATCAGCTATTTTTAATTCGTCATGTAGCAATTTGACTAAACTTAAAAAATTGTCTAGTCCCTTGTGTTCACCTGTGAAGGTCGGTAACACTTTAATAACTTTACTAATTTTTAGATCCATTTTCTTCTTAAATGGCATTTACGCATTGTTTAAATTAATTTCATATCTAATATTATAAATTTGATCACACACACAGAAATTATATGTATGTCATAAAAATTATTTAAATCATCTGTTTTGAATTGTAATTTAATAGTAATCACAACAACAACACTCGTTTAAAAATATAATAAAAAAATTTTCTTTTATACAAATATGTTTTGAAATTAGATACACACTACTGACACAATTTTTTCTTATGTAATATATTATTGCTATGTATGATTTTTGTTATGTTATCATGTTATTATAGTTTAAGAGTTTATTACTCTTGTTAAATTTGTAAGTATTTCTTTTTTTGCTTTTTTATACATTTTCTTAATTATATAAATTATAACTAATACTACTATTATAACTATAGTTACCTTAAGATATCCTGTCAGGTCCATATTATTTGATAGTTGTAGTTGATGGTTGTTGCTCATGGTTTTCTCCTTATTTTGTGTAGTTTCGATGTCCCTCACACCATTGAAGAAATCCATTTTGTATTATATATAATAATGCCCAAATTTTAAGTGGGGGTTTCCACTCTCGTCTATCAATTTTTTTTTAATATATGTATATATATATATATATATATAGTGTGGTGCGACGGACACCCAACACTTTAAATTAACTTTTTATTCATTAACAATTTATTTTTTTTTATAATAATATTAATTATTATAATTTATGACCATTGTTTTAGATTAACAAGGTATTTTCACTTTATTAAATTAGCTATTATTATTATTAACTACTACTCACTTTATTAAATTAGCTATTAGTATTATTAACTATTATTATTATTACTTTATCATCAAATATTTTTATTTTTTAGACATTTATTTCACTAGTTTAAAAATTTTTACTGTAAACTCACTGTAGATTCAAGTTCGTATGGGCAAGATCGCCATGTAATGTAATTATTTATATAAATTAAACTCACTTTTTATTAAATTGGATTTATTTAGACCTTTTCTATTATTTTACATATTTTATCTTTTAGAATTTACTTTATTGTTAGACCATCCATCGACGCCGCCCCGGTGGCAAAGTGGTCAGCATGTTTGCTCCAGCGACCGGAGGTCCCGGGTTCGATTCCCGGTGGTGACAAGGAAAAAATTTCACGGCTGGTTTAGGATCAATGAATTAATCACTCATTATCCGAAATGAAAATACGATTATGAAACCTCATTTGAGGCGGCCAAATCCCTGTATGGGATATATAGTGCCAGAGAGAGAGAAAATCCATCGACGGCTCCTCAAACAATAATAATGTTTTTACTCGATCGATTTAATCAATATGCCAAACTTAATATTAATTATTACAATATTTCGTAATGCCTAATAAACATATTTTATTTTTGTTATTAAATCATGATAAAGCAAAATAAATTTTGAAATACAAAATATGTTTATTTTACAAAATACAATTTCATGCAATTTCTCAAATCATTAAATATTTTTCGGTGTGTACTTATTTCGAAATGCCAAGTGTATTGCACCGCGAATGATGTTGAAATTTCATGATAAGTGTGTGGCATTACAATATCCGAGTTAGCCTCACCTACAAAGTTCAATTTATTTCTTTGTTACGATAAACGATCCCGTTTGGGTTAGATATGTGTTCGATTGGCCACTTTAACTGAACTCTTACACGTTATATCAATGAATACGGAATCGAGCATTAGATTGTTTCTGTTACTTATTTAATTAACAATTTATTACGCAAGATCGCCACTAGATAGATAATGGTTGAAATATTTCTTCGCGAGCCTTATGGAGAGCACGTTTATCTTGTTTAAGTGCGTGTAATAAATTATTTTTGTGTCAGATCATAATCTAGATAGACATATAAAGTTCGATTTTAGCCCCTAGTATAATTTGGACCCAGACTTTGGATACATTTTTTTTGTATGGGTTTTGTGGACTGCAATTCTGCCCTCCACAGAGCTCATTAAGTAATATTTGAATCAATATCTTTTGGCGTTCTAATACCAGAAAAAACATGCCCACGGAGAAGCTCACGACCTCTGACGCCAATTCCTTCTAATTTGATACACAAATAATTTATTAAACATGTACTAATGCTGTATGAGATAGCGGAATTTTGACAGCGGAAAATAAGAGATTACGCTACTCGCCGCAAGTGGAAGCACTATCACTAAAGAGAATTAATTTTGTTATGTAATTACCAGCGGAAATTTTTCATTCATTATATATATATTTTTTCACTAAATAAAATATCTCAGCTGAATAAAATATTAAAAGTGATCCTTAAAATGGCAAATTGATTGAATTTCAGTTATTTTCAGTTTTTGGCCAATATCTCAAAAACTTCCACTAGTAACCAATACTTTCGGTTATTTTTCTAGTAGCTTAGGTCATATTGAGACTATATGGACCATTTGGGGAAAATTCATGAACTGAAATTTTCACTAGAATTTTTTGATTTTTGGCGGCAAAATAAGTTATTTTCAGTTTTTGGACAATATCTCAAAAATTTTCACTTGTAACCAATACTTTCAGTTGTTTTTCTAATAGCCTAGGTCATGCTTAATCTTTACACTAGAATTTTTTGATTTTCTGCAAATTTAATATCATTGCTCTACATTCATCTTGTAACATTTAACAGCTATCATAGCTCTTAAATGTTACAAGAGAGATGTAGAGCTATGATATTCAATTGAGAGAGATTTAAAAGACTATGATAATGTATGAGTGGAAGTTTTTGAGATATTGTCCAAAAACTGAAAATAACTATTTAGCTGCAGAAAATCAAAAAAATTATTGTGAAAATTCTAGTCCATGAACTTTCTCCAAATTTCCCGTAAAATCTCAGCACTATATGATCTAAGCTATTAGAAAAACAACCAAAAGTATTGGTTACTAGTGGAAGAAATGCCGGAAAGACGGAATATTGTTAAATTTCAAGATTTCATATACCGAGTTCCTTTACTTCAGAGATCCATCAATTTGCCATTTTAAGGATCACTTTTAATATTTTATTCCGCTGAGATATTTTATTTAGTGAAAAAATATCTACATAATGAATGAAAAATTTCCGCTGGTAATTACATAACAAAATTAATTCTCTTTAGTGATAGTGCTTCCATTTGCGGCGAGTAGCATAATCTCTTATTTTCCGCTGTCAAAATTCCGCTATCTTATACAGCATCATGGACTATAACATTTGACCCAATATATAGTAGCGGTCTATTGATAAATTATGCAAGATATTAAAATCGATTTTAATACTACATATCTAAATCCCATATCATCTGAAGCCAATTCACCTGGAAAATATTAAAATAAATATCACCTGGAAATTATTAAATGTGGTCAAAAAATGTCCATGACTTCTTTCCTAAACTATCATAAAAAATAAAATCAGGAAGGTTTAGGACAAACTTCACACTTGTGCACATAACAGCAATGAACTTCCTAAACTTTATGTAATATGATGTAAATATATTTTCTAAACCTTTACATGATTTTTAAAATAAAGCAAACCCATATCAAACCCCCACTAAATTGTACTTTTGGGTTAATAGGGATACAAACAAACCGATAATAATAATCCTTTAAAAAATTATAGGGGCTGAGGGTGGGTACACTACCATTCCATTTCAATTATGGTGACCTTCAGTAAGTTTGGATCCTTATTATCCCGAATGTACATTTAGTATTTGGTGCGGGGGTTTCCTAGGACATGGTAAAATTTTTATGGAAAACCGCTTACAAGGAAAATTTATCATATTCCGAATTGAGCAAAATAAACACAATTAGCTCCTTTCAGTTTTCAAGCGATGGCGATGTTTGAAGTCTATTACCTCCTATTACGTACTACTCGTATACTTTGTGCCTACATATTACGTTTTGCGGACATCATTGATTTTTTGTTATCATTTGAAGAAAACTGGTGCAGAATCACATCGAATGCTTGTCAGCTTACGGTGAGTATGCTCTTAGTAAATCACAATGCTATGAGTGGATAAATTCAAAAGTGGTGATTTTGACTTGAGAAACGAAGAATGTGGAAGACCACCAAAAAAGTTAGAAGACAGTGATTTGCAAGCATTGTTGGATGTGGACGACGCTCAAACGCAAAAACAACTCGCGGATCAATTGAATTGGTCACGATAAGCCATCTCGCGAAATGTTGTTCGCCAGATACATAAAAACGTCATTCTCCATCGTAAAGTGGATATATTTTGAGAATTCAAAGCGAATTTTTGAGAAATCCAATATCTTGGGTTGATTCAGGACCACGTCAACATCGACCACAAGGCTTTGGGCCGGGGCACCGGTTTGCTATTTTTTTGGCGTGGCATCTATCGAATGGATTCTGGTTTTTTTAAAATTTAAGCAGAAAAATTGATTTTTGATTAAACAAGACAATTTTTATTACAAATCCGGTAGGTAGCCTCAAGAATTACAAACATATTCCCATCGTTGTAAGGGGAATTTACCCTTAAGCAAATCGTAGTGGTAGTCTTCAAATAAGCGGCGAAATGTAATTATTTTGTAATTTATTCTGATCATTCTTGATCGCAATTAAAACATACAATTATGACGGTGTAGGTTTAACTATAAGCTAAGCCAACCACTCGTTCCTTGAAAACGGTAATTGCAATAAAATCGGGATTTGTTCAAATTATGGTATATATAGGGTTAAATTGAGGCGGGCTAGTTTGATCGGTGCAGATTTAAAGCATTCAAAAAGCTTTATGTCTGCTATAAGTGGCATTTTTTACAATTTTTCACTCAGAGAAAAACTTGGGTCAAAAGAAATAAAAATCTGAGTCTATTTTTCCAAAATCTTGGTGATTTTCGATCAACCAAATCTCTTAGTTAAAAAAACGAACAAGATCTTAGTTGAATACAATTTTAATTTTAAATAATTAAATCGTGGTTATTTAACTTTTAACTTACGTAGTTAATAAAACCAAAAACATATGGTTAATTTAATGAATAGAAGTGGAAAATAATTGGTAACAGTGACCAACTATTTTGTTAAATTAACCAATGGAAAATATTATTTTAAGAACTTATTAATTCTACCAAATTGTCTTTGCCAATGTAACCAAATTGACGGTTAATGTTGCAAACAATTTAGTTTGAACACATTCAGCGTTGCCAACTAATTTCTACGGAAAACTGAAGAAAAATCTGAATTTTAGGTGAAAAAACTGATTACACTAAATTTAGAATAAAAAAAATCTGACCCGAGACAAAAAAGTAATTTTTTTAGAACATTTTTTTTTTCGTCACAGAATTTATTAAGATATAATAATCAATCAATAATTAATCAATCATTAATTAACAATTAATAATCATATTAATTAAATACATATACATATTAAAATACATAAAAATAAAATAATGCTTCAGGCATTTTTAAATAAAAGTAAAGTTTATAGAAAGTAATATTGTTTGTATAAAATATCACAAAATATATCAAATCAATTAATTCAATCGTATAAACTTACAATATAAAATATTATTAATAAATAAAATTATTATTATTTGCGAAAAATGTCATTGTCATCATTAGCATCACTTTTTTTGTACATTGTCGAGTTAAGCTTTTTGAACATTAAATTGGTATGCTCAAAATTTTTCGAAGTCGTATTCGTTTTATTCAAATAATCTTTTGTTCTTAAGATTCCTATTAAAGTTGGAATTTCTAATTTGTTTCGTATCTTGTTTTTATTCAAATTAATTTGCGAGAATATTCGCTCCACATTGGCGGTTGCAATCGGAATAGTTTAAATTGTCATTACCAGTTTTTGTAAATTTTGGAAACATTCACTTCCGTCAGTTCTTTTAAGATTTAAAATTTTCTCCCAAAATATTTCCACTTGCATATTTTCTGTTAAATTTAACTCAGAAAAATTCATATGACGCAATTCTCGCCATTCGTCATCTAACTGCTGAAGGTTCTCAATAGGAATGACTTGTGGTAAAAAATAATAAAGTTTTGAGACTGTGGAAGTGGACGTATTTTTATTTATAATATTTTTAGGAGCAATCATTTCAACAGATTTAAGAAAATCACTATGAAAATCAAATTTACTTAAAAGAATATTACAAAATTGTATGTAAAAATTTAAACAATGTGTTCTAAATTCAATTTCTTCGGGTTCAGACAACACTTGCGAAAATTCAAGTGCCGCAGAAACTTCTGCTCCAAAATAAATATCTTTAAGATTTTTAAAATTTTCACTCCGCAATATGTTTTGTTTTTTAACATTTCATTTGAAATATGTTCGTCTTTAACAAAATAGTCAAATAACATCAAATAGAGACGCGTTATTTCATTGTGCAATAAATGTATTTGAGGTGCTTTGCTTTGGAATAACCGATTCAGTTTATTTACGTGGCCCAAAATAAATTTTAAAATTTTTATATATACTCGTATTTCAAATTGCGGATTATGTAAGTTATTTATGATTCGCTGAGTTTGGGGGTACTTTTCCAAATCCTCGTGAACAAAAAACAATTTAAGGGCATCCATACGACCTCGCAGCTGTTGCACGGTTGCTTCTATAGAAAGCCATCGAGTTTGTGATGGATGAAGCATTTTACGCGGTTTATAGTCGAGAATAATTTGAATTTGTGCGAAAAGATCATTGCGTTTGGGGCTGTTTTGCACAAAGTTAGAAATGTCTCTAGCACAAGCTTCGACATATTTCGGTAAACAATCAATTGCTTGACTTACACAAAGTGCAAATTAGTGGCAAGTACATTTAAATATTAATAAATTAGGACAATCCTTTTTAAGTAGTTGTGCAACTGAATGTTTGGAACCCGTCATGTCGTTCACACCTTCGGCTGCAAACCCAACTAAATACAGTTTGTAGTTAATTTCATATTGTTCGAATACCTCGAATATTTTTGAATATATGCCAACTGCATCGCATTTTTCGACTTTGACAAGAGTAAAAAAAAAATCGTTTACCTTTTTTCGGAATTCCACTCTTACCACAATGGATAATAATTTTGTGGTCGAAATATCGCTTGACTCATCCACGCAAATTGAAAAGAAATTATTTCTTAAAATATTGCAAAGCTCGTACATGTGACTCTCTCCAAAAACATTTTTAACGATGGCAGTAGCTTTTGTGCGACAACAAGTAACTTTTTTTAAAACTTCCGAGTCAGGAATAATCATTTTTAAAAGTGGGACCAAATCATCAATAGTTTTGAACGCTAAATTATGTTTTGCGCAAAATGCAGTGAGCTGAATTTCAAATTTAGATACCTGTTTATCCGTGCTTACGAACTGTTGGAGTAAATTTTCGCATGATGAATTAAAATCAATTGTTTTTGATTTTTCTCGATGTTTAGTAGTTTTGGAATGCATTTTTAAATCTGTTGTTCCTCCAGCTGCTTTCAATTCACAATGACAAATTTTGCAATATGCAAAATTATTGTCGCTCTTTTTAGGAGCCAAGGCTTTAAAGACATGTCGGATTATCATAAAACTGAGTAGTTTCCGCTTGTTACTTTCTTTTTAGTTTTCTAGAGAAACAATTAAATTTTCAGTGATTGATTTATTACGTAAGTTAACAATATTTGAGTGAGATTATAAATCAGGTATTTACTTGTACTTTATTTGTCGTTTTACTGATACACGGATCAACGGTTTGATTTATCACAGTTGAGCTCGTAGATTGCTCAACGGTTTGAGAATTATTTTTTTCAATCTGCGCTGTTGAATTTGAACTTTTACCCGGAGCATTATTTGCATTTAATATTGTTGAACTCACAGCGGAATCAACCGTTTGTTTCTCACATGCTCTCGATTTCCCCGTACAGGTGCTCGATATATTTGCTATTTTTAGAAAAATCGCACACAACCACATATTAGTATTAATAATTATACTCCATTATGGCATATCTGCTTACCTTTTTTTATTAAATATTTATCCATTATAAATTTCTTCTAATTTTTATTATTATTTATAATAATTAAAATATTAATTCACCAAGCCACAAAGTAGGTTAGGTTAGGTTAGGTTAGAGTGGCTGCTATCGCACACTTAGACCAGTATTGGCCCATTGTGATACCACAGGATCCTATCTCCCCTTTACTCTTGCTGAAACCATCCAGAGCTACTTATGTAGCGCAACTTCAACAAAAGTCATTCGTCTGTAGACCCAGCCTTCTTGCTTGTTCCCCAAAAAGGCAGTGTCTTGTCAGTATCCCTACGACCAATCCTAACTCTCGTTTTCCCAGGGATACTAGTGCTTTGGAGCGCCGCAAGCCCAGTTTTGGCCAAGCCAGTTTTGCTACCCTGCACGTGAGGGTGTTGGTCCACCTCTCATTTGTCAAGGCGATTGCCTTTTTACTGAGCGCCGATCTAAGCGGTGCTATAGGCCTCCCCAGACCTGCCCTTTCCGGTTGCATCTGGAGAGTCGTACCGTACCTAGCTAGTTCGTCCGCCCTGCAGTTTCCCGTGATGTCCGAGTGACCAGGGACCCAGATTATCTAGATACTGAAATACTCGCTCAACTCATTAAGAGATGATCGGCAATCCAGCGCCACCCGTGACTTCAGACAAACCGCCTCTAGCGATCTGACCGCCGCCTGACTGTCCACATAAATCGCGATATCCCTAACGGATACCACGTTATGCTTCAACCATGTCCCGACTTCGCCTATCGCCACCACTTCAGCCTGGTACACGCTGCAGTAGTCAGGGAGACGAACGGAAATATTAACATTAAGCTTCTCACTTAAAATTTAATTGAAAAATCTGAACCAAAATTAAAAATCTGAATTTTGGATTGAAAAAACTGAAAATCTGATAAGAAATGAAAAATCTGAGATTTTCAGATAAAACTGAGAATATGGCAACGCTGAAGACATTACATCAAGTTGAGGTTACCAAACCAACACGTTGGAAGTTTGATTTCGTACTAATGAAACATTGAATTGTGTATATTAAAAAATTCGGACGTCTCATCAGACTGCAGTGATCAAACTATAAAAATATTGAAAATATTTTGAAGTTACATTCAAAGTATAATCACAATGCTTTAGCGAATTTTATTGATTCAAATTGAATTTATATGACAAAACTTAGAGGACAAAATAAGTAATTAAGATAATCCGAAATACTTCGTTGATAATCCTGGTAACTCAAATTTCACTCACTTTTTGTAGTAATCAAGTAAGAAAATACCAAGTTTCTAAATTGAACAAGAGATTTGGTTTATGTAGCTCAGAATTTTGTGTTAAAATAACCAAATTAATTTAACTAAGTATTTGGTAGTAATCTTTTTTCTGGGTAGTTTCTTTATATGGTATTCTACGTTTATAATGGTCTGAAACGTGGGAGTATGTTGTAGTTTGTGAAAATATGTTTTTTGGGTATTCAAAATTTTTGTTAGCGAAAGAAACTTAAAGAATTTTTTCTGTGATTAAATCATTGCAATCTGTTCTGAGGCTGGCACTCCCAGCTCTTGCCTGCCAAATCGAGGTCGTACAACTATTTAATTACTTATTTATTTTAAATTACTGTTAAATAATTTTCGCCGTTTGGTCAGAGAAAACGGCTACTTGTTGAAGATGCTATTTTAGAAGAAAACACAAAATTTGAATTGCAACAAAATTACTTGGTGCAGCTAAATGATATTCTTATAAGTTTGGATTTTAGTGAAATAATTGCGAGATGTAATATTTTGAGTGTATACTAAATCTGGTAGTGCCTGTTAGTACAAATGTAACTAGTGATGGTTGTTTAATGTGCATAAATAATTTTTCGATATCGAAGGTACAGTTTCGTGCCAATTTCCAACAGTGTTGTTTCCTGCAGCGTCACCAAAAACATAAAAAACCATCTAATAACCTTGTGTGCCATAAACACGTTAACGATAATGAACTCGCATATTAAAGAAAATTAAAAGGAAAACTTTTACGATATACACACAAACACACATAACGGCGTACATACATAAATTTTTATATAATCACATAAACGTAATTGCGATAAACTTTCCATCGCGAAACACAAAAACATCCTACCCTTAAGCTAAAATTGTATTTGTGTTATATGTGTTGTATACATATATCCATACTTACATGAATATGTCAAACTGATTAAAACGACAAAAATAAATTTTCTAATTTGTCTCAAGGAAAAATAAAAATAAAATGGATAATGAAAGTTAATGATTCTCCTATATACTAAATACGCGACATAAAATCCCAACGTTCTCATATATGATGTACCCATTTTTAATTTCCCCATATATAACACACTCAAACTCATAATAATAAAACTAATCACGATTTTTCCCAAAAATAACATATATACATACAGACATACATTTTTCTTATCTTAAAACTTCAACCATTTTTCTTAAAAAAAAAAAATAAAATCCAGCAACCATTCTAGAAATCACCCCCATTGATACCATACATGTACTTTACAAACATATATACAGCGGGTATAACGAATAAAACACCCAACCATAATCATCGTACATGTAAGTTTTTCTTATATGTGCGCTTTTCTAAAACAAACAACAAAAATAAAAATGATAAGAAGAAAAAGCAACCAACCATGCATGAAGAAAATGGGTAGAAGAAGAAAATTCGAACTCTCACATTCATTATCTTTTATGATAAGACTTTTCTTTGTTTTATGCTGTATGCATGTATGTATAATGTATGTATTTATGCTTAACTGTAACTTGTCTCCTTGATTCTCTCTGTGTATTATGTGTCCAAAAGAATTTAAATGGAAAATTCTAAACAGCGTAATATTTTCTTTATATACCAATGGTTTTGTGTACAGTGCACGAAATATTTATTATGAAATATTTTGTTATAATCGCTAAAGGCGGATCAGTGTTGCGTTCGTTCGTTCCTTCCTTTATTTTGATTTTTTTTAAATCAATCCAGATTGCTGAAAAAAATTCACAAGCAAGAAAACGTCATTTTTATGAAATTGGTTTCAGAAGGAAGGAATGATCGAAAGAACGCAATACTGATCCACCATAAATTCGTAAAGCAGTTTTAGTTCTTTCAATTAAACCTTTGGTTCGCAAGTGTCCAATATTTTGACCAAATTTACCATCTGACCATTTAATAGCAGAATGGTTTTTACACCGCCATGAAGTTTGCACTAATTTATTGTAAACAAACAAAAACAAAATTTGTGATGTGTAAACATTTAGGCGATCACTCGAAATATTTTATTTGCTAATTGAAATTTAAAAACTTGTGTTATAACGTTTAAAAGGAAGACAAGTGAATTGTCGATCATCGCTAGCCAACTACCTTGTAGCGGATTTTTCGTGATGGCAACGATTGACATTGTTTCTCGATCGAGACAATGCGACGAACTGACTGTGTGAGAAAACTGCCGTCGAACGTCTGACCTTGCACTTTGTTGATGGTGACTGCGCAATCTGGGATAAAGACATTGTCACCATGGTTGCATTCCAAGATGATTTCCGCAATGATGAATTATAATTGCTCTTTAGAAATGATTAAATCCGCACTGTAGACAATTTTGACTTGGCCTTTAATATTGTCGATGATCTTGAGGTTGATATCAAGCGTTTGCTGAATGTTTGGGGCGATATGACTTGCTTAGCTAGCTCGTCGGAAGTCAATAGATTAATCTATTTTGTCATAAACTGCTCTGGTACGATTTTTTGTCGATATCATTTTCTGTGAGGTTTGAACTTAAATGGCATTGATTGTTGAATGCTCTCCTATGCCGATTTAAAAAAGCAATTCGTTTTGTTGCTCCTGGCCTTCGCTGTGCATGTTTATCGTCAGTGTTACCTCATTAAGGTGGCTCCAAAAATTGCTCCGTTTGATGATTTTATGCGACTTTGGAGCATGTCAGTGCGTGTTCCTCTTGCAGGAAGCATTTGTCAAAAATGCCAACTAACAATGAATTTGTTTCCACAACCACAAATAGTTTCGTTAAATATGATGAGTGAAGCCTTTCGGAGATCCTCTATACTTGTGGAAATTTCAAGTGCATCGATTAGACTGATCCACTGTGAATTCCTCTGGAGGCAAACGAAAGCGCAGTTTGTTCTTGACCTCGTACAATTACCAACAATGAAGGATAGAGAATGTCTTTCCTGAATAGTTTCGTAACGACTGATAATTTCTGCGCCATCTACTGCCTAGATAATTTTTCCAAATTCATTGAATTGTTTGACGTTCTGCATTGCAATTTTTGGCTTCGTCGTTTTATTGGTTTCTGTAGAAATCGCGAGCCTTTTCGAGTGAGAAACAATTTAAGGATTTATTGTATCGTAGATGTTTTGGCATCTGGAGAATGTTTGTTTCTGTTAAGCAATATTCCCATTTTGCATCTGAATGATGCTTTAAATGTATCTTATACAATATTGTCAAATTTTCTTGGGGCTGCAAGGTTGGTTTCACCTCGAACATGAAGCAGCAAAAGTCTCAAGTATAAACGTTCTTCATCTTTCGGGCTTACGGAGTTTATGCTGAAGGAAATACCGACGATTCCATTTACCGGGGATCGTCCATCAAAATCTTTAGTTTGGAAGAATGACTGGAAAGCCAGGTTCAATATTTTCGTTCTAGGCCTAGTTTGCAATGTGATCGACAAGTTCATTATATTGCTTTGCACGCAGGTCCTTGTAGTTTGCTCTAATATAGTTTTATCTGGTAGCTCAGACCTGCTGCGTCAATTTGCTGTAGTTGCAATAATTTGGTTGAAGATATTTTGACGAAACAATGCGTGAGAGCTGCTTTGCACTGAAGCATGCTGATGTTTGTGCACCTTCGTATGCTCCATACGTCCATTTTGGTTGCCAACCTGGTTCTCGTACGGAAATAGGAGTGCATAAGTCATTCAACTCAGAAAAAGGCTCCAAAAATGTATGTTAACAAACTACTAAGATGGGTCAATCGGATGTGGCGGATAGATGTGAATGTCACGATCAAATGGTAGTTCTTCATCTTCATAAACACATTACAACTTCGTTCGACGTTGGAATGTTGAAAAGACTTTTTTTCCTGTTTGCATAATGTCAAATCATGTGAAAATCTTGAAAATTTGTTATTTATTTGGTTTAATCACAAATGAAGTTAGTTAGTCGTGGCTAAACCAAGGTTGCTAACCCGGGATTGAACAAAGAAGCTGCTAATAAAATTACTAATCAGACGTTGTCGTAAAAATGAATCGCATCAAACAACTCATTTCCCATTTGCAGCAGATATTCTTTCCGCTGAACCTCGGCGAGCTACACAAATATAATTATTTCATTCCGATTTCAACTTCTCCTGTGCCACTCCAGTTATTCGTCATGACTGACCAAAGCATACTGTTTGTCAGTTCTATAAATAATTAATTTCTTTAAGGAATGGTTTGACGATATAATGCTCAACAGCTGCTGCTGGAAAGGAAGAGAGAAAGAGATAAGAAAGGAAGATGGAAAACAAAAGTCAGATTGTTTAAGTTTCTGCTGTCAAACACAAGTGATTAGTAAACCAATAAAAAGTATTTGTTACCCAGACTAATCGTATTTTATTTAATCCATCGGTCACTCCAAGTGGTAACAAAGTGGTGACGAGGACAAAAAAAATGTTAGACGAGGTCGCAACGAAGGGCACCAGAAGCACATACAGGATTTCATTTTAAAAATTTGAAAATTCCTGGAAATTCAAATGTTCGGCAACGCATGGAAAGCCTGTCAAACAGCATGCAGACTTTTTGTTACGACCCAGAAAACGGACAAACATTTGAGAGCTGGTATCGACACTACAAAGAATTGTTCATGGAAGATGCAAAATAGTTCGATGAAAAGCTGTTTTTGCTGTTCAAAATTCGCCTGTGTCTACGTTAATTAGACGCAACAGCACATGCAAAATTTATTAACAAGCTTCTACCGAAGGACCCAAAAGACTTCACATTCGAAGAAAATATACAAATGCTAAAATCCATTTTAACACCCGGTTGAAATGTCTACAAACAACCATGAACGACAACACCGATTTTTCGTCTTACAAAGCCCAAATCCACCGCAGATGTGAGGATTATCACTGTATCAGATTGAGGATTATCACTGTATCACCCAATTTAAGAGTTTGATTTTCGTATGCGGGCTAAAGTCATCTCGCTTTGCTGAAATTTGCATACGTCTATTATCAAAGCTGGACGGCGACGCAGCAGAAGAGTTCACCCTCGACCACTCGAAGTAGAAATCCAACGTATGCTCAGTCTAGCAAGAGATACGGCGATGATTGGGGGAACTACACAAACATCATCATTAGCTATGCATGCGTCTAAACAGCCGCAGAAAAATGGCAACCTCCAGTGAAACCAAACACACAGCACGAAGGAAAGTAAATTCACATTTCATCTGCAACAGTTGGGAAAGATCAGCAGCCACACACACATGGACTCTATCGACGCCAAGTTGGTTCTGTGGTGACATGCACTATTCGTACCATTGTCAATTCCGCACGCACAAGTGTACACAATGCCAAGCAATGGTACAAAAAAAAGGTTTCTGTAATTTTTTAAAAAACTGTCGCACAGTCGAAACGAAAATATCGAGGACAATTCAGGACAAACGTGATTCGGAATATCAATGACGGGGGCAAGGAAAATGACACAAACAGCAAACGGAAATTCATCACTGTGAAAACAATGTGAATTTCGGATCAGCTCTTTAGTTCTATCTGCAACGTTATACGCGACGAAGAAAGCAGTCGCGACAATTTTGTAATGGAACTATAGCAACAATTCCGTGAAGTTTTCAGCAACACGCCAGGGTTGTGCAAAGTCACTAAAGCTCACATTCACATAAAGCCTGATGTACATCTGGTTTACCGCCCGAAAAGACCTGTATCGTTCGCCGTACTTGAAGGCTTCCAACTCGAACTAGATCGCCTACAGGAATTTAATATAATAACGCTGGTTGAATTCTCCAATTGGGCAGCACTCATAGTAGCTGTTAAGCGACCAAAGGGACGCATACGAATATGTGCCGACTATTCCACGGGTCTCAACGCCAGCATTGAAACGAACACACACCCACTGCCATCTCCAGAGGAAATGTTATCTCAGCTCGCAGGCAGTACAATTTTCAGCAAAATCGTCTCTCAGATTTATATTTGCAAATTGAAGTCGACGAAAAATCAAAGCAGATACTCACAATAAATACGAACAAGGGGTTGTTCACATTCAATCGGCTCGCACTGATGATATTGGATGACATGACTTCGGGACTCGGAGGTACAGTAGTCTACTTTGATGATATCCTCGTGCACCCAAGGAACTAAGAAACGTATAAAAAATTCGTTACCCGTCTATTTGATCGTTTGGAGCAAACTGCACTTTGGTTGCACCGACTGCATGTTTCGCACACAGAAACTGACGCAATGAAAATGCTACGGTAAATGGTTCCTCGATAGTATCGATTCACATTCAATGTACCTCGAAGTACATGAGTGTGACGCAATGGTACGCAATTTGTAAGTGAGATGTTCAAGGAATTCTGTGAATCATGCGGAATAAATCATATCAAAACTTCGCCGTATCACCCAATGCCGACCGGCTGAGCAGAAAGATTCGTCGATACATTAAAAGAACACTCAAGAAATCAAAAGGGGACGGAACAAATAAGAAACAAATGACCAAATTCCTCCATATTTATCATTCAACTCGATATCAACTCGATATCAACTCGATCTCCATATAAACGTTTTTAGGACGAGAAATCTGAAACAAGCTGGATTTATAAAAACAGTTCCAGAACGCAGCACAGATAGAGAGCCACAGCAAGAACGACAATTTAACAAACACTATGGGGCACAATTAAGATAGTTTCAGGTTAGAGAAAAAGTATTTGCCAAAGTATTCCATCGTTGTTGCGGCCACAAATGTATGTAATTAGAAAATAATTAATTTAAATGTAATTAATTTAAGCGTATCATTGTTAAAATCCAAAAATTGTTTATAGTTATAAATTTTACACATCAGGTTTAATTATCGAAGTGTTATTGTATTGATTATAATGCCATCTACTTAAAGTACATTGAACTTTAGTTTAGCGTTTACACTGCTTTGAACTGCTTTAAAATTTATACCATTACTGTTGTGTCTTTACTAAAGTTAAGCCGATGTACTAAAAGTAAATTATGGTGCGAATACTACTTTGTATAAAATGAAATGTTATTTTTGGCTTCGAGGCAGTCTTTTAAAAATTATTAATCAGAAAGGTACAATTTTACCTAAACCAATATCAATTGTGATTTGTGAATAATAAAAATTAAGGTGTTTATTAAGCTATACTGTGTTTTATTAAAATATTAATTGTGATCAGCATATACTGTCTACAAATAAATAAAAACATAAATTTAAACAGTAAAAGTGCAGTGTAGTGATCAGTGAAATTTACAGTCCACTTATTCGATAAATAAATCTAATTCGATTTATTTCTGCCAACTGTGTCACAATCGTTATACCATAACCCGTTGACAGAATTATACATTGGTCCTTCGAGCCGGATCGGCGATCCAGTACCGGATATCGAAAGGAATACCGTAGCGGAAGGTCATTGGCAAATAAGAAAACGTGGTATCAAGAGCGCCAAGGTCGAGTCAACCATTAAAGTCAGATGAGTATAAATTCTTGATTAACTTAAGACTCACTAAATTATTTAAATTAATAATATAATAAACCGAACGAATCAATTGAATTGTTCGTTGTGAAACCAACGACATTGTGCAAACCGTGTACATTATTCTGTATAGACAAAACCAAATTTGCTATACGAATCATTAACTGTATAATCAATACCAAGATTGACATACTAATTATTATATTATCTATTCTCAAAACCGAAATTGATATTACATTTAATATACAATCGATTAACTATATTTTGTCAATCATCGAATTACCAAGTTAATCAATATCAAATTTAATTACGATTTACCAGGTTACCAGTCAGTTTAGAAAGAATAAATAAAAATAAAAATCGAAATTCATAGTAAAATTAGATACCCAATTCGAGCACACATTAAGTAGTAAGAACGAATTGGTGCAGCGGAATAGCGTGCGCTACACAATCGTAGTGGCTCTAAATATCTCGAGTTCGATCCTCGGTTTAACCAATATATTTGAAATAATTATATCGAATTCAAATTTAACCAGATTTTTTAAGAAACCGATCGCGAAATCAATTTAATAAACAATAAAATTTAGAACTCAATTATATAAATATATAGAGAATCATTATATGTTTATAATCGTTTAGTATAGTGGCTTAGTGTGGTGCATAATAATCTTAGCTTTTCCGAGTATCTCGAGTTCGAAACTGGATCAAACGTAATCAATTTTTGCAAGGGTAAATAAAGTTGTGAGAACGAACGAGCAAATGGAGGCATTAATCAAAAAACGAAGCGTAGTAAAGGGCCTGTTAACAAGAATAGAAAAGTACTCACTTAACTTGAGTGATGAATCATGCGAAGAGGAAACTAAGGAGAAGGTTAACCGGTCAAGGGTGCTATTGCAGAATTTTGCAGATTTAGAGGATCAGATATTTGATCTAGATTCGAAAGAAAAATCAGAAAGAGAAGAATTCGAGGAGCAGTATTACCGCGTGATTTCAAAACTAAATAAATGGTTACGTCGAAAGTCACTATCAGCTAACAACACTTCGTGGAACCAGACGCATGATACAACAATGAATTCGTCGCAATCAGGAGCTCAAAGTGATTTCAAATTACCAAGTGTCAATATTCCATTTTTTTCGGGTGATTATAGGGAGTGGCAAAGCTTCTACGACCTCTTCAATACTATGGTGCACGAAAATCAATCACTTTCAGCAGTGAGAAAGTTCCAGTATTTGAAGGGACAACTCAAAGGCGAGGCAAGCAATCTTTTGAAACATTTACCAATAACCGAGGCGAATTATATAGAGGCGTTCCAGAAACTGTGTAAAAGATACGACAGAAGAGGTATAATCGCAAACTCCTATATTAGGCTATTTATGAACCAACCCACTATTCGTCAAGCCAACGCATACAATATAAGAAAACTATTGGATACATCAGATGAGGCCACCCGCGGGCTGAAGGCATTAGGAGCTAAAGCAGAATCAAGGGATACGTGGTTGCTGTATGTATTAATAAACAAATTAGATGACGAATCAAAGCAACTATGGACGAGACAAACAAGTGATCAGGGATTTCCATCCATACAATCTTTCTACGAATTTCTGACAAGCAGAGCAGATGCACTTGAAGGTGCAAGCCTAACCAATAAAGGTTACCAATCCAAACCAGCTTCTTCCGTCAAGGGTTTCCATGTAAAGACTGATGTCACGTGTCCGGTTTGTAGCAATAACGACCACCAACTATTTGAATGCGTCAAATTCAAATCAATGAATATCGGCGAAAGAAGGGATATGATAAAAACTGATGGACGATGCTTCAATTGTCTTAATAACAACCACAGTGTGTATAACTGCCGATCAACCAAGAGGTGCCGTATTTGTTCGAAGAGACATCATACGCTGCTACATTCAGAAGAATTGTCGAAAAAGGTATCCGCTACAAGCAATGTCTTATCACGAGAAAATTGCGAGACATCCAAGAAGCAATCACAAGAGCAGGCTCAGACAGTAGAGATTCCAAAGGCCAGACAGCTACAGGACAGTCAGAATTCAAAGATAACTACCAATCATTCTCAAAGCGCCGTCAATCAAACACTTTTACCAACAGCAGTTATAAAAATAAGAGACAAATTCGGAGAATGGAAATTATGTCGGGCTTTGCTGGATTCTGGTTCTCAAGTATCGTTTGTGAGTGAGAATCTGGTCCACCAACTACAACTATCGAGGTCCAACGCACGTAGATGTATTAGCGGAATTGGTCAAACAGCAGCAGGAACAACACGAGGCAAAGTCACAGTCAGCATATCATCACGCTTCGAACCAATGAAAATTGAAGTAGAGTGCCTAATAATTTCCAAAATATCATCCTATCAACCAGCCACCATAATCGAAAATCATATGTTTAATAAATTAGAAAACTTATCCCTGGCTGACCCCTCTTTCAACCAGTCCAATAAACTCGATGTTCTGTTGGGAAGCGACCATTTCTTCCGGTTAATGAAAGAAGGCATCGTACATTTAAGCAGTAGTGGATTAACAGCGCAAAATACCGTTTTTGGTTGGGTTATTGCCGGATCAATGAGTAACAAGAACATCAACCAACCAGTAAATAATATCAATAGTCTACATTGTGACCTGAATGTAGACCACTTACTCCAAAAATTTTGGGAATTAGAAGAAACATCACCTTCGAGAACTTCACCAAATTATTCAGAGGAAGAGAAATGCTGCGAGGAGGTTTATAACCAAACGACTACACGACTAGGGGATGGAAGATTCGTAGTCAAGCTTCCATTCAAACCATCATTTACAGCACTGAGTTTAGGAAATACAAGGTACGGAGCATTGAGAAGACTGGAAGCCATGGAGAGGAAATTCCAAAAAGATGTACAATTTAGAACTTCATACGTCAAGTTTATGGAAGAATACGCCGAACTTAACCACATGGAAGAAGTACCAGCAGATGAGTTAGACAAAGCTAATGGAGTATACTACCTTCCTCACCATGGAGTACTTCGAGAATCCAGTTCCACAACGAAACTGAGAGTTGTTTTCGACGCATCATTCAAGTCGTCAAATGGAGCTTCCCTTAACGATTGGTTGCTGGTCGGACCAACTGAATACGAGCCACTTACATCTATTCTCATGCAATTCCGCATTTATGAATTTGTCTTTACAGCAGATGTCGAGAAAATGTTCCGTCAAATAGTATTACACCCGGAGCATAGAGACTATCACAGGATACTATGGCGGAGTGATCCAAAACAACCACCAAATCATTACCGACTTACGAAGGTTACTTATGGAACAGCATCAGCACCATATCTTGCGACACGGTGTTTACAAGAGATTGGAAATAGTTTACTAAACAAGGAGCCGATGATCGCAAAGAAAATATTACACGACTTTTACGTAGATGATTTTATGTCAGGTTGTCACACCACCGCGGAGGCTTACGAAATCCAGGAATCAATTACCGCCTACCTCAAGTCCTATGGATTTCATCTGCGTAAATGGTCATCAAACTACACTCCTTTATTAAAAAAAATCCGGCCAGAAGATAAAGAGAACGTTCCTCTAAATATAGAACAAGGGGGCGCGTACATCAAATTGCTTGGCATTCAATGGAACCCCATCGATGACCAGTTCCAGTTCAAGGTTAAAGTTAAAAGCGAATCTGTTGGAACGAAGCGGGAAGTACTCTCTCAATCGGCACGAATTTTTGATCCAATGGGTTGGTTGGCTCCAATTGTCGTGACCATCAAGATCCTGTTCCAAAGTTTGTGGTTGTTAAACCTGAACTGGGATGATCCATTACCAACAGCCGAAGCGAGAGAGTGGCGAATGATCAAGGAAGAATTACCAGAACTCGAGAGAATAAGAATTCCCAGATGGTACGGAACGAAAGAGGACCAATTTGAGCTACACGGTTTTTGCGACTCATCGGAAAAGGCATACGCTACGGTCGTTTATTGCAGATGCTTGGATCAGAACGGCCAAGTAAGGGTTACACTAATGACATCCAAAACTAAGGTGGCCCCGTTAAATCAAATCTCAATTCCACGGCTTGAACTATGTGCTGCAGCATTATTAGCTAAACTAATCAAATCCGCTAAGGAAGCATTGGGAGATCCAGATCTGAAGACGACATTATGGACCGACTCTACGATAGTTCTAGGATAGTTATCTGCACCACCAAGAAGATGGAAAACCTTTATAGCAAATCGAACATCGGACATACTAACTAATACATCGAGAGAATCGTGGAATCACGTCGATTCACAGAATAACCCAGCCGATTGCGCATCGCGCGGGATGATACCATCGAAACTAGTAGGATATCAATTATGGTGGCATGGGCCTCCTTGGTTAAGTTTATCACGAGAACACTGGCCAAACCAAGATGTAAAGCTTGATAAATTCGAACTGATGAAAGAAGAAAGGAAAGCTAAGACATCAGTACTGACTACAATACCACTTACGAGCAACATTATACTACGCAATCTGATCGACAATATATCATCAGGCAACAAAATTATACGAGTATTAGCCTGGATCTTCAAATATTTAGAAAACCTAAAATCAAAATCTGACTCGAAAAACCTGAGTGAATCCGTGCTGACAGTAAACGAACTCAAGAGAAGTCAGACAAGAATTTTTACACGGATACAAAAGGAATATTTCATCACCGAGATAAGCGACATCAGATCAAAACGTCAGCAATCAAAGAAAAGCAAGATTCGCTGTCTAAATCCTTTCATCGACAACCAACATTTATTGAGGGTAGGAGGTCGCATCGAAAACGCAGCTGCGGACTATGATACCATACATCCTATAATATTGCCGAACTGCGATTTCACCAAATTGATGATACGAGATTTACATGGAAGACATCAGCATGCAGGAGCTTCATTGCTAACTAGTATCATACGACAACGATATCATATATTGAATTGCAGACGTCTTGTGAAGGAAGTGATTCAGCGATGCAATAGATGCCGGAGATTTAATACGAAATCGAATTACCAGTTGATGGGAAATCTACCGATCGATCGCGTCCGTTACGAGATTCCCTTTTTAAAAATTGGTGTCGATTATGCGGGACCATTGCAACTGAAGCAGATTTACGGCAGGTCAAACCAAAGATGGAAGGCGTATCTTGCAGTATTCGTTTGCATGGCAACCAAGGCTGTTCATATTGAAGTTGTCTCAAATTTAACAACGGCAAATTTCATAGCAGCGTTACATAGATTTGTGTCACGTCGCGGAGTGTGTAGCGACATCTATTCCAAGAACGGATCAAACTTCATTGGCGCAAATAACGAACTACGCGAGATTAGCGAATTTTTAAAAACTCATTCTAATCATATTCTTTCAGTTCTCGCTTCAGAAAACATAACTTGGCATTTCATTCCCAGTGCGGCACCTACATTTGGAGGGTTATGGGAAGCAGCAGTCAAGTCATTTAAATACCACCTTAAACGTGTAATGGGCAATACGGTGTTCACGTTTGAGGAACTCAGCACCATAGCAACTCAAATCGAAGCAGTGTTAAATTCACGTCCATTATGTGTGCTATAGGATGATCATATGGATGCACTAACACCCGGACATTTATTAATTGGAAGGCCAATTAATCAAATACCACAACCGCAATTATCCGAAGTCAAGATGTCAAATCTCTCTCGTTGGCAACTCATGCAGAAAATGATACAACATTTTAGTAACCGATGGAAAATGGAGTACCTAACTTCCTTACATAAAAGGAATAAATGGCAGTCACCAGGCGAATCAACTAAAATCGGGGATGTTGTACTGATTCGAGAAGAAAATCTTCCACCTACCAAATGGTTATTAGGGCGAATTGAAGAAGTTCATCCAGGACGCGACGGTACTACAAGAGTAGTGACCATAAGAACGAAAACCGGAAACTTGAAAAGGCCAGTTAATAAACTGACAAAGCTAGCAACGAAGTGAATTGAATCAATTGATTCAAGGCGGGCGGTATGTTGCGGCCACAAATGTATGTAATTAGAAAATAATTAATTTAAATGTAATTAATTTAAGCGTATCATTGTTAAAATCCAAAAATTGTTTATAGTTATAAATTTTACACATCAGGTTTAATTATCGAAGTGTTATTGTATTGATTATAATGCCATCTACTTAAAGTACATTGAACTTTAGTTTAGCGTTTACACTGCTTTGAACTGCTTTAAAATTTATACCATTACTGTTGTGTCTTTACTAAAGTTAAGCCGATGTACTAAAAGTAAATTATGGTGCGAATACTACTTTGTATAAAATGAAATGTTATTTTTGGCTTCGAGGCAGTCTTTTAAAAATTATTAATCAGAAAGGTACAATTTTACCTAAACCAATATCAATTGTGATTTGTGAATAATAAAAATTAAGGTGTTTATTAAGCTATACTGTGTTTTATTAAAATATTAATTGTGATCAGCATATACTGTCTACAAATAAATAAAAACATAAATTTAAACAGTAAAAGTGCAGTGTAGTGATCAGTGAAATTTACAGTCCACTTATTCGATAAATAAATCTAATTCGATTTATTTCTGCCAACTGTGTCACAATCGTTATACCATAACCCGTTGACAGAATTATACAATCGTAACGATGGCTCGTGGGCTCCAGGCGAAATCATCAAGCGACTTGGAAAGATGATGTATCTTGTTGGCCTGACCAGAACAAATCGCGTGATTCGATCATCTGCCAATCAGCTGATTCGTCAATACACTGATGATAACGACGCGAACAACGTCGATCAACTTCCATTCGACTTATTAAAAATGCCCACCAGAGACATTCCAGCATTCGGTCAAGAACAAGCATCATCCATTGATCAACCAGGGATATCAACAATTCCATATGCTAACCAAAAAGCAGCAACAGCAACACCGCCAAGGAATTGTGATACGCAGAATTCACCGAGACCGGTTAGTCATCCACAACGTCATAGACGGCAAACTGTCCGTCTACAAGACTTCGAGGTGTCTATCTAAAAAGGGGGATTTGTTGGCAATAGCAACAACTCCAAAAATAAACTGGAAAATTGTGTTGAATGCGACAACACAAAGGAAGAAAGAAATAGATATATAAGTAACTTGCTGACCCAGCGAACTTTGTTCCGCCCCAAATTACTTCGTTCCGAGCAAATAATTTTGTCCTTCACGAAAATTTATTTTGATGAGAGAAAAAATCAAACAACTCAACTCGATTCTCAATAAACGTTTGAGTTGAGTATACATTCCATTCACTTTTCATCGAATTCAACACTAATGTATGTTGAAAATGAATGAAATATCGATTCAAACTCAGGAATCTATCGAAAAATGAGTTGTTTTTTGGATTTTTATCTCAGTGTGGAAATGAATTGGAATTAGTTGGAATTCAAAAGAATTCAATGTATTTCGAGTGAAATTAAATTTAATACAGAGCAGATCAATACAATGCATTGTGGTAAACAATATTTTTTGTTTTGTTCTCCGGCGCGTAAATGAACAACGATGATGTTTTGTCAACTCTCGACATACAACTGACAATGAGAAAAACATGGAAATTCGAGATTTAATCCGCACACTTCCAATGATTGACCTTGCGATTTGTTATTCGTCTTAGCGAACGCCAAACGAACGCGGAACTGAATGCGCTTGAAGTCCAACAGAATGTCAGTTGGAATCAGCAGAATTCTCGAAATTAGAACATCATCGCTTTTGAATTTGCCCTTGATGATCGTCGCTTGAATCACGTTGTTCGTCAGTTTCTTCACAGCGCATCGCGTCCCGTTAAACAATCTCGGATCATTCAGATTGCGCAGCATGATTATCACAGATCCAACCTTCAGCATCAAGTTATGCGGTGGTATTCCCGGCAAATCATGCGCGTTCATTCAAAAACTCATCGGATAGTTGGTTGTCTCCTCTTGATTGGTCACACAGCCAACGAATTTGTGACAAAGCATTTCACCAACGATTTGATTTTGAATCAAGTAATTCAGACTCTCTACTTCCTTGTTCTTCGCTGCAAAAGTCCAAAAGTCAATTGTTCACTGAGCCAATCGTGATTCATATACTTTCGGCCGGACATCCACCCACACTTTCGTGATAAGCTCTCCCTTTGACATCGTAAACATGCAAAAATTCGAGGGAAACTAAATCAATCCGGTCGAAAGATCAACAGGAATTTGATCATTGCCAAGCGCCAACAGTTGTTTGGAACAATCAGCAGTGGTCAACTGCAACTGCCTCACATAGCCCCACAATCTCTTCGACTTCATACATCTCGGAATGACAGGTAGCGTTCGATGAAAGTCGCCGGCCAGCAGAATCATCGCTCGTTTATGTGCCTTTTTGCACTTGTTCCAGATGATAATTTTGCATTCTTGCAATCACGCGATTCCACATTTTCGCCAACAATCATAATTGCGACTTCATCGATAGTTGGAGCATTGTCTTGATTGTTGGTCTTTTGTCTGCTCTGACGATTATTTTGTGATATTCGGAAGACATTGTCTCCAAAGCAGTTGTAAACAAACGAACCAGCGCATTGTGTTCATGTAGAAGACATTGAAGTTATCAGATTATCAGGGTTTTTCATTCGCTGGTGGGATCAACGCTCCGGTTTGATGATAATTTTTCTCTTGAATCTATAAAATAGAGAGCAATTTTGAATATTTTATTACAATCGTTCAACAGTACCGAAATGAACACGCGATGACGTCATTGCCTTATAAGTAAGATTGTATCCGGGTTGACAAACAACAACTACTGTTGTGTGTGTGCAAGAAAATGTCTGGATAGCGTTGTATCTCCATAGTGATAAGTACGCAATGGCTCCGGTGGCGAAGTCAAGAACGGCAATTAACTTTGCCATCGGCACACCATAGCCCTGGCATTTCCGCTTGAAACTTCAATGCTTGGCAATGTTAGCACACGGCAGACAATGTGCCAATATCAAGTCAGTGAAGATCTTTGTAGACCAATGCGAAGAATTAAACAGTTCATTTAATTCATTGCGTTGCTCTTGCATTTCATTCTAACGGACATCGTATATTCTTTGTGAATTACGGTTTCTTCGTTCTAGGTTCGATCGTCTGATAGCCGGCATTTTTACCAAAAGTCCTAAATATTACAATGATTCATTTGACTCATTTAATTTGAAATCATTAATCCAAAAAATGAACTTACAGATCGAATCAATCTCAATCCCGCAATTCAATTTGATAATCACACTTGTCAAGCACTAAAAGATTTCTGGAAAAAACTATCGAAATCGTAAAAATCACACCCAACTTCATATAATTGTAATAGTGGTACCGTTTATGGTTGCAATATACACCAATATCATAAAACAGTGAATTAATACTCAAATTTCCAATTTAATGGCAGCAAGAAAAATAACACGTTTGTACAATAGGAAATGATCATGGGCGATTTTAGGTCCCCTGTCAGGATTAATCAAATCATCGCCAATTTGATTTGAAAATTTCATAGTCAACATCATTTTTCGATTTTCCGAATTTTCCGACTTTTCCGGTGGATTTTCCCAAAAATTTTTTTCGTAAGAACCATCTTCTGACAATTTTGATCACAACAAAAATATTGAGCCGTACTCAAATGAAAATCATCATTTTTCGATTTTTACGAATTTTCCAACTTTTCCGGTGCATTTTTCCAAAATTTCCGATCGGTAATTGAGAAAACAACATTAAAAGATTGAGCCAAATCGGTTCAGTCCTTCTCAACTGAAAACATCATTTTTTTATTTTCCAAATTTTCCGACTTTTCCGGTGGATTTTTCCAATTGTTTTTTCGTAAAAACCATCTCCTGGAAATTTGGAACACAACAAAAAGATGGAGCCACATCGGTTAAACCGTTTTCAACTGAAAAACATAATTTTTTGATTTTCCGATTTTTGAATTTTCCGATTTTTTTCGGTAGATTTTCCCAAAATTTCCTTTCATAAAAACCATCTCCTTGCATTTGCGAATACAACAAAATAAAAAAAAAGAGCTTAATCGTTTTATTCGTTCTCAACTGAACAACATCATTTTTCGATTTTGCGAATTATCCAATTTTTTCAGTTGATTTCCCAAAATTTTCTTTCGTAAGAACGATCGTGATCTCCTGGCAATTGCGATTTTCCAAACTTTCCCACTTTTCCAGTGGATTTTTAGATAGAGAAAATAAATAGATTAAATAAATAGATTGGATAAAAAACAAAGTAGTAGTTTCGATACAGCCTTCGGTGGGATTCGAATCCAGTGCCTCCCAACCCAAGCGCCGAAGCTTTAACCACTGCACCACCTGTCTCATAAAAAATGTTCACACAAAATTCATATGAAAATGGCTTTTAACTCGATTTTTCGGGTTTTCCGACTTTTCCGATGGATTTTTTCAAAAATTTCTTTCGTATGAACCATCTCCTGGTAATTGCGAACACAACAAAAAGGATTGAGCCAAATCAGTTTGTTGTCCATCTGAACGGATATACTTTATATTTTTTTGTCTAAAAAGATTTTCTATTAGTTGGATAAGTCAATAATGTTCATGCTGATAAGCTTCTTGAAGGTGATAAAGCCAGACTATTGTTCCTGTTTCAAGAACCCTTATTACCATTTATAGAAATTTCCCGCACTGTACAATTCCTCATACAACACGTACGCCATATATGAGGGTGGAATTAAATGTTACAATATAACAAAAAGAAAATTATCTTTTCATTAGGAAAACCCAACAACAAATAACGAACTAATATTAAATGAAGTCGACTGGAACTAATTTCTAACTTGGGAAAGGGTAATACCGAAAGAGTTGAAGGAAACAAGAAATACATCCCACAAGAAACGAGGATTTCTTCAAGGCAAAAAAAAAATTTATTTTTATGTGTGACAAATAAATAAGAAAATTAAAATTTCTGCGTATTAGAAAAAAACTACCCTTAGTTTATGCCTTTAAAGAGAGCACCGCATAACTATAAAACCCAAAATGGAAAATTAGAAATTTTTTCCATTCTACCATCTAATGGGAATAATTAATTTTTTTTTTCGGAAAATTTACATAAAATTAATTATCGTGTACGCTCATATGTGGATGTACGTCATACTGTATATATAGTATGTGCCGTTATGTTGGATTTAATCACCAAAGGAGTTTTTTTTTGTTCTTATATTAAATTAATATTAGTTTTGGTATACTAAGCAGCAGCTTATAATGGGGTTGATGTGGCGTATGTGACATTGCTTAATGTCACATAGCACATCAAAAATTAAAACAGTTGACATAATAAATTAAATGTCCTGTGGATTATAAAAATAAGCAAACATATTATATCCATTACAGGATAGCTCAACATGGTTTGATTCATTTCGAGAGGGATCACAAAATTTACAAACAATTATGCGTTTTAATCAAAAAGGATAATTATAATGACACAAGAAACTATATACAAAAACAAAAGAAAATTTGATTCCAGTCTACTGAACCTTTTAAAGGATTCCTGGTTGTTCAACCCTTTTGATATCGAACAATATTTGCTGTCACACAACAGAGCGCCTCGCTTGGTTTTGTTTTATCCTTTTTTGATTTCTCTGATAGATTTCAAATTTTTTTTATTTGTTATTTTCTTGACTTTTGTACAATTTTCTTTGATTGAAATGCCATTATTACGTACCATGAGAATATTTTATACAAGACGCAGTTTGACATATCCTTTTAACCCTTTTTTATCATACATATAAAATATTTTGTATGTATAGGAAATCAATAATATATTTTTTTTTTGTTTTGCCAAATCTAAATTAAAAGGTGTTTATCCTATTATCCCTTTTTTCCCATCGTTATAGATAACTGGGACTACTATATACTTAGAGAGGGTAATCATATCACAACATCATCAACCAGAAATATATAGGCAACCCTTTTTCCCATATCCGTATTGCGAAAATACAATGCAAAATACAGGTAGTTGTATACAGGACACATAATATATGTGCATAAGGAAGATGATTTTCTAATAAAAAGGATGTGATACAATGAATGCTGTTATTTGAGGTAAATATTTGCACTTTTAGTTTCGTTCGATGCAATTTCTACTGTGCGCACATTCGGTTTGTATTTGTTGGGTTTTATGTGCCTGTTAATCCGCTGCACAACACAATAAATAATGAACAGAATTTTTATGGTATTTTATTTGGAAAACTCGGTGCTGTCGTTATTGTATTATATGAAATGAAAAGGGATTTGCATTAGGATTTTATCAGTGCGAGGATAAAAGTTTTGCGTAGATATACAAAAACAAATTTGCATTGTTGCAATTATTTTTTTTTATTTGCATCAACATAAGGGATTAATTTATGGATTTTCTGTTTAGTTAATTAGAATATGGAACATTTGGAAAAGGTTACGTCGTTTTGTAATATTGTGAAGAACATCTGTTATGAAAATAAAAACTTGGTTGTATAGTTTATGATGATATTTACGGCCGAATTAGTATAGTAGAGCTTCTAACTGCGATGGTTAACTCAGGCAGCAGACTCAATTTTATGACGTTCTGTCGACGAATAAGGACGTTGTGTCGGCGAATCTCTAAAGCACATCAGGAGTGCAACTCACCTACATACCCTGTAAATGTTAGTGACATAACTATAGTCGTTGAAATTTACTCAGGTGAATAAAAAGTATGGCGTAACTAGAATTCAATGGACCTTCTAAATTTATTAATTGGTGATCAGGTTCTCTCAGAGAATGGTTGCTCTAGGACTTATCAAATTTTTAAGCATTTTGCCGAGCAGTTAAATAAGAAAGAGACTTGCTTAAAAATTCATTATCTCAAAAACATTAAAGTTAAACTTCGTTATGGTTGTTTTCAAAATTCACAAAAAGCAAACCCAAGCTGGAAAACTGTTTAGCAAAATAAAAAAGAGCCCATTAAATTAAAGAAGCACGCATAAGAAACCAGATTTGGCCTTCGAAAGAAGCCGTATACACCGTCAGATGAATAGCAATGATGATGATACAAAATTGCACACCTGTATCCTCAGGCGAACATTCAACATAATACACATCTGGCTTCTAGATTGAAAACCTCAATCATTCACTGATTCACTTGATAATCGTAGTGCCATATTAACGAACATATTACTGATGAACCCTAGTGTGTCAACAAAAGAGGGAAAAACAACAAACAAAAGAGGGAAGGTCGGCCGACACACGCACGAGGCTAAAGAACCAAGCTATTGTATTTTGGGTTGATCACAAATCTTTCGAGAAAATGGCCTGGTTCCAGAAATTCGCTGCAGCACGTGTTGGACAAATATACTTTATATAATCCTGGTCCATAGATCGTCATCGTTTGCTTTAGCTCCCCAAGTCAGCTTTCCATATACCTTGAGAATGGTATGGTGTTTGGTTCAAATAATGTAGCGTAGCCCACTGATCTTCGTTCCACTCTCATTTATTAGTGCAGCACTGCAGTAACTTGCACTCTGAAAAGAAAGCTCTTGTCAGAATCGTTTGTGACGTGAACTATTATCGTACCATTTGGGTAGTTCAAAACGGAGTGTCCCTGCCTAGTTCTCTAGGAGCATCTGAACTTGAAATTATGATTGTTGGATCTGAACAAACTTTTATTAATTTCGCGCAACACGAAGTGATTGACATTAGTTTGTTTTCTATGTTCATAATCCCATAATACTAAATTAGAGGGTAAAAAGCGATATTCACAATTCTGATTACACTCGGGTTACACTACTAGCCCATCCCATAGATAATGCATATCTTCGAATTAGCACTAACGCTTCCAATATTGGTTATGGTGCCGTATTAGAAAAATACCAAAATAGAAGTTGGCAATCGCTAGGTTTTTTTCCAAAAAGTTTTCTCCCGCCATTTACTGTGCCGTCACATTTTGCTGGGATGTTGGATATCGGATCCGCTCGAAACGCGATATTTCAAAACGCGATATTTCAAAACGAGATATGACAAAACGCGATATGGTACAATACAAAATGCGATATTTGAAAACGCGATATTTCAAAACGCGATATGGTACAAAACGCGATATGGTACAAAACGCGATATTTCAAAACGCGATATTTCAAAACGCGTTATGGTACAGAATGTATATTGCGAAGCGACGGGAGTGCAGCGACCCAATTGATATCGGTCCTATATACTCTCGCCCCTATCGATTTTTAAATTCCTATAAACTGAAATTAAATTTCCCCTTCACCCGCCTGATATAACCCGATCCTAAATTCCCGTTTTGCACCATATCGCGTTTTGTACCATATCGAGTTTTGAAATATCGTGTTTTGAAATATCGCGTTTTGTACCATATCGCGTTTTGTACTTTATCGCGTTTTGAAATATCGCATTTTGAAATGTCGCGTTTTGTTCCATATCGGGTTTTGTACCTTATCGTGTTTCGAATTATCGCGTTTTGAAATATCGCGTTTTGTCATATCTCGTTTTAAAATATCGCGTTTCAAATGGGACCCGTTGGATATAATAGCTGGTATGCAGGATTCTTCGGTGGTCTGTAATTTTTCTGCTTCGTATGACGTGAATTTACTCAGCGTAACGCATGGTTTCGTAATACGAGGGTATATCAAAAAGTCTTGCAATATCATATGAAAAAAAAGAGTGAGTGAGACAACAATATATTTTTCAAAACCATTTTTTGTCGCGATGAAACTTCTAGAAGAACATTTCGATGTAAATTTTACAGTTCGTTTGTTTTTGTCAATTTAGTAACACGTGTTTTGAATTTTTCTTAAAATGAATGAAATTGAATATCGCGCTGTTATTAAATTTTTCTGTAAAGATGGACGAAATGCAATTTATATATTCAACTATATATCAAAAGTTTACGGCGAATCTACACCATCATATGCCACAGTAACAAGGTGGATAAAATTATTCAAAAGTGGTCGGGAGTCATTAGAAGACGACAACCGCTCGGGTCGGCCAGCAGAAGCTATTAGCCATGAAAACGTAATTTTGGCCGAATCTATTGTATTGGAGGACCAGCGTATTTCTGTTCCGCGGTTAGCGTGGAGACTTTCTCTTTCATACGGTACCACATATACTATATTACATGACCACGTTCACATGTCGAAAGTAAGTGCACGATGGGTTTCCCGTTTGTTGAATGCAGAACAAAAAAAATGAGTGTTCAAACTTCAAAGGCGATTTTAGATATGTACAAAGAAGATCCAGAAAATTTCTTGGATAACATAATAACGGCGATGAAACATGGCTTCATCACTGGGATCCGGAATCTAAACAAGAATCGATGCAATGGATTAAACGTAGTGAACCACCACCAAAGAAATTCCAAACTCAACCGTCTGCTGGTAAGGTTTTGGCAATAATTTTTTGGGATGCTGAAGGAATTTTAATAATCGATTATATGCCACCAAAAACCACAATCACAGGCATATATTACGCAGAGGTTTTGCGAAAATTGAAAAAAGCGATCCGGGAAAAACGGCCAAGGAAAGTTAGGAAAAAATCTTGCTTCTTCACGACAATTCACCCGTGCACAAGGCTAATATTGCTCAAGCTGCATTAAAGGACTGCGGCTTCGTGGAAATTCCGCATCCACCGTAAAATCCAGACTTGGCACCCAGTGACTACTTTCTGTTTCCTAATTTGAAAAAAACACTAAGGGGCCGGAAATTTTCCAGTGACTATGAAGTACAGTCTGTTGTAAATGAATATTTTATTGCGCAAAAGAAATCTTTTTTTTTAGAGGGTTTAGGCAAGTTAATTGATCGATGTGACAAATGTATAAACCTTAAAGGAGATTATGTCGAAAAATAAAAATATTGCTGTCTCACTCACTCTTTTTTTTCATATGATATTGCAAGACTTTTTGATTTGCCCTCGTATATTGGTAAAATTTATGGTTTACTAGGATTTTTTATTTTTCAATTTGTAATTGAAATTATGTATATGTTATTTATGAAGGTTTGTGTGATTTCATAATATGTAAAATTTAATAGATTATATTGTGGAATTTGGATAGAAAAAATAAGTTGGGTTTTGTTCATGTACTATATTCTTGTAACCATATGGGTTTATAGAGATCTTCTTCGGTTTTACATTCAATTCCTTGTTTAAGTATAATATCTTTTATAATTTTTGTTTTGTTTTTATCTAATATGTGTTTTGGAATTATTTTGAGCTTGGCAAATGTAATTGATTCTATTATATTATCTAAATGTTCTTATAATGTAGCTATCTATGTTAAAAATAATTTGATGTAGATTGGTCAAAAGTCTGGTGTCATTCCAATGAATAGAGTTATTGTAAGTAATAACTGCGTTTGTCATTAGAGTTTCTGGAGTATCTTTCGGGTTATTGGCTTTAAGAATTCTATATATTTCTAGGATTGTTGAGTGGAATCAACACACAGGAGAATTACCAGTTGAGCTTCTGGCAGATTAGAAATGTAACTTTATTTTATGTAAAGCGCATAATTCTTTAAAATTATCATTTTTGAATTCCTTCCCGTTATCTAGTATTATTTTATCTGGTTGGCCATGAGCTACGAGTATTGTGTACTTTCTTTAAATTTCAACAACTTTTTGCGATGTAGTATTTTTACCATTTAGGTTTTGGGCTTCACCGAATCTAGAGAATTGATCTAAGATTGTTAGAAATTGTTCTTTTTCGACAAAGAATATATCGATGTGGATTATTTCTATAGGTCTTGTTGGGGTTTCTGTAATTTGATGTTTAATAGCTTTTTCATTTCTATTATACTTTAAGGTCTGACATATTTCGCATCGATTTATTAGAGAATTAATTTGTATTTTCAATTTACGGAAGTAATATTTTCGTTTTATACGTTCAGTATTTTCTGCAATTCCACGATGATTACAACTATCATTGTGGTCTTCTAGAATTAGTCTGCGTTGCATATCCTCATCTTGTATATCGATGGCTAGATGCTTGCAGCGAATGAGTTTTATTTTTAAAGTGAGTGGTCATGAGTTTGTTGAGAGTTCTGAAAGTCTCTTCATTCCATATAAATTCTGTGTTAATATTTGGTTGGACATAATCTATGATTATTTCTGTTAAAATGGATTCATCATATTTATCTTTTTTAAAGGTATATCGTTTTTTTTTCTACGAATAGAATTTTGAAGTCTATACGTCAAAATTTGATGTTTATTAGGGTTAATTTCGAAGATGATTTGTCTTTAAAATTCGTTAAGAATTGTATCGGAAGTTGGTATTTGACTTTTTGATTTATATATCAAATGTTTTGATGTATCAGTAGAAGTTGAATTGATTGAATTGAGGTTTATTTGTTCTTCAGGTATCGTTCTGGATAGTGCGTCTGCATTTGTGTTTTTGAACCTTTTTTATATACGATGTTATAATCGTATTCTTCCAGTTTTAGCCTCCACCAAATTAATTTTGAATTGGGCTCTTTGAGAGAAAAAAGCCACGTTAATGTTTTATGGTCGGTAATTAGTGTAAATTTTCATCCGTATAAGTATGGTCGGAAATATTTGACCATCTATACGATGGCTAACATTTCTTTTTCGATCGTAGAATAGTTTTCTTCAGTTTTTGTTAAAGTTCGAGATGCATAACATTTTGGAAGGTCGCTTCTAATTGGTCCTTGAGATAATATACCACCGATTGCCGAATTGCTGGCGTATGTTGTAACCAGAAATGGTTTTTCGAAATCCGGATATTGTAAAATTGGTTTTTCACACAAAAGTTTTTTGCATCTTTCAAAGCAAATTATGTATTGATCGGTTAGTTTGATCTTACAGTCCTTCCTTAGACAGGCTGTTAGAGGTTTTGTTATTTCTGAGAAGTTATTTATAAATTTTCTGTAATACCCTAACAGCCGAAAACGAAACGGACCGAAACGAAACGGACGAATTGAATACATGAAAACGTACTAAACCAATTATATAGAAGAAACGAAACGAAAACGGACGGAGGAATTGATTCAATTCAATTTGCTTTCGTTTCGTCTTTGTGGTTATACACTATCGGTTATGTTTTTTTTGTTATCCTTAATAGCACTTATGTCAAATTGTCAAAATATTTTATATAAAGTTATACATTTTGTATCCTTCTATTTAGTTCGCCAAATGTAAAATGGATTTTCCAAGTTAGTTTTCATTCACACGAGAAGTAAACTTCAAATAATATAAAATTAAAAACAAATATGAAAATGTCAAATCCGTTTCACCAATTCGTCTATATAACCATGCCTCCTTCGTCTTTCCGTTTCATTTCGTTTCAGTCCGTTTCGTTTTCGTCTATATAACTAGCCCGCATAAGAGTCCTAGAAAAGATTTTATTTGCTTTTCCGTTTTTGGAATTGGAAATTTTTGAATGGTGGTAATTTTTTCTGTGTTATGTCTAAATCCTTCTGGGGTTATTATATGACCTAGAAATGTTACGTCCCTTTTAAGAAATTAAAAAGGACGGACTTGTCTAATTGAACTTTCAAATTGGCTTGTGCTAAGCGTTTGAATACCTGTTCTAAATTTTCTACGTGTTCTTGTAGAGAAGTTGAGTAGACAATGATGTCGTCCATATAACATAGAAAACTATTACCTTGTAGTTCAACAAGAACATTATCCATTACTCTTTGAAATGTTGATGGGGCATTTTTCAGCCCAAACGGCATTCGAACGAATTCATAATGCCCGAAATCTACAGTAAATGCTTTTTTCTCAATATCGTGCGTGAGGGCTTACCTTAATTTGATGGAACCCACTGGCGAGATCCAGGGTAGTGAAATACTGGCATTTTCCTAGTTTATCAAGGATATCTGTGATATTTGGTAATGGGTATTCATCATCAATTGTGACTTCATTAAGTTTTCGATAATCAATAACGAGTCGCCATTTCACCTTTTGGCTTGCATATTATTTTTTGGGTATAATCCAGATAAGAGATGACCAGGGTGAGAAACTGGGTCGTATTATGCCTTGCTCCAACATCTGATTTATTTGAGTGCGTACTTCTTCTTTGTGTACATACGGGTAACGATAACTTTTCGTATGTATCGGTTTTGTGTTATCCAATATGATTTCGTGTTTTACTCACTCAAAAAAATTTTGTGTATTGTTTTACGAATTACATTCGTTAACTCGAATTCCTACTATTAATGTACAAATCTTTATATAAACGTAGAAAATAAAATAAACAAAACAAATTCTACAACTGCATCCATTAAAGCGTTGCCACATACACATCTAATAACAGACGATTCGTGCGTACATTCATTTTGCCTCGCCCCATACAAAAAAAAATAGACGATTTTTACAACAACAATTCTTTATTTTTTTTGTTTTGAGCTGAATGTTTATACTACGCTAATTCATTTTATAATTAAATAAGTTTACATAACCATATTCATGATGAGTAGGGAATCCAAGTCGGTTCTACCCGACTTTCGTGTTGTTGGGCAATTACTTACCCCCCAGAGACACCCGAAACCTTCGGGAAATGCTGCAAACAACCGAAACAGACAACCCTCCTATGCATCTCAACGAAAATGGAAAAAAATAGAAACGTATGTTTGTAGAAACCGGTGGGGTAATGGTAAAAACACGGAACCGAAAGTCGGGTACCCGAAATTCGGGTAATTGGATTTCCTAGTCGGGTAATTAGATTCCCTCCAATGTATGGGAAATGTACGTTTTTTTTTTTTTTTCATTTTCGTTCAGATGCATAGGAGGGTTGTCGGATTCGGTTGTTTGCGGCGATGCCCGATGGCATCGGGTGTCTCTGGGGGGTGAATAATTGCCCAACTACACGAAGTCGGGTAGAACCGACTTGGATTCCCTAATGATGAGCCTTATAAAATATTAAATTAATGAAAAATATATATTTTGTTTTGGAATTTTTTGACATTTGTTGAAGTTCACAGACAACAGAGAAAAAAATCGTTTAAAATTTTTTGATGAGTTCGGAAATCGTTTTAGATTTTTGTGAGTTCGTTCACGTGTAAAATTATACCATTCAAAGAAAAATTTGTTTCTAGGAACGGGTAAATAGAAAATTGATAATTTTTCAATTAAAATTATTAAATAATTCCAAATTTATTATTTTAGCTACTAACTTGAGATATTTTACATATTATCTCATTGATTTGAGTCAAAAATATGCTCTAATTAATTCGTAAATGCGAAATCTGTTTTTAGATGTCGTCCGTAGAAATGTGTATGTGGCATCGCCTTTAATAAGAGTAAAAAAGTAAGAATCGCAGTTCGTAAATTTATAGTTCCATTTGGTTTTTTTTGTATTGTTGCATTATATTTATATATATTGTTAAAGGATAACTTTCAATTGTAAAATTGTTTTAAAAGTATTTATACGAATAGGTTCGCAATAATGAATTTTTGTTCCTTAAAAATATGAAATTATACGTAGCAAAGATATAATAGCCAAATTCGAAAATTAGGGTACACGATTATCTTGGTACTCATATCGACTTTAACGCTTAAGAATTTTATTATTAATATTACGAATTATAATATAGCTAATTATGATAAATATATAAAAAATTTATCGAACATGTTTAAAACTATTTATTAAAGATATAAGGCTGTAACGAACACACAATTATTTACATAAACAGTCTCTTTTTATCATTAATAACTTGAAAATGTAGAAGTTGTATGCAATAATATTAATTACCGGTAGTTCATATTCATCCAAACGATTCATCTGTTTTTTAATTTGTCTTCTATTTACGACATTTTCTTTGACCACAACTTATCTTCGACTCTCTTTATAATTTACCCATCCACAATTATAAAATAATCGAGAAGCATGCGCATGATTAAACTTTAGAACAATATTCGGAAGGTGTGCCTGTTTACGATATAAGTTGAGGATTTATTCATATACCGCAACCACGAGTAGAACTTTAGGCTTTGTAACCAATGTATTTTAGAGTGTGCGATTAAATTGCCGTTTTGAAAAATCCTTTTATGAACCTCATATTTTGTGCCCCTGTGATGCTTTTAAAATTCGCTTATGAACCTTTAATTTTTTGAAATATCTTATTTTGGGAAAACTAGTTTTAAAATATTTTTTTGAAAAGATATCCTTACACCGCCTTAACGTTAAATAAAAATATATTTGTTTTTACTCGTTGACATTGACCAGAAATTTGCTCTTTCCTCGTTCGTGTGTCAAATTTTGCTATGAAATCTAAATTTTATTCCATCGCATTTAAAAATCAAAATGTTAAACAAGCATCATATAACGAAGAACCAATTAAATTTCATAATCATAATAGCAATTTAATAAAAAAGAAAATAACTGTTCGATTCTCTATAAATTACGTCAAATATTTACGCACTATGAATTAGTTCGTATTATATATGACGATAGAAAAATATTCATAATATACATATACGAAAACTTCATAGATCTACGAATTAGTTCATATTATAGATGACGATAGAAAAATATTCATATTATATACGAAAATTTCGTATTATTTTTATTTTATACGTATTATATTTCATAAAACGGTCATTTGGGTGACGGTCTCTTTATCGTAAACAATTTATCGTGTTTCAATTTAACGTGAACATTTAACCGTAGAACAGTTTATCGTAGACACAATTTATCGTGGACACAATTTATCGTGGGACAATTTATCGTAGAACAGTTTATCGTGGATAATTTATCGTAGAACAGAATAATGCGTGTATTATGATGGGATTGGGTATGTTGGATGGAAATGGAATTATTGAACGATTTTTGGAAGAAGTTCTGGAATATGGCCATGTGGGACGGAACTCGGTAGTTTCTTAACAGATTATGATGGGATTGGGTATGTTGGGTGGAAATGGGATTATTGAATAATTTTTGGAAGAAGTTCTGGAATATGGCCATGTGGGACGGAACTCGGTAGTTTCTTAACCGATTATGATGAGATTGGGTATGTTGGAAGAAAATGGGATTATTGAATGATTTTTGGAAGAAGTTCTGGAATATGGCCATGTGGGACGGAACTCTGTAGTTTCTTAACCGATTATGATGGGATTGGTTATGTTGGGTGGAATTGGGATGTTTGAATGGTTTTTGGAAGAAGTTCTGGAATATGGCCATGTGGGACGGAACTCGGTAGTTTCTTAACCGATTATGATGGGATTGGGTATTTTGGATCGAAATGGAATTATTGAACGATTTTTGGAAGAAGTTCTGGAATATGGCCATGTGGGACGGAACTCGGTAGTTTCTTAACCGATTATGATGGGATTGGGTATGTTGGGTGGAAATGGGATTATTGAATAATTTTTGGAAGAAGTTCTGGAATATGGCCATGTGGGACGGAACTCGGTAGTTTCTTAACCGATTATGATGAGATTGGGTATGTTGGAAGAAAATGGGATTATTGAATGATTTTTGGAAGAAGTTCTGGAATATGGCCATGTGGGACGGAACTCGGTAGTTTTTTAACCGATTATGATGGGATTGGGTATGTTGGATGGAAATGAAATTATTGAGTGATTTTTGGTAGAAGTTCTGGAATATGGCCATGTGGGACGGAACTCGGTAGTTTCTTAACCGATTATAATGGGATTGGGTATGTTGGAAGGAAATGGGATTATTGAACGATTTTTGGAAGAAGTTCTGGAATATGGCCATGTGGGACGGAACTCGGTAGTTTCTTAGCCGATTATGATGGGATTGGGTATGTTGGGTGGAAATGAGATTATTGAATGATTTTTGGAAGAAGTTCTGGAATATGGCCATGTAGGACGGAACTCTGTAGTTTCTTAACCGATTATGATGGGATTGAGTATGTTAAATGGAAATGGGATTATTGAACGATTTTTGGAAGAAGTTTTGGAATATGGCCATGTGGGATGGAACTCGGTAGTTTCTTAACCGATGATTATGATGGGATTGGGTATGTTGGAAGGAAATGGGATTATTGAATGATTTTTGGAAGAAGTTCTGGAATATGGTTACTTGGAATGGAACTTGGCCGTTCCGTGGAAATGAGATTATTTAATTATTTTTATAACAAGTTCCCGAAAAGAGGAAGAAAGTTTCTGGGAGCTGATAGTTGGCTGACCGCTCAATCCACTTATTGGGTTGACACGTGTGTACATTACAGATTAGTGATATACATGTACATAGTAAGCTCCTTGCTATAAGTTAAACGCTCACTTCCGTCATCCCTAGCTTGGAGAACATACGCTTATGTGTGGATTTGTTTCGCCCATAACTCGTCCTGACATGTAGTGTGAAAGGCAAAATTCTTCCTGCATCGGTTTCTCTCGACTGCCGTATTAGTTTAGAGTTACCTAGCCAGCACCACAAAGAGGTAAAAATCTAAATCTGTGCGCCCATATTTTATAGAAATTTATAATTTTACAAAAAACAAAGAATTTGCACAATGCAATGCGATTGACGTCAAACATTCTCATTTTCAATAAAGTACGAAAACTTAATAACGAATAAAAAGTTTATTAGTTTATTGAATAGAATACTATATACTGAAGAATAAGTGAAAAATGAATATGAATATTTTAAACTGAAACAAACGAAATGGAACCTACTACTACTCTCTCTACTTAACTTCAATCGCATGGAAAGCATCCACCAACTCTTTGAATATTGTGATTATCGTTACGCCTATTAAACACCGTATTTGCATATTCGGGTTTAATGGACGTAATTTTGATATTTCGTCTGCCAATATATATATATATACCCAAAGTTTAGGTAAACTTGATCAAACTAGTCATGCTTTCTACAAACAACATCATGATAATTATCGTTTTGAGCAAAATACTACAAGACGACGTGAAAGTACTATTGTTTATTTATAATTATTATTTTTTTTATTTTTATTATCCCCGCAATATGGTCTGGGGCCGAGGCGGTCCCAACTCTTTCGCGGTCTGCTTTTTCCGTCCTTAGTTTTACGGCGTTGCCGTCCAATTTGAGAACGTACGGCTATAGGTCCGATTTTATTACCATCTGCACATTGGATAGCTCGATGCCAGCTATATCGATGCTATACTGGCATGGAAGATGGGTCAACCCATAAGTTTTGCACTTCGACAGGGGGTTATAGATGTGTTCCATTTCATCACAGATCGCAAATTGTTGAAGAAAATTCCCTTTGCATCCTGCCTCTATCGGGATTCGAACCCGGTACCTCCCGATTCAAACACCAAAGCTTTAACCACTGCGCTTTTTAACTTCAAACATTTCGATAATATTAATACAGGTATTTCTTCAGTTCGTAAAGGATCAGTGAAAAATTATTACAACATTTAAAATTTTTAAAACCAGAAACAAAAAATAACTGGATGGATGAAGAATCAACCAACGCATTTTGGGATAAAAATTGAGCACGTCAGTGAAATCTATCTCAAAATTACAAAATAACTTCACCAAGACTGCATGACCTCGTTGAAATTGTCTAACCGATTGCGCAGGTAGAAATGAGACAATTAACAAGCACTTCACATCGAAAATGTGAAGATTAGATATCGATATCGCTGTATTATGATACGATAAAAAGTGTTGACAAATAATTTCGCTATATTTCGAGGACGAAGGAAATTGTCATTGATAATAATAAATATAGGACGATTTCGTTCGTTCTCGAAATATGGCTAATTAATTTTTCAACACTTTTTGACAGACATACAACTAATGAACGAACGTTTCTTCAGTTCGATATCAATATCAAGATGGCTGCTCCATCATATGACGAAGTGCACTGCATGACAATGTTGCGAAAAATTAAAACGTTGGGTGACTAGGAACCAGTATCAGATTTTACCAATAATTTAGACATATGTTGCTTGAGATTAGTCGCCGTTGTTTCAATACTCGAACAATTATGATTGAAAATAGCAGTGTTTTAATACTCGAGCACTATCCGGCACCGAATGGAAAATTTCTACTAATACTGTAACTATTATTCACTGACGTTGCTGTACTATAAAAATTAGAACTAAATTCATCCATAAAACAAACATTTAACAGCTTGAAATATACGAATTCACATTTTTTTTGACATGACGTTTTAAACCAGTATTCATTTTGCTGCGTTTTTAATTTTTATTGTCGGCCTAGAAACTACCGAGTTCCGTCCCACATGGCCATATTCCAGTGCTTCTTCCAAAAATCATTCAATAATCCCATTTCCATCCAACATACCCAATGCCATCATAATCGGTTAAGAAACTACAGAGTTCCGTCCCACATGGCCATATTCCAGAACTTCTTCCAAAAACCATTCAATAATCCCATTTCCATCCAACATACTCAATCCCATCATAATCGGTTAAAAAACTACCGAGTTCCGTCCCACATGGCCATATTCCAGAACTTCTTCCAAAAATCATTCAAATATCCCACTTCCATCCAACATACCCAATCCCATCATAATCGGTTAAGAAACTACCGAGTTCCGTCCCACATGGCCATATTCCAGAACTTCTTCCAAAAATCATTCAATAATCCCATTTCCATCCAACATACCCAATCCCATCATAATCGGTTAAGAAACTACTGAGTTCCGTCCCACATGGCCATATTCCAGAACTTCTTCCAAAAATCATTCAAATATCCCACTTCCATCCAACATACCCAATCCCATCATAATCGGTTAAGAAACTACCGAGTTCCGTCCCACATGGCCATATTCCAGAACTTCTTCCAAAAATCATTCAATAATTCCATTTCCATCCAACATACTTAATCCCATCATAATCGGTTAAGAAACTACCGAGTTCCGTCCCACATGGCCATATTCCAGAACTTCTTCCAAAAATCATTCAAACATCCATCCAACATACTTCCATCCAACATACCATACTTCCATCCAACATACCCAATCTCATTATAATCGGTTAAGAAACTACAGTGTTCCGTCCCACATGGCCATATTCCAGAACTTCTTCCAAAAACCATTCAATAATCCCATTTCCATCCAACATACCCAATCCCATCATAATCGGTTAAGAAACTACCGAGTTCCGTCCCACATGGCCATATTCCACAACTTCTTCCAAAAACCATTAAAGAATCCCACTAATTTTGATATACCACGCATAAAACTGTTCTACGATAAATTATCCACGATAATCTGTTCTACGATAAATTGTCCCACGATAAACTGTTATACGATAAATTGTCCACGAAAAATTGTTCTACGATAAATTGTCCACGATAAACGGTTATACGATAAATTGTCCACGATAAACTGTTATACGATAAATTGTTCCACGATAAATTGATTCCACGATAAATTGTTTCCACGATAAATTGTTCTACGATAAATTGTTCAACGATAAATTGCTCACGATAAATTGTTCACGATAAACTGACAGTAGATCAAGTTATTGAAATTATAGTGTTTCATTTCGTTTTCATAAACAATTATAAAATAAAAACAACTATTGTTTTGATTGTGTAATAAAATAGTGATAATTTTAGTTGCATTCAGGTAAATATTATATTTAAAGGAATTTTTTTTTTGGATCATCCGCATAGAAAAGCATTCATTTTTAATTCTCTGCATGTGTTAATTAGTTCATACAAATTTATTTATTTATAGTCATTTATTATAACATAATTCTTAAATAATTTTATAGATTCGGAAGTTGACGCCGAAGTTTACTTAAAAAGCATTAAGTGCTACAAACTATCAGTTAATGAGTTCGAGAGCGTTTGGCAAGCTTGTAGCCGATACAAAATTAAGGAAATACAACAAAACCTAACATCGCTTCAAAATATTTTGATAAATGCGGAGGATATAAAAAACCAAGTGGTTACAGATTGGTAAGCATTACTTTGCTATACTAATATTATTTTAGAATTATTCAAATCATGGCATATTCAGAAGGGGATCCGTTCATAATTGCATATTTTAAAATTGCATTTCTCAAAACTGCATATGTAAAAACTGCATAAGGTACGAAACGGCATAAGGTACAAAACAGCATTTTTCAAAACTGCATATTTCAAAACGGCATAAGGGTTAAAACAGCATTTTTCAAAACGGCATTTTTCTAAACGACATATCTCAAAACGGCATTTTTCAGAATGGCATTTTTTAAAACTGCATGTTTCAAAACGGCATAGGTACAAAACGGCATTTTTCAAAACGACATTTTTAAAACTGCACAAGACAGAATGAAATATTTTAATCGATTATGAATCTATGTAGAATTATCTTTTCATTAATTTCTGGAATATGACCAACAGTATTACACGATGAAATTTAAGATGAATGCAATTTTTGAACATTTGTGAACGATTCTTGGATTAAATTCCCGGATAAAACCAAATGAAAAGGAACTTGGCTATTTCTTAGTCGATTAAGATTAAATTTCACATGTTTCTATGGTATGGTTGAATTTACAATAAAATTGATTAAATGAAATTGATTGACAAATTTCTTCTACATGTTTTATATAAAAGGTTTAGTATTGGTATGTTATAAGAAAGGTATTTACCTTCATGGAAATTAGAAATTATTTGAAGATTTAGTATGCATATAATATTCTCCTTCACCTAAATTTTTATATAGTGCTTCAAAGTTCTAGTTAGTTACTTCAACTGCATGATCGTAGCGGATTACTCCATATTGAAATTTATCTCACACAAGATTTTTCTTAATTTATCGGGCATATCGAAAAATTTGATTCAAACATATTAGTTTCAAGATATGTAGCGTTATTATCGTACATCGCCACTACAATTTTTGTTTGGCGGTTTTCCTTCATTTATGGTCCTGCCTAATATGGAGTATAGCAGATCGTTCGTTTCTACAGAATATCGTGTATACTAACTCAGGTATATATTTATATATATATATTATATGACACCTGGTACATATATTATATGTTAAAACGGTTTTATAATAGTTTTATTGGTTTGATGTTACTTAGAAACAGTGGGGGAAGTGTAACGGAAATACCTACTAAAATTAGTGCATTATATTTTTTACTCGAATATTGTTTGGTTTTTCTCTGTTTAAAAAAATGTACATAATTGGTACGCCTACAAAAAAATTACCGATGAGATGTTTAAACTTTAAAGGTTTAACATTGTTAGTTTGAGACGAAATGGTCGGTATAATTTTGGGATGCGCATTGAGATGACACGATAGGAGAAGATCGCATAATAATTTGCTCGACGTCCAATAATTTGAGAAGGATGAGAGAAGCCGATTTTTGGATGATGGACGGAACATTTAAAGTTGTTCCTAAAATCTTCTTTCAATTATATACTATTCACTGCAGTGTTGGGCCGCATAAAACGGTGCACCCAATGGTATACGTTTTAATGAGCGGCAAATCGGCCAAACTATACCAACACATGTTTAATATGCTAAATGAAAAAGCATTGGATATCGGAGTAGATTTGTCACCGAAGATCATAATAACGGATTTTGAGAAGGCCGCAATCAAAAGCGTTCGCAGCGTATTCGAGGGTGTTATTGTTAAAGGGTGCAATTTCCATTTTATGCAGAATATATACAGGCATATCCAATCAATTGGTTGGCAAACCAGGTACGGCAGTGATGTAGAGTTCGCGATGAAAGTGCGACAAATTGCTGCAATCTGTTTCCTGGAACCAGAAGAAATCTCAGAATGGTTTCAAGAAATAAGAAATGAACTGGGTTCGGAATTTGATCCTCTAGCAGACTGGCTAGAAGAGCATTACATTTCAGGAAAGAATGGTAGAGGTCCATCTTTTCCGCCAAATCTGTGGAGCGTGTCGGATCAAAATTCGATGGGAATATAATATTTGAATACAGTAATTGGTCGTGCGCACATCGGTGTACTGCATTTATTAGCAGAATTGCAAAAAAACACTAGAACTACCAACGCAGAAATTGAAAAGTTGGAAAGGGGAAATCCGCCATCTCAAAAAAAAACTAAATATATTATTAAGGAAAAAAACATAAACTTAATTTAAAAAAAAAAAAAAAAGAATACAGCAAATATGGCTTTTTGCAAGCAATTGCTGAAAATATATCTTTTTAGTATGTAATTAGTATTTATTAAGTTAAAATTTATGTATATATATATGTATTAAAGATAATCTAAATAAAAGGTAAATGTTGTTAAGGAAAATGTCCTTTCGTACCTTATGCCATTTTGAATTATGCAGTTTTGAAAAATGCAATTTTGTACCTTATGCCGTTTTGTACCTTATGCCGTTTTGAAATATGCAGTTTTGAAAAATGCAATTTTGTACTTTATGCCGTTTTGTACCTTATGCAGTTTTGAAATATGCAGTTTTGAGAGATGTCGTTTTTAAAAATGTCATTTTAAAATATGCAATTTCGACCCGGACCCATTCAGAAGTAATCAATTTTGTTGCGGTAATTAGATTAAATACTGTTTATTGGAATTTTATTAAATAGCAAAATATAATTTTTATGTTATCTTCCTATTTAATTTTTAAGAAATATGTACTAAAATGCCTTCCATTGAAAGTTTACCAGATCCGTGCATTTAAATGATATTTAAAAACTGTTTTATGTTATAATTTTCAACTCACATAAACTTTCTTGTTTTTCCAACGTTTTGTAAGTAAATAGTTAATAAATGTTTGCTGTGGAAAATTATTCTACTACCAACACAAATTTTAATGAATAATTAAATTAATTAGTAATATTTAGTCAATAGTTTGTTTATTAGAGGCTGTTGATTTATGAAAAACTCAATTAAAAAAGTGCATATAGTTTTTTTAGTTTCCATAAACTGCCAGAATTCATGTATTTAATTTGATTGATTGATTGATTGATTGGAATGTGCGACCAAGCCTAAGTAAGATTCCCGGTTGACGCCGGGCCCATCCGCACACTCTTTTACATATAACAAGATGGAAGGATAGGAAAGGTTAGTTAATTATTATGGAAATTGACCCGGTTTCAGACACCTAAGTAGTCAATAGTTAGTAAATTGTTAGTTGAAATGTAGTATAAGACGGTTAGCACGAGACAACACAATTATTTTTGATTATTTTGGATATATTCAGCAATCAGCATCCTAAAAAAATTGATTATTATAATTAAAATTTATAATTAATTAAGTTGCAGTAAATTTCCTCAAATAAAATGTCATTATTATGAGTTAAATTATATTGATTAGAATGTACGGCCAAGACCAAGCAAGGATCCCGGATACGCCGGGGCAATCGTACACCCCCCCCCCCCCCCCCCTACATACAACAAGATGGAGGGATAGGAAAGGTTGTTAGGTATGATAGACTTGATCCGGTTACAGACACCTAAGTAGTCAATAGTTAGTCAAGCACAAGACGGCACAATTATTTTTGTTCTTCGGGATACAAACAATCAGCAAGAAACATTCTAAAAAGTAATCCTAAAAAGTAATTGATCAATTAGTAAAGGTCCTGAAACAAAATTTCATTACTATGAGTGATGAAATTTTATTTAATACCACTTCCCCACATCAACCCACAACAACGAGACGCCAGGCCCTCCACACACCTTTACTATAGCATTTAAAAAAAATTGATAATCAATAATGTTGGCATCTTAATGGTACGAGTAAGTTTCCTGAAATAAAATGTCATTATTATGCGTTAGAGAATCATTATTTTGTACGATACACCTAAATTATTCTTGAATAGAATAAATGTAATGCAATGTAATGATTATTATAGCTAAATTAATTATAACTCGATTGTCGTAAAACAAATAAAATAAAATAAATCAAATCCAAATATTGTAGTATCACACGGATGGATCCCCTCTTCAACGGATAACCCTACAATCCCTAACAAACCAATATGTTTATTAATAAAAATAAAAATGAAACAAAGACATCTGGTTTCAAAAATAGTCAATCTGGAATCTATAAGGAGTATTTATTCCTCGACGCTTACAAAATAATAAAGCTGCAAATAATAAAAATGTAGTCATTACGGCTTCAAAATTCTTCTGTAATCAAAAATGTTCATTAGAACTAAATAAATTAGTTTAATCAGGAACTGCAATGAATAATATAGTATTAATAATAAACACCTGATAAAGTGGTACTTAACTAAAAAAGTCCGAATCAAGAAAGTTCTCCAAAAATGAACGAAATAAGTTGATTTTTGTATGAACACCAGCGACTTATTTTAATTCATATTTTTAACTTAAAATTATGAATTAAAAAAGCGATTTAGAAAAAGGACAAAACTCAGAAATGAATTAACAAAGGCTTATACTATTTCATTTTTAAAACACGTACCCTAACTCACCTTCAAAATGAATTAAAAAAGGCACATTCTATTTAAAATTTAAATTTAAATTCCAAAAAATTTTCATTAATGAAAATAATAGTTGCATGGATTTACATTGATTAGTTATAAAATATAAATATAAATAAAAACGGCTTATATTATTTCATTCTATAAACATTTATATTAATTCATTTTAAAAATGAATCAAGAAATGCCGGGCCCAAATTCACCTTATCGAACTCTTTCATTTCTTCTTCAACTCCGATTTTAATTCATCCCCAAAGCGAATCAAAAACACTTATTTTAATTCAGAAAAAACCCTTCAATTCGGACCCCTTTAATTCATGCAGCCCCTGATAAACCTTGATAACTCTAAATTGCTCATCATATAAAACATAATAAATATAACAATTTAATACTCAAACGGTGAATAATTGGAGGTAGAAATTAGTAAAATTAGTTAATTTCTGAAATCAAAATGTGGAAAGAATCATTTTCATAAATAATCTTAGTAAAATGTACCAAGAAAAATATGTAATGTAGATCCAGGAGTGCTCGCTACCCGTTTCTCTAGAATAAAAAACCAACACACTGCAACCCATAAAGCTATTTCCCAATCCCAATAGATGAAAACTCAGCGATCGCCCGTTAACATCAATATAAAAGAAAATTTATCGCAATACACATCCACCGCCCTGTGTAAATTGATCACACAATGAAAATGAAATGAAAAAGCAAAAAAATCAATGATTGAATCGTTTTTTTTTCATATAGAAAAACATTTACACTACCAAGCACAAAAAGTAAAAATATAATAATTATGTAATGACATAAATAAAACAAAATGAAAACAAAAGTCCTAGCTTGTATATTTTTCGTTCGTAATCAATACATACACATCCATACAAAGCACAGCCGAAAGCATATAACAAGCTTTGTATATACATTGCAAAACCACATTTTCGGTGGTATTGAAATGTACATTATATCCTGCTATACACCTCCAATACTAATTTCCATACAAAATATAATGTACGTCGTACGAGTAAATAAATATAAAAAACAAAAGTTAGAATTCAAAAGTACCAACGAAAAACAATCGTCGCAAAAAGAACAACAAAAATTGTTATCGAGTGTAACAAAACAGAATAACAGAATTGACAAACACTTTCTGGCACAAACAATACTCAAACAATACTACCACCATGAGAATACTAGTACTCTACACCTTTATGATTTATAGAATACAGTAATCATTTTATTATATATACTTAAAATTTATTTGGAAAAATATATGTTAATAATTAACATGTATTAAAACGTGTTAAAACAATGGAAAAAATGAGAAAACACTTATCTTATTCATCCTCTGGAATCATAAAAGTCCTATAAATACATATTGAAAAATTACATACATACAATGCGTATGATGCATTCAACAACGGTATCAAAATACATATAAACGAAATTGTAATATACATATTCTACGCCATTGCAAGCGCATCACACACACACAAATTAATATAATATAACTATTCAATATGTATCTTATTACGGCTTCAAACTTCTTTAAATCACACAATATATTATTTATGTCTATGAACACTTAGATATATATTATTTAATTAATTAGTTAATTAAAACACATTTAAACTATTTATTTATTTTTAATTATTTAGAGGAGAGACAAAAACACGTCTTTCCTCTACGACGTTCAATCGCCGACCAGAATTCATGAATTCATGTATTTAATGCTTAATAATTTAAAACGTAATCTTGATAGCATTGGTGGTCTTAATATTATAGCTGTTAAAATGGGTTTATGCCTGGCCGATCCACATCGACTAATCTGGTTGAATTCACCAGTAAACTAATTAACGAGATAGAAAAACATCGTCAAGTTGATGTAGCGTACACTGATTTTAGTAAAGCATTTGATTCTATATCTGTCATCATAAAGCACTCCAGAGTTTATTCAATTTTGGGTTCTCTCTCGATTACATAAATTGGTTTAAATCATATCTATCAAACCGGTGCCAATTTGTGATAATGGGAAATGAGAAATCAAACGTTATTAAAGTTACATCTAGTGTTCCCCAAGGATCACACCTCGGGCCTTGGATTTTTATTGTTTTCATAGACCGAATAACCGAGATAATCAAAAACTCAGACGTGCTCATATTTGCAGATGATGTGTTTTCGTACTATTAATGGGTGGTTAGATACGGAGAAACTTCAAAAAGACTTAGATAGATTAAGTAAGTGGTGTGATCGGAACTCACTATACTTAAATATTAAGAAATGCAAAATCATGTCTTTCCATCGTAAAAGAAATCCGATAATTACTTCATACAAAGTCAACAACGAAGTACTGCAAAGAGTCAATGAGGTTATAGACTTAGGTGTTACATTTGTCGAAAACGCCAGTTTTAATAGGCATATTGAAAATTGTATTGCGAAAGCGAATGCCATGTTCGGATTTGTTAAAAGATGGACAGGTGAATTTAAGGATATTCAAACCTTATGTTCACTCTATTTCGCTTATGTTCGATCTCAACTGGAATACGCTGTAATGGTCTGGAATCCATACTATGCGGTACACATAAAAAGAATTGAAAGCATTCAAAAGAAGTTCCTGATTTTTTTGTTAAAGAAAAGTGACTGGGATTACGACCACAACTTATCTTTCCATGAAAATGTGGCTCGCTTACCTCCATACACAACAAGATGCACGGATTACAAAATATGCACGCTTGAAAATAGACGACTTCTCTTGGGCGCAGCTTTTATTGGTAACGTTTTGCTTGGTCACGTAGATTCAGCTTACATCTTGGAAAACATATCAATTCACGTGCCATGCAGAACATTTTGAAACCATGAATTTTTAGCACTTGAACACCATTCCACCAACTATGGAGAAAACAACACCACTAATAGGATGTCTAAATGTTTCAACTTAATCGACGACCTATTTGACTTCATCTTATCAAACGACAACTTTAAAAATAACCTTAAAGACTTTTTTCTAAATTTTTAATTGTTTAAACCAAAATTTGGTTTATATTTTTTTTTCTGTTTTAAAGTTTTTTGTTGTTTTAATATAATTTTAACTATAACTGTAAATAATCTGAAATCATACATGTATATTACAAAATAGATTTCTTTAAATAAATAAATAAATAAAACAAACTGATCTATTGTGATTCCCAATTAAATGATAATTAGAAATCAAAATATATCAAGTTTATTTTGAATACTACATGATATTAAATAGCATATGATTTTTTTACAGATAAACATCGATTTTAAATGTATTCATCCATCTTCCGAGGACAAGTAATACTTAGATTAGGAAGACCATTTTAAAGTTTCTAAAGGAGGAAAATCGTGTTAAATCTTCTGAAATTAAAACGGTTTTAAATGAAATCAATTAAAGGGGTTTCGCTAAAGGTAAATTAAGTTCAGAAATTAACGTGAAAGTCAATTTATTTACATATAATTCAAGCAGTACATTTATTGTAACTCTTTTTTACTTCTAGAGGATGCCGCTCTTCAGCTTCTCTGGTGCTTTCATTGAATCCTACCTCCTACTCAAGAAATAATACCGGGAAAAAAGTTGTTACAAAAGTAGTACAAATAAAGGAGTCACAAGGAAGCGATGATTTACACAGGATTTGTTCAGCAAATTGTGGAGCATATTAACTTGTTAAAAGAAAAATTAGAATGCATTCAGCCATTCATACTGGGCATAGGGAACGTGCAGCAGTGTAAAAAATATTTTATGTTCATAGAAGGTATTATTAATTATTTTCGATATGTTAATTAGAGCAGTAGATATCTGCTACACATCGTTCTTTCTGTTTTTATTTTAAAATATGCCACAACGGCAGAGTTTGTGTGAAATTTTGTACTATCATTCTTTTACAAATCTAACCATATTGTAAAAAATCCTCTAAAGTCAGTCTGATATTACAAGAGCTTACAAATTAGAGTACTGTTGGTTTATATTTTTTATTATCCTGATTGTTTTTTCTATTTTAATGCTGAGCTGCTAGACATTTTAATATATTTTGTATTATTCAAAGTATATTATTAAAATAATATTGATCATTTGATTAATACTTATATCGTGTATTTGAAGGAAACAGTGAATAAATTTCTATGTTTTTATTATTTTATTGAGTTACATAATTACAGAGTTACATAATTAAGTAATAAATCATAAGTTGAACCAATACTGAAATTTATAATTTAAAAAATAAAAATATGAATTAAATAAACCTAATAAAAATACAGAAATAGTTAAAATTAATTAATTATTTGATTTTTTAAGATGTTTTATTAAATTAATAAGTATAATAGTTTTAAGTAATTTTTGAATTATTATTTTACTTAGTTTTAATTATGCATTAAATTATATTTTATTGTGAATATTTTGTAAAGATATTATTAGTTTTAAATTATGATTTAATAAATAAAACATTCTCGTCGTATGAAATTAAGAAAAACATAATTGTGCTTTTTATTCATGAACTGCATCTTATATTTGAATAATCGTCATCAATATATTTACGAAAATAGTTGTTTTATTTATGAATTACTTAACGTTCTATAGGCATTGTCAACTTACATATAACATTAGTTTTTTAAATATCAGTATTGATACGTATATAAAATGAATTTATTTAGTTACATGTATGAATTAAACGTTAATATAAAAGTTAATTTCCAAAATGTTATGAAAAATTTCGTGCTATCTATGAATTTAGTCTTTCAATAAATCACCATTTTTTACTATTTTACAATGCCTTACGTCAATAATAAGAAATTATTCATCCATAAACGCTTGCAATTGCATTAAAATTATAAACTTTTTCGTATCGTATATGAATCCAATCATAAATAGTACAGACTAATTCGTAAATACAACAATTTATTAATTTGTCAGTTTTATGTTATCAATGAACGTAATTCGTAATATTATAGAACTCCTGCATTGGCGCTGTTTTCACGTATTTTTCGTACTATTAATGCAGTTTTTGTCTCTATAGATGCAGGATTTTTTTGAGTGCTTGGTTTGTAAATGATAGTGGCATGTTTTAGCGTTGGAATATGCTTGAATGTTTTTTGCATATTCTTGTCAGTGCTAATTTTTCTTCAAGGCTTAGATGATCAGACCTAATAAGCTTCATGATGTCATTATTAGACCAGTGTGAAGTTTCTAACGTTAATTAAAAGTGTAGCATACGCAACAAATATTCTGCAGCGCATGCAACTTATCTATGCAGTGTATGCAACTTATTTAACATTTATGTAAATAATTTATAAGAAAACCACAAAAACTAACATTAAATTAATAATTTCGAATTAAAAACAAAAGAAAAATATATGTGCAAATATGTATTAAAGTTTTCAAAGTTTTATCATAAACTAATATTTACCAATTGAGGTTAAACACATAATTAACACTCCATCCTAGAGTTTTCACAATATAGTCACTAGTATTCTCAAATAGTAGACATTCAAGCATATTCAAATTTGTATAGCCCGTATATATAAAAAGGGTTGGGCTCTTCTGACAAAATTTCATATTTTGATAAAAAAATTATATGGAAGCTGTACCTACACTCCCAATTAACACTCCATCCTAAAGCTTTCGCAATATAGCCACTAGTATTATCGAATAGAAGACATACGTGCCTATTTAAATTTGTATAGCCCGTACATATAAAATGGGTTGGGCTCCTCTGACAAAATTTCATATTTTGATAAAAAAAAATTATATGGAAGCTGTACCTACACACCCAATTAACACTCCATCCTAGAGTTTTCGCAATATAGCCACTAGTATTTTCAAATAGTAAACATTCGAGCCTATTTAAATTTGTATAGCCCGTACATATAAAAAGGGTTGTGCTCCTCTGACAAAATTTCATATTTTGATAAAAAAAATTATATGGAAGCTGTACCTACACTCCCAATTAACACTCCATCCTAGAGTTTTCGCAATATAGCCACTAGTATTATCGAATAGTAGACATTCGAGCCTATTCAAATTTGTATAGCCCGTACATATAAAAAGGGTTGGACTCTTCTGACAAAATTTCATATTTTGATAAAAAAATGTATATGGAAGCTGTACCTACACTCCCAATTAACACTCCATCCTAGAGTTTTCACAATATAGCCACTACTACTATCGAACAGTAGACATTCGAGCCTATTCAAATTTGTATAGCCCGTACATATAAAAAAGGTTGGGCTCTTCTGACAAAATTTCATATTTTGATAAAAAAATGTATATGGAAGCTGTACCTACACTCCCAATTAACGCTCCATCCTAGATTTTTTACAATATAGCCACTACTATTATCGAATAGCAGACATTCGAACCTATTCGAATTTGTATAGCCCGTACATATTAAGCCCGTCTACTATATGAGAATACTAGTGGCTATATTGCGAAAACTCTAGGATGGAGTGTTAATTGGGAGTGTAGGTACAGCTTCCATATACATTTTTTTATCAAAATATGAAATTTTGTCAGAGGAGCCCAACCCTTTTTATATGTACGGGCTATACAAATTTAGTAAGGCTCGAATGTCTACTATTTGAGAATTTTAGTGGCTATATTGCGAAAACTCTAGGATGGAGTGTTAATTGGGAGTGTAGGTACAGCTTCCATATAATTTTTTTCTTCAAAATATGAAATTTTGTCAGAAGAGCGCAACCCTTTTTATATGTACGGGCTATACAAATTTGAATAGGCTCGAATGTGTACTATTCGATAATAGTAGTGGCTATATTGCGAAAATTCTAGGATGGAGTGTTAATTGGGTGTGTAGGTACAGCTTCCATATAAATTTTTTATCAAAATATGAAATTTTGTCAGAGGAGCCCAACCCTTTTTATATGTACGGGCTATACAAATTTTAATAGGCTCGTATGTCTACTATTCGATAATACTAGTGGCTATATTGCGAAAATTCTAGGATGGAGTGTTAATTGGGTGTGTAGGTACAGCTTCCATATAATTTTTTTTATCAAAATATGAAATTTTGTCAGAAGAGCGCAACCCTTTTTATATGTACGGGCTATACAAATTTGAATAGGCTCGAATGTGTACTATTCGATAATAGTAGTGGCTATATTGCGAAAATTCTAGGATGGAGTGTTAATTGGGTGTGTAGGTACAGCTTCCATATAAATTTTTTATCAAAATATGAAATTTTGTCAGAGGAGCCCAACCCTTTTTATATGTACGGGCTATACAAATTTAAATAGGCTCGTATGTCTACTATTCGATAATACTAGTGGCTATATTGCGAAAACTCTAGGATGGAGTGTTAATTGAGAGTGTAGGTACAGCTTCCATATAAATTTTTTATCAAAATATGAAATTTTGTCAGAGGGGCCCAACCCATTTTATATGTACGGGCTATACAAATTTAAATAGGCTCGTATGTCTACTATTCGATAATACTAGTGGCTATATTGCGAAAACTCTAGGATGGAGTGTTAATTGGGTGTGTAGGTACAGCTTCCATATAAATTTTTTATCAAAATATGAAATTTTGTCAGAGGAGCCCAACCCTTTTTATATATACGGGCTATACAAATTTGAATATGCTTGAATGTCTACTATTTGAGAATACTAGTGACTATATTGTGAAAACTCTAGGATGGAGTGTTAATTATGTGTTTAACCTCAATTGGTAAATATTAGTTTATGATAAAACTTTGAAAACTTTAATACATATTTGCACATATATTTTTCTATTGTTTTTAATACGAAATTATTAATTTTATGTTAGTTTTTTGTGGTTTTTCTTATAAATTATTTACATAAATGTTAAATAAGTTGCATACACTGCATAGATAAGTTGCATGCGCTGCAGAATATTTGTTGCGTATGCTACACTTTTAATTAACGTTAGAAACTTCACACCGGTCATTATTAGTATTATCACTTGAATCTATATTATTTAAATGATTGGCTTTAGCATGATATTTTTCTAGAAATAAAGTTTTAATTGGTTCTTCAAATAAAAAGGTTTGCTCTATATTAGCGAAATTAATAATTTCCATTAAGGCTTGGTTATTTTGAGATGTATATATTCCTTCCAGAATAATGAGTTGTTCACGTATAGTTACGGGTTTAATGTAGAATTCGCAGTAGTAGAGTGATAAGAGTGATTCTTTAGCTGGTCTTACTGCTTCACTATCATGTAATTTAACATGCATAATCAGTGTATGTGGAAAAGTGGTCGTAATGAAAAATCCGCCAGTTAATAAAAATGGATGAAAAGCTGGTAGATGAATTGCTGCAAAACTATTGTGGTTGATGATGGCTAGAGTTGAATTTTAATGATGGAGAGAACAAGTTGCACTATTGAGTTAAATTGCACACACTGAATGAAAAACTTAGAACCAAACTATTTTAAAAAGTACTTTATTTAATTATTAATGCACTGTATTTTTATTTTTATAAAATTATAACTGTTCTGTTCACCAGATTACAAAGGAATGAATATTTTTTAATTTCTTAAAAACTATATTGCCATTTTAAATGTAAACCAAGAAATGTAGAAAAAATAGATTTATAGGAAAAAGCTTTCTTTAAACTTTAAGTAGGAAACTTAAATTTCCCGGTATTATATAAAATTTTAAATTATATTACGTTTGCGCACAATGAACCGATTTGTACCGCAAACTTCTATTACGTTTTGATTTACATAGAAATTACATTCAATGACAGGTTTGTTTATAACTTTTTTGTTGACATGTGTAAATAGTGTTTAAGAAGGTAAGTATACAAATTAATAGTTATAAATTCAATTGTTACTGTAATAAATTTGAATAATATTATTATATTTTCAGGTATTTAAAACTATGAGCCTTAAGGGCGTAATAAATCACAGTGGATTATGGTAAGTAACATTTTGGTTCATTAATTTATGATTTAATTTGGTTTTAGGTGAACGCGAGTGTTGTGGTTAGGGAGTGCAAATTTACCGATTTTTCAATTTACCGGTAAACGGTAAATTTTGTGTAAGGTCGGTAATTTATCGAAAATTTACCTTTAAATTAAAATTAAATAATAATTTGGTACTATGCCTTAGCTATTAAACCAGTGAAAAATTAATAAACCAGTGCTTGAAACAAGTTAATGTACGTTATAAAATAAAATAATAAATAAATTCATTACATAAATTGCCGCCCCGGTGGAAAAGTGGTCAGCATGCTTGTTCCAGCGACCGGAGGTCCCGGGTTCGATTCCCAGTGGTGACAAAAATTTCGCGGCTGGTTTAGGATCAATGAATTAATCACTCATTATCCGAAATGAAAGTAAGATTATGAAACCTGAGGCGGCCAAATACCTTGATGGGATGAGTGCGAGAGAGAGAGAGAGAGAGAGAGAGAGAGAGAGAGAGAGAGAGAGAGAAAATTACATAAAATGAAATTCATATCACAAAATAATTGTTTATACACGCTGTGTTTAGCCGTTGGACCGACACAATTTTTTGGTAGATTAGAAAGGGGGAGGGGCGTTCATTTGGAAGCTTTTATCCATAGAATTGATGTTCTAAGTAGCCCAAAATCTCGCCTTTAAATTGTCACTTTTGTGTTTGTAGTCGAAGAGGCACAAAATAGCTTTCATTGTATTCTGTAATATGATTTTATTTTAAATAAATCAAAATTTAATACAATTGGTTTAAAAAAAATGACTTACGGGCTTCCAAATCCTAAAAAATTTGTAGAAGTATGAAAAATGTCACCATCTAAATTCATTTAAAAAAAACTAATGGTTATTTTGAAATCAACTTCATTTATTAGATTTATTTCAAAATAACCTCCGCAATTCCGTATAAGCATGCACGGCATCTTTTTTTAATCTCCACGGTTGTTGTGCGAAGTTGCATTTCATATTTTTTTTCAAATGCGGTGCTTATCCTTTCAATTGAAATTTTTCTTGTGGGTACCTCTATTGCGTACACAAATTCCGTAGCACGTCCCCAAAAACTCCAATGGTGTGAGGTCTCGGGACCACGTGGACCAATAAATAGGAAAACCCCTACCAATCAGCACATCTTACAAAACTGGTAAAAACAGCTCAGATAGCTCATTTAAAACAAATTCGAGATAAATATTTTTGGAAAGGCGTTCTGGCGCATAATATGGACCGATAAGGTTTCGACCAATAACACCAGCCCAAACATTAACGATGAATTTCCTTTGAAAAGAATCCTGCCTTTTTTGTGTGGATTTTGGCCTGTATACTGTCCCAAAGAAGCAGATTATATAAATTCACAATTCCCTCACGTTTGAAGTTAGACTCATTTATCCACCAAATCCATAAATCTACAAAACTCCGTCTAGCATTATCACCCTTTTCGTAACGTAGAACAATTAACAATTTAACAAGAACAAAGTGAAATACACGGGTATTTCCAGTAGCAAATAGTGACATATTGACTGAACAGCACAAGGCAATTAACACCCGGTTTACTAATTTTTTAAATCTATCAATAAATTAAAAAACATTTTCTTAACCCTGGCACAAATAAGTCTGACAAAATAATATCTCGTATTTTGACCACAAAATGAAGGTTTTCTATGACATGCCAGGGCATAAACTAGATAATTTTTTAAAGCAAAATTAATTTCAAAATAACCATAAGTTTTTTTTTTAATTTATTTAAATTGTGACGTATTTCATAATACTAAACATTTTTTTGGATTTAGAACCCCATAAGTCATTTTTCTAAAACCAATTGTACTAAATAATGATTTATTTAGAATAAAATCATTACATTGTAGAATACAATACAAATTATTTCGTGCCTCTACGACTACAAACACAAAAGTAACCATTCAAAGGCGATATTTTGGGTTATTTAGCCGTTTGAGTCCCAGGAGGTATTGAAAAACACTGTCGAAGAATCCCAAACAGCGCAATCGTGCTTTCTCTAAATGAGAGAGGAAGATAAAATGAATGAGATGGAAAGGCAATCTATTGAGACAAACCTATTGTAAAATGTAATATTTACATTAAAAGGAGCTGTGTGATGTACTTGCTTCAGTAATCTGAGCACGCGACTTCGATAATCGGTAACGCACCGTCAGTTGTCGATAATGTTCGAAATGTGCTGGGTTTTCTCGACATAAAATCTCAACAGCGCGATCGTGCTGTAAATTTGTAAAAATTTACTGATAAATCGTAAATATATTTTATACGGTAAAAACGGTAAATCGGTAAATCGGTAAACGGTAATGCACTTCCTAGTTGTGGTGAGACATTTTATATGAAAATTGGAAATGTCAATTAACCAAATAAAAAATGCAAATAAATGTTGTGAAACAAATTGGTGTATGTGTTTTATTTGAAAATTCTCACCAACAATCGGAGACGACTGTATTTCTATAATTTTAGAAAAGAAGTGTTCAATCGAACTTCCACCTTGATATAACGAATGTAAATCTTTAATAAGACTTGTTTCATTTGTTTTGTCTGAATAATGGTTAATTAAGCTATTTTTTATGGAGTCTCAGTTTAATGGAGTGCCATACATTGACAATATGTCATCGGCTTCTCTCTCAGAAATGATTCATTTATTCATACGAGATTTTATTTTGCGTTTGCTTGTTTTATAGGAAGACTGGGAAATCAAAGATGAAAAGGTTGCAAATTTTACAAAACAAGAGCTGCTATCTATAGGCTTCCACAATTGTTTCCCTCCGTCGAGTTGTATAAGAATGTAACTGAAGGTTTCCTGCCAATAACCGAATTATTCCAACTTCATGTATCATCATATATATGTATAAAAGTTTGCGGATGTTGTGAACGCTATCAAAGTATGTAAATCATAGCTGTACAACCCGTCGTTCTATTCTTTTAATATGCTATAAAATCAGAACTGAATTTGGTAGAAAATCCATATAATACATTGGTCCATACGTATATAACCAATTACCGAATATTTTTACAAGTTCTGAGAATGTTTAGAATTTCAAGAAAAGGTTAAAGACATATTTGGCGAAACTGGTACAAGATTATCTGTATCTTTTCACACTTCGCATACCTTACCCCCTTCAAAAGGCCGGATATGAACTTTTGTATAATAATATGCGCATATCATTTTATCGCTTTTGAACATTTGACTTCTTGTCCTATTCACTTATATATTTTATTTATCTCCAACCGTAACATCCATTCCCTTCGACTGGTCCATATCCTTAAGGAATAACTGGTTATCTGGAATTTTTCGGATTAGTCTTGGAAGGCTATCCAAGTTTACAGTATGTCATGTGGTATTCTAGCGACCCAAGCCAAGCTTACAAGATCCACAAGTGTTTTGCAATCACACATCTCACAGGAAATGCGAAAAAAAGTTTTCGATAAGCTACACGGTCTCTCTAGCCAAGGAATACGTACAACTCGCCAATTAATTGCGTCAAAGTACTTCTCGACGGACATGAACGTGGGTAACGTGTATTGATTTAAAACGTGCATGTCCTGTCAAAAATCGAAGCTCGATAGGCATACGTGCTCAGAATACGGACATTTTTACATTCCCCCTGGTAGGTTTGAATATATTTACAAAGACCCATATCTCCATCTAATGGATACTCATACCTTCTTACCATTTTCGATAGACTCATTCGTCAGCCAGAAGCAGCACCACTGACTGACAAGAAAGCATACACGGAAGTGAAATTTTCCGTTAACCAGTACATTTCAAGGTTTGGTGACCCATTAGAATTCACAAAGGACCAAGGCAGTTAATATGCTAGGTTGAACAAGTCATTGGAGTGACGAATTTACCTTCGTTTTTCTTGGTATAAGAACTTTAATCAAGACTAATCTGGGATGCGCTATTGTAGATTTTGTTTACGAACAACCACTGAAAGTCTCTGGAGAATTGGTTTTGCATCCTGTCCCTACGCAATCGGTAGATCTCGCTTCGCAGATCGAGAAATTTCGTAAATCGATACGCAACGTCATACCCAAGGAAACCCGGGATAACCCATCAGGACAACATTTACATTCCAAAAGAATTACAGGATTGCAAGCAAGTTTTTATTCGGGTGGGTAAACCCTATACTGGGTTGACACCACTATTTGAAGAGACATTTATAATTAAGCGAAGATTTCGAAAATATTTTGGAGTTGATTGCAATGTAAAAAATGAATCAATCGCCATCGACGGACTCAAACCTCGTATTCGTTATAAACGCGTGCTGTAGGTTTTAAGTTACCTTATACGGGACCCTCAATTAAAACAACTACCAAATCAAACTTAGTTGCATTATCTGCATTCATACCCAGTCCAGGCAATAAAATTCTTCAACGAGCCAGTATACCTGGCAATAATTAAATATTTGATGACTCTGTCCAAAATTAGGCCCCTCCCACGAAATAATATGAATTATGGTACTGTTTGGTAAGTGGCTGTGGTATCGAGTAATGTTGAATTAAAGAATTGCTCGCCACATTTTGGATCTTTCAGTACAGAAGTAGTTTTAGGAGACCTTACCGCCGCTCTGCTTCCGAAAATTATTTTTCTTATTGTAGATCTTCTTCCCATTTGATGATGCAAATGATAAAAATTTGAGAGTTACTCCTTTAGATAAACGGCTATGTTTCCGAATCGATTTCTTTATTATAAGTGATCTTGAAGTATGGTAACCAATTGTAAAGAACGAAACGAAAAATAAATTTAGTAGAACAGAACTGAGGCTTAAGCCATCCTGAATGTGAGGATTTATGTTCGTCGATAAGACTTTTAAGCGATTTTATTACATATATATTTGATTTATAATTTACTATGGCGTTAAAATTACACCGATAAGACATGGATCAAAAAACCATAAAATAAATCGGTTCATCCCTTACTTAGATATACGCAGTCAACGTACAAAATCGTTACTAGAGTGCGAAAAATATTTTAATAATTTTCGCGTGGTATATCTCGTGTGCGCGTATACCCAACAAAGATTCTAAATTGGAAATATGTTTGTTTGCTCGCATTCAAATTTATCATATTTTATGACACAGTAACCGTAACAATAGACTGGTGTCACATTTATCCCGCCACACCGCTATTTTTGTTGTTGTTCGATGTTAAAAGGAGAATCCTTTCTATTTTATGTGTATCCTTGCAAAAATATCTTTTTTATATTTTTATTTATATCATTAATTTTTTTTTTTTGTATTTTAATGTCTGTCAGTAAAATATATCTGTTGTTGTTGCTGCTGCTGCTGCTGCTGTTTTGTATCTAATGTTAGGGGATGGCATTTTCTGGCTGATATTTGCGTACATACATAACATTAAATTAAATTTCCAAAATAAAATTTATAATTTATTCGTTTTCAATTTCGTTTGTATTGTTTGGATTTTTTTATGTAACCCTGGGACTAACGATATAAAAAAACCGATGGTACACGCATATGTGGTATGTGCGCTTAAGAACAACAAAAAAATCTCATCTCTAACACTATTTCTAATTCACAGTGTATACTGAACTTCATACTATTACTATTTTATAAAATAACGAATCACAAAAAGATTGAAATAAAATACTTTGAAAGGGTTAATTTATGAATAAAATTTTAATGAATTCAAAATGTAAATTGTTACCGTGAAGATTGAGACCCTTGATTTTTTTTTATATATGCACGATGGTAACGATGATGATATAAAGGGTTAGTTTTTTTGTAGTATAGGGAAAAGAAATAAGTTTTATTAACGTGCAAGTAATACAAAATTATTTTACACTTTGAAACATTTTGTAATGTAATGTTGTTGTGCTCAAATCAATTATCTAATTTTTATTGAATTTTGAAGTGTCTTTTGGAAATGCTTTATTCGGAGTCAAGAACGCTATACACTGGGTGGAGATAAGATGACGAGTATTATGACAGACTAGAAAATTTTCAAATTTTTGAGGAGCTATGAAAACGAGAGATCGAACCACTAGGAGTAGATGCAGCACCTACGATCGTCATCAACCAGTGCAGGAAGCATAATTTTCATTTAAAGCGTAGAAGTTTGATTTACCAAAATTAGTGGAGATGAGCTTTCAAATTTTTTAGGTTAAATTGCCCCAATCTGTCACTATTTTGAGTATAAATTTTGCTATTAAAAAACATGCAAAAGTTGCTGTCTTTATCGCGCTAACGTAATTAAATATACTCTTCTCTTTTCGTTTGCACAGTATTTTTTATTGAAAAAAATTGTTTCACTGCGGAATCCACGCATATTATAAGGTTCAAATTATTCAAAAGAATTTAGGGACCTACTTGCAATGGCACTATTCTCGTAATTCTTCGGGAATAGGAAATTGGGAAAAGAGTTTTTATGTAATTTCCATTTAAAAATTTTTTTTCTAGCATAATGAGGTAAAATCTAGTGTTAATTTTTTTTTGAAAACAAAATTAAATTGGGAATAATTTTCCTTGCCAATTTAGCTATGGGAAAATTATTCCACATTTATAAATATTTACTTCAAAATTTTTTCCTTAGTAGGCCGGAAAAAAAAATATTTGAACAGAAATTACATAAAAATTCTTTAACCATTTGACTAATCCCCGAGAATTACCAGAATAGTGCAACAGGAAACCGAAAAAATTAACATAACGCAGAAGCCTTTGCTATGATCACGTACAGAGAGTTTATTTCGGCCAAATCAGATACATGAGAGCAAACAAATACAAGAAATAGGAGAACCTGACTATCATGAAATTATCATAACCTCTTAATATCAGTAAAAGTCCTTAAACGCAGCTTTCCAAAATCAGCGATAAAAATTAACCTACCTAATCAACGTAGTCTTCAGAATCAAATATGTACCATAGTTACAGAATTTTGCAGAAGTGATTTCCAATCCAAACTAGGAGAATCATTCAATGAATTAATGTCTTATTGGCCAATATCAGTACTCCCTATTATGTCAAAATTATTTGATTGGCTCCTATTACAGTCAGTCACAAAAGTTTTCATACACCACAAAAATTAGCAAAATCGAGATAAATGAAACGAACTAAATATTGTAGTATGCACGTTTCTGTTTATTCTCGAATTATTTCAAAGTGCCGTTATTTTTTTAATATAAATACCTAGCCACATCTATCGACACTTTCACTATTAATTTTGCATTCGCCTCGAGTGAGCAATATTTTTCGTCTTTGGCATTAAAATTGCATGAATTGCACATTGAATTGCTTCTGCATCCAGCGATTAAAACATGGTCATCAAGTGACGCGTAGGTTATGACCATAATAACGACAATAATTTTAGAAGTGTTATAACAGTAAAATTGTTTTGGAGCAAGGTCACATAAAAATAAATTTGTTTCTAAAAAATATAAAGTATTTTAAATTAATTTATATGTGACAGAGAAATTAACAGGGCGAATTGGAAAATTATAAAGGTGTATGTGTAAGCTAATTTTAAGTGATCTTGAATTTCTAGTAAACTATTTTTTTTTCTATTTTAGATGCTATGCTATTTTAGATTAAAACAAAAAAAAAAATACACTATCGAGCGCTAACGTGAACTCGCTTGCTGATTTTTTTTATTGTTGTTTACGATAATTTAGTTAGACGATTTTTGGATTGATAATTTCTCGGTTCCCATCCCTTTAGGCAACCGTATCATAATCCATATATAATTTTATTTTGCATCATGTCCCCATTTAGATATGTTGATTAATAATCCCAGCATATATAACGAAATGAACTTATAATCCAATCAACCATGTGCATTTGATACCAGAACGTGATATAAAATAGATAAGAAACAAACGAATATTCCTTTAACGAATATCAGAAAACTATTTCATCTTCAACTATATACAATAGGTTTATGTTTCTATTTATTTTTTATAAGTACATGCACAATTTACATATAACGAAGTTGCACGTCATAAAGCATAAAAAACTTCATATAATAAATACAGAAATAGAGTGGGGGTACATATAAAGGATAGAATTGAATATATAGAATATAATTATGTGAAAATCCGTAATATGTCTATTTCCCAATGTCCTTAAAATATTTAAAGAAACTTTGCACTTCATAACAATTCCATAAATTAGTGGGCACCACCCCCTGCCAGCACATAATACAATTGACTCTCGCGTCTTAATTACACAACAAAAAAAAACACAAATTCACACCACATCGGGAGTCGAGACATCGAAAAAAAAATTGTAATAACAACTTTACAACAACAAAGCACTCATTTATCGCGGCGCGCGAATCTTATACATAGGGTTTATAAATTATCACCGATAAAAAATAACAAGACGAGAAAAAAAAAATCGAGGGAGATCCTTATTTTTTACAGACCAAAATTAAAAAAAAAACGAAACAACAAAATTAGACAATAAGGATAATTTTCCTGCTAAATTCATAAAAAAAAATTCAAAGGAAACACCAAAAAGTGAATTTTTTTTTTCATCTCATTTTCGTTGGTTCCGCGGTATATGCTGCTCTCTGTATATACACATTTTGGGTACAGAAGGATACAGTAGAATTTTTTTTATTTTGCTGGAAAATCGGAAAAATTAAAATGAAAAAAAAAAAAAAATTGTAATGAATTTAATTATGTAATTGAGATTATTAGATTTTTTTTTATTTGAATTAATTAAGGGTGGTTGTATTTTTTTTATTTTTTATTGTTTGATTGAATTGTTTACAGTACGGGTGAGAAGATTATAAATTTAAATTTTTTTTTGAAAGATTTATAGGATTTTAATTGGTTTTACGCGGGTTTTTAGGTTTTCTATTTAATTATAATGTTTATACAATATCCTTATTTTGACAGGAATTACGTAATATGCGGTGTTTGTGGTTAATTGATTTGAGCGAGTTTTTTGATTTATTAATTTGAATTATATTTTTCCAATAATATTCCGCTACTTGGTATCTGAACATTTTTAAAACCTAACAAATGTTATTCTCAACATTGATGGCCAGGCGAATTGAAAATTCTTGCTTTTGCACCACCTATATAGAATTGGTAAAATTTGAGGCATCAAGTAGGAACCTAGGAAAATTGCGGGTTACTATAACTCACTTATTTGATTTTTACGACCAAAATTTACTACTGGTTTTTTCAGCGCTTTACCATAAAAAAGATACCGGAAGGAAAAAAAAACATTTTCATTCGCAAGAAATCGGATATTCTTGCGACCACGTAGTCCGATTGAGACCTATCTGCTACTCGTGGATGCTGTTGATTTATCAGATAATATTAGCATCCAAGATGAATTTCTGGTTTTAGGAGACTTTAATCTTACTGACCTGCTTTGAACACATTCGGAGGATAATACATATGTTGAACCATGGTTTGTTCCAAATCAGTAATATCAATAACAGCTTAACAGACAACACGATCTGGTATTTTCATTTGATGCTAATAATTATACTGCCACAGAAACTAACCTAATCCTTAAAATTATTGACTCATACCATCCATCGACGTCAATAATTTTTTGCTACCAGAATAGCCACGCCCGCTTGGAATCAGAAATATTATATCGTTTCAACTATCGGAAGGCAGATTTTAACAAATTCAACGATCTACTGTACATTTATTTATTATACCACACTCTTAAATAGTAGCAGCGACTTTGAGATAATAACAACACTCTTTACCCTGCAATGTTTGAGTGTTATGCGAACTGCCAATTATTTGAGTCGAAAACTAACTATATTCAACATGTTCAAGTATTTTGGCACACTTATTTCTCATGGCAATAGCGGGGTCGATGATATCAAACAAATAGTGTTGCGATCTATAAAGAGTGAAACCCCAGTGACTTAACTTCTAAATATCTTCTTCATAATAAGTCACTCTTTTTCTGTCCTCCTTGGTTGTCTTGCTTTTAACGCCAAAGAATATTAGGTACTTTCCAACTTTCATTTCAACTAACGTAATTTCGATCAGTATTCGAAGAGGCTTAACACACAATTGTATACAAAGCCTCCCGGCTTCTTTTCATCCACGTGTTTAGGTTTTTCGTTGTGGAGAATCAAATACTATTATGACAAAACATACAACCAAGATATTTCAAGGAGGTGTTCTAAAAATGGATGACACAGGTCATTTCACTGAGACTGTGCTTGCAAACCATAAACCTATCTCAATCTCGAAAATAGCAAAAACTCACCATACATGACACCGTCAATATCATTTCAGACAAATCAATTATATCAATCAAATACGCATAACATAATTTTTAATCACATCAAGCGCATCAGAATTTAATTCACCATATAAAAATCAATTTTTACGGATTTTGACAATTATTTGAATTGTCAATCGATTTGAACTTTTCCAAACACACAATGCCATTTATATGTTTCGTCAGTCAATCTGTCTGCGTATGTGGAATGAACACATTACGAATAAGATTAATTATTATAAAGGACATTAAAAATTGTACCGAAAAAACGTAACAATTAAAATTGACTTGCAACCCGACCCGAGCAACAACCCGTATAGGGTTAATATTAATAAAGGGATGAGATTAGATAATAATTGATTATGTGTGTGTGTGTGTGTGTGTGTGTGTTCAAAAATCATAACAACTCCGATGTATGCGCATAAAAAATAAAATCGCACATTTCCAATTAAAAGTTGTGTACCTCTCACCCAAAATATCCATCCCTTTTAAAAATATAAAATATCCAATCAATTATTAATCAAAAATTCGAAATTTAACTGCAAGGATTGATTTCATTTTCATTTTCATTTTCCGTTTTATACAATTTTTTGCCATATTTCAAATTTGCATGAATGGACCATGTTGAAATTGAAAAAAATGCTTTAATGAAAAATTTATTACATAAATAAATTGTGTACATAAATAAATGTATGTAAATATATGAATTATGTTTTATGTAAGGGGTTGGTACATTTTTTGCATACTCGTATCTCTAAAATAATATTTAGGGAGATATTGAATTACATACGCAGAAGGTATTTTCGCAGTTTTTGCGGATTTTTTTGCGTACGAAAAGGTTATTGACTTTTGTTATTCTAACATTTTGCTATAGGAAGTTTAAATAGTTATTGTACCGGATTAGGCACGGTTGTGGACTGCAGGTTCACGTAAGTCACTTTTAAAACACTCGTAATGTCCAATTACGTACAATAAATTTTTACTTACGTACAATAAATACTCCTTATACACATTAGATGTGTGCTTGGGATCATTGTTGTCGGGTTTCTGTTGAGCCAAACTAGAGGACGATGGTCAGTTCTACCTACAAATTTTCTGCCGTACAGATACGGGTGGAACCTTTGAGTAGCCCATACTATGGGCAACAACTCTTTTTCAATACTATAGGATAGTTTCTTTTCCACGGGTGTGAACACTGTGAAGTATGTCCTAACTTTGTCCTAACCTTTTGAAATGAGTATGTATTGGTTAAACTCTCGTTATAACGAATTTTAAAATTAAAAATAATGTTATATGCAAATTGGGTATAAAGGTACAGTGATAAAATCGTATATTACCTTTTTAATTGCAGAGAAATATTTAATGATCAAAAGATGGTATTGTGCGTAAAATTTAATTAATATACAAATAAATTTTGCGATTCAACAAACATAGAAACTATTGATATTGAACGAATAAGCACTTTCTACAAAAGAAATTTAGGGCATTACCAAAGATTTGAAGCGAAATCCTAAGACGTAATCTTTCAAACACACAAAAATGATTAATGGTACCGCGAGATATATCGTAAGACTTGTTGAAGTGTTATCTATCACACGACCAATAAAAAAAGGAAATCTAAGATTTTTTTGATATTTCCGTAAAAGATCATAGAATTTCTCTGAATGTTGGTCAGATGCTAGAAGACACTCCAACGAGTCTAACGATATATGTCACGATACCATTAATCGCTTCTAATTTTAATATCAGTACCAACTGCAAGCCGTTCAATCTATACTCGTAAATCACACGGAAGATATTACTGAAAATGAGATATTTCCGTAAAAGATCATAGAATTTCTCTGAATGTTGGTCAGATGCTAAAAGACACTTCAATGAGTCTAACGATATATGTCACGGTACCATTATTCTATATATTCCGTTTAATTCGATTCTCAGTTAATGCTTGCGTAAAATAGGTTTTGGAATAATTAACGTCAAAACTGCTGTAATTGGGAATAATTTTTTCCCAAGAAACAATTATCCCAAAAACCAGAATACACTTTGGGGAAAAGGGAATAAAACTGCTATAAAATTTAAAAATTTTATTTCCCGGGAATCACCAAAATAGTGATTCTGGTGCAGTAAAATTATTTTGAAGACGAATTATTTTGTGGATGACAACTATAGAAGCATGCAATCGCAATAGGAAAAATACAGAAGAAAAGAAAATGGGTTCATCATAAACAGATCGAAGAAAACAAAAACCGAAGGGTGCAGATGAATCTGCGTTCATGCATAGATGTCAAGAATTTGCTTTCTCGTTAGTAGATTTTGTACGATAATCCTAAACGCAGAAAACAATTAGTTGATCCAGGCATCAACCATTGACCAACCTGGTCAAACAGATACAACTGAACGTTACCAGGCGCAGTTGATCGAATTATGTGATGCTCTGGGGGGGGGAAGACAATTTAAGGGTAAAAAAAGGTAGAAGGTGATATTGTTTCATGACAACGCTCGCCCAGAACCAGGAACTCTAGCATGCGGCGTATTCTGCACACTTGGCTCCCCCTGATAACCAGTTATTCAGATCGATGTCATCATATTTCAAAGCCCAGCGGTTCACGAAATTTGAAGATGTTCAAAAATGGCTTGATGATTGTTTCACTTCGAAGTCACCAGATTTCTATCCCGAAGGTATTCTTCATCTACCTGATAAATGGCAAAAGATCAAATGTAGTAATGGCGAATAATTCGAAACTTGATTTTTGTAACAACTATATTTTCAATAAAGGTGAATTTCACTAAAAAAAGCATAGTTTCTACGTGCACACCTAATACATGAAAATAAACATAAGGGTGGGAAAAAAATCTATTATTTTTATTTTATTTCGGGGCTTTATTTAACATGGCTACAATCATCCATTTTGGCTCAAATATGAGCCGTTTTATCGATAACTCATTGTTATTTAGAAGGCAATTTCATTATGCCGTTTTTCCAAATATCTTGCCCCTATTAGCGAAAAACGGAGATAACCAGTTTTTACAAGCCTCTCTTAAGGCCATTTTTCTCTTGAGGCATTGAAGAGCGCTTGCCATGGACAAAGGAGGTGATAATCGCTTGGTGCCATGTCCGGTGGATGCACAATAACTTCCCAACTTAGGTTCCAGAACTTCTGGCGGGTCATCATGGACGTGTGAGGGGGATTGGCGTTATCCTGGTGGAACGCGACACCTCTCCTATTGGCTGATTATGGCCGCTTCTGGTCGATTTCTGCATTCAATCGGTGCAGTTCATCCTTTTTTGACCACCGTTTGGGTCGCTTTGCTGGCATTCGATAATGATAATTTTCGCTTGCTATTGTCGTACATGACCCACTTCTCGTCGCCAGTTACCAACCGCTTTAGAAATGGCTCGATTTCCTTCCGTTTGGCCAGGTATTCGCAAATGGAATCACGACCCATCAAGTTTTTTGCGTCAACTCGTCGGCACCCAAACAAGAACTCAGGTTCTTTTTGAAGGACGAGCTTCAGCTCCTGAGCGATGCTACGACATCTGGCACGCCGATCTACTTCGAACTCCAGGATTTTATCGCCTTTTCGACGATAGGCATTCCAGTGCGTGGTACATTTTTAATATCGAAATTACCGGAACTGAATGAACGAAACCAAAATTGCGCATATTTGGCTGTGATCAATATCGAGACCACAAACACCATTCACAATTTCAGCCGCCTGACTTGCGTTTTTGCCTTTATCGAAGCAAAATTGTAAAATATAGCTAATTTTATTTTTGTTCACCTCCATTCTTGACACGCTATAACCCACAACTGAAACGATCAATCAAAACCATGATAAAATAATTTTTTAGTGCATGAATCCCCCTTTCTAACGAGTATAAGTATGGTATAAGGCGACAAGATATATGTCACTAAAGCCATCTAGCGAAAAAATAATGGATTTTTTCCCCAGCCCATTATTTGTTCCAATAAACGAAGCGAGTCTATATGGAAAACGTAGAAGTCACTTAGAAGCGGCCACTTCAAAAAACCAGTTTCGGGCAAAAATCAGGGGACCTTCAATTTATGGAAGAAGCTTAAGTCCGCAATTTCAAACCACTCAGTCAATCCTTACGACAGACTCATAGAGAGGGTTTTCAAGAGCAAATTTTTGATCATCGCCGATAAAACGAATGGTACATCTGCAAAAATCTCAAGGTCATCGATCGCAGTCTTGTTAATCAGTCAAAAAATTGAGGCTGAAGGAAATTTTGATTAATCGTATTTTTGTACTTAGAGAAGCCGAATTACAAGTAATAATCGCCGGGGTCCAAATCTTGCGAGTATGGCGGATGCGGAAGCAATTCAATGTGAAATTCGTGCAATTTTGTTATTGTTGCTATCGAATTGTGACTTGGAGCTTTATCTTGGTGAAAGAGCAAATTTTTCTTCTTCGTTTGAGGTCGCTTTTAAGTGATTTTAACCTTCCAATAACCCGATATAATATTCGCTTTTGATTTTTTTTCCTTTCTCAAGGTAGTCAACAAATATTATACCATGTGTATCCTAAAATATAGACGCCATAACCTTTCCAGCCGATAGCTGTGCTTTTGGTCGATTCGGACGATTAAAGTTTCATCCGTTGTCATATACCGCATAAAAAAATCCTTTTTATTGCGCTTAAACAGCTTTAAACAGCGCACGGAGTCATGACGCGTTATCGTTGTTGATCCATTGTGAGCAAACGCGGTACTCACTTCGAACACAGCTTTTTCATGGAAAATATTCGTGCAAAATATGACCAACACGTTCCATTGATATTACACGATACATTGATACAATGTCAGCTATCTCACATAACTTTACTTTATGGTCAACAAAAATATTTCCGTGGATTTTTTTATGTTTTCTGAAGTCACAGTCTCATTTGGAGGTCCAGATCGTGGTCCATCATCGATGGTTGTATGACCACGTTTAAATTCAGTTTACGTACATATTCTTGATAAAGGAAGTTTGATAAGCCATCAATATATACACCCTTTCATTTAAAATCATTTACAATATTGCTGCAATAGTATTCTTGCAATACTATTGTTGCATCGCAACAACGCATATCTGGTTTACAAAGCATTAATAATTACAACTTGACTAAACTTGATTTGTATATTGATTGTTAAACTGTTACAGTTCTTTTTTTCATAAATTTTTGTTTCTAAAAATGTAATTTTGTTATTAGTAAAAGTATAATCGAGCTAATCATTTCGTATATGATGAACGATATTGTAAATTAATAAAACATAAAATAAAATATCGAGCGATCGTTCATCTTGCATTCGTTACGTGTTTGTATATCATTCAGTGTTTATTTGGGATTTTGTGAGCGATTAGTGCAACGATTACATTGCAAAATTTAGTAATTGCATAAACCATATTGTTAGTGTCGTTTTGCTCGTGTCGCAACAAAATACACCGTATCTCCGTGTCGTGGAGATACAGTTGGTCCTTCGAGCCGGATCCTAGTGCGGTTAGCCGTACTATAATTTATTGGATATCGTCACGTTGAATTCGCATATTGTTTTACATAGCTTACATCAATTTGCTGTTAACCATCATCGTCGTGGCTGTTGCTTGTGGGTGATTGTGGCCTCATAACGGTCTTTACCATCGTATTGTATCTAATTTTCGTCGGATAACACCAAGTTGATTGTGCGTATCGTTTGCATCGCTTCTCCAAACAATTTTGTGTGCTGTTATAACCGTTTGCCGTTGTTGCGGTTAATGGGCTAGTTATATAGCCGAAAACGGAACGGACCGAAACAAAACGAACGAATTGAATACATGAAAACATACTAAACCAATTATATAGAAGAAACGAAACGGAAACGCACGGAGAAATTGATTCAATTCAATTTGCTTTCGTTTCGTCTTTGCGGTTATACACTATCGGTTATGATTTTTTTGTTATCCTTACTAGCACTTATGTCAAATTGTCAAAATATTTTTTATTTTGTATAAATTTATATATTTTGTATATTTCTATTTAGTTCGCCAAATATAAAATGGATTTTCCAAGTTAGTTTTCATACACACGATTGAGTAAACTTCAAATAATACAAAATTATAAACAAATATGAAAATGTCAAAGCCGTTTCACCAATCCGTCTATATAACCATGCCTCCTTCGTCTTTCCGTTTCATTTCGTTTCAGTCCATTTCGTTTTCGTCTATATAACTAGCCCTTAACTTCAAATTTTTGCATCAAATTTTGGTACGTGCTTAACATACAATAGAAGACAAGACTACATCGCGTCGTCGGTAGATTGTTTTTTGTGAGTGTTATGGGCTAGTTATATAGCCGAAAACGAAACGGACCGAAACGAAACGAACGAATTGAATACATGAAAACATACTAAACCAATTATATTGACAGAACGAAACGAAAACGGACGGAGAAATTGATTCAATTCAATTTGCTTTCGTTTCGTCTTTGCGGTTATACACTATCGGTTATGTTTTTTTTTTGTTATCCTTAGTAGCACTTATGTCAAATTGTCAAAATATTTTATATTTTGTATGAATTTATATATTTTGTATATTTCTATTTAGTTCGCCAAACATAAAATGGATTTTCTAAGTTAGTTTTCATACATACGATTGAGTAAACTTCAAATAATATAAAATTAAAAACAAATATGAAAATGTCAAAACCGTTTCACCAATTCGTCTATATAACCATGCCTCCTTCGTCTTTCCGTTTCATTTCGTTTCAGTCCGTTTCGTTTTCGTCTATATAACTAGGCCTTTAACCCAGTGTATTTACAATGACGACGGTTGCTGATACTTTAGCGGAATTGAGAAACAGTCGAGCTGCCACGAAGGGATCTCAAACTTAGTTGAAGAATTATGTTGACGCAAATATAGATAGAATGAATGAGCATGACCTTGCAACTCGTCTTGGATTAGTGGAAACTTATTTCGAAAATTTCCAAAGAATCCAATCGCAGATCGAAAGGCTGGATAGATGCGAAGCGGAAAACAACCACAGGGAACTCTTTGAGGACACATATTGCAGTATAAAATCCAAACTTCTAGCAGCACAAGCTAGTTGCCGTCGTGAATCGGTGCCCAGTTTCTTAATTGGGGGACAGAATTCGGTCGTCAATCAATCCAGTGTACGTCCAGCTCGCCTGCCAAAATTGTCGTTACCACGTTTTTCCGGTAAATATACGGATTGGCATGATTTCTACAAAACATTTGTAGCACTGGTCGACAACGATGACACTCTCACTACTGTCGAGAAGTTTACACATCTTAGAAACTGTCTGGGTGACGTTTCGACATCAAAACCCATTAGATCAATGGAAATGACCGAGGTGAATTACCAAGCGGCAATCAAGTTACTTAAGGAACGTTATGAAAACAAACGCATCATCTTCAATTCGCATATTAGGGCGATTCACGAGATAAAATCGGGAGTAAAGTCAGCCGCTTCATTGCGTGATTTAATTGACACAATTAACTTCAATCTAAGGTCGCTTAAGCAGATGGGGACGGATGCAGAGTTAGCCAACGCATTGCTGCTATTCATCATTTGCAGTAAATTAGATGTCGACACGTTAGCGAAGTTCGAAGAGACTGTTGTAAAGGCAAAGATTCCTACTTGGGAGGACTTAGAATCATGTCTTGCCAGGAGATGTCAAGTGCTGGAAGCTAAAGAGTACAGTTTCGAGTTGAATGATAGACCATCAACTTCTCGAGCTTCAATCACTACGCGATCGGCGGCTCGTCATACATCTCTGAATGCAACAATAGAAGATACTAACAATAAGAGAAGTTGCACAATATGTAAAAACAAAGACCATGATATATATCGATGCCCGCAATTTGATGTGCTAACTCCAAAGGCCCGTTTTGACGAGGTCAAACGTCTTTCATTGTGCATCAATTGTCTACAAGGAAGTCACAGGGTGCGGTTCTGTCGAAAGGGATCGTGTCGAAAATGTCGACAACGACATCACACCCTTTTACATATGGAAAAGGAGCCTGATGCCATAGCAACCATCACATCGCAACCTAATCCTGAGCAACCAAGTAGTAATGGGAGTATTGCCAAACCAAATGTGTCACCAGAAAAATTAAGATCAGCTGTGTTACACTCCGCATGTCATTCAGAAGAAGCAGATAATGAGGCCAGTATCAACGCTAAGGCTGTGTCAACCATTTTAGCTACAGCCATAGTCAGGTTTCGTGACCGTCACGGTGATTTAGTAAGATGCCGTGTTTTGCTCGATTCGGGTTCGCAATTAAGTTTTATAAGCGATTGTATAGTCCGCGTTCTTGGTCTAGAGCGAATCAAAGTGAATGTTTCAATATGCGGAATAAACGAAGTTCGTACTCATATAAAGGAAAAACTTTATATTACCATGGAATCATGCACAAGTAGCTACAAAACTCAATTAGAGGTTTATGTCGTCCCAAGAGTTACCTCTAATCAACCCAGCAGGGACATTAACGTCGTAGAATGGAAAATTCCATCACATATTCAGCTAGCAGATTCGGAGTTCTATCGTTCGAAAAGGGTGGATATGCTTGTCGGAGCTGAAATATTTTATAGTCTACTTGTTCCAAACCGTTGCACCATCGATAAACAACTGCCAACGCTCCAAAACACAAAACTTGGATGGATTATATCGGGTAAGATCGCTAACATCGATAATAAATATGTTTTTTCGAATGTTTTAGACCAACCAGAAGAGAGTGCTTTCGCTGAAATTAATAAAAGTTTAGAAAGATTTTGGATTATGGATGGATTTGACGAGCCAGAGAAGGTATATTCAGAAGAAGAACGTGTTTGTGAAGCTCATTTCGCTCAAAACTTCAGAAGGGATGGTACCGGTAGATTCGTCGTCAGACTACCACTAAAGAATAGCGTTGAGTTTCTCGAGAATAATTATTGGATTGCCAAATTAAGATTCTTGAGTTTGGAAAGAAAACTACTTCGAGCGCCAGAAGTTAGAGAAGCTTATGACCAATGTATAAGGGAATATGAGACGTTAAATCACATGGAGAAAATCGAGACATCCGAACAAGAGTTTACTAGATGTAAATATTTTCTTCCTCACCATTGTGTATATAAACCGGAAAGTAACTCTACACGACTACGTATCGTAGTCGATGCCTCCTGCAGAACTGCAACCGGTTACTCTCTCAATGCCATCATGAATGTTGGTCCAACTATACAGAAGGATCTATTTTCGATACTATTGCGATTTCGATTACGTCGATACGCATTAACGGCAGATATTACAAAAATGTATAGGCAGATTCTGGTGGATGATGAACAATCATATCTACAGTGCATTTTGTGGCGATTTTCGCCTAAGGATCCAATTGGTGTATATCGGCTAAAAACCGTCACATTTGGGACCGCCGCAGCTTCGTTTTTAGCTATTCGTTGCCTTCATCAGCTTGCGATCGAAAATAAAATAGCTCTACCTCTCGCTTCTAAATGCATTATGGATGATTTCTACGTGGATGATCTGCTTACGGGTGCAGATACATTTGATGAAGCTTTACAATTACACCGAGAAGTAAACAATTTTCTAGCGTCGGCCGGGTTTGAATTGCGAAAGTGGGCTTCTAACGATCCAAAGTTATTACAGAATATTCCACCGCAACATCGTGAGCAGAGCGTTTCCATAGATACAAAGGATTTTGTCAGGACTCTCAGACTCTCTTGGTATACTAAAGACGATGTCTTTAGATACAAGTATGCATATAAGTCCGAAGAATGCACCATTACTAAACGACGGGTATTTTCAGAAATCGCCACACTATTCGATCCCTTGGGGATTCTCAGCCTCATCATTGTAAAGGCGAAAGCGAAAATATTTTTACAACATTTGTGGTGTTTGAAAATTGATTGGGACAATCCATTACCTGAGAACTATAAATCACAATGGGTGAAGTTTCGAGAGCAGTTATCATTAATCGAAAATTTCGAGGTGCCTCGTTTTGTGTCCAATAAATTTGATTTCGTTCAGCTCCATGGATTTTCGGACGCATGTAACGATGCGTATGGTTGCTGTATCTACATTCGCTGTGTAACTCAAAACGATGTAAGCACTTGCTGTTTACTTTGTGCTAAATCTCGTGTTGCACCCATAAAAAGTGTTTCTTTGCCACGGCTTGAGTTATGTGCAGCTGAACTGTTAGCCAATCTATTACATCGTGTCACTTCAGAGCTAAGTTATAACTTCGAAAGGATTTGTTGCTGGACTGATTCGGAAATTGTTTTGAGTTGGCTTGCCGCACATCCATCAAATTGGGCAACGTTTGTGTCTAATCGTGTATCGACTATCCAGCGATTAACTGAAAAATATGTATGGAATCATGTAGATACAAAACGTAATCCAGCCGATATTGTATCCCGAGGTATGTTGCCCAAACAATTATTAGAGGACAATATCTGGTTTGTGGGACCGGATTTTTTAACTGATCCTACCGCGTGCTGGCCAAACCAACGTATACAGGTAGATATCAAAAAGGTACCAGAAAGAAGAAAGGATAATGTCGTGGTGCTCGCTGCATCAAACTCACAACAAAATATCGTTACGTCCTGCAAGTTCGTGAATTCCTTCAGTCAATTGCGGCGTGTCTTTGCTTACGTCCTTCGTTTCGTCGATTGCCAAATTCTGAGACGTAATATGGAGCCAGAAGCTGTTGCTGATTCTTCGTCTACGCCATTAGATCTTTCTAGAGTCGAAAAGCTGATGTTCCGTATCGTTCAACGGGAATCTTTTAGTGAAGATTATAGAAGATTGTTGACAAATCAGCGCTTACATAACAATAGTTACATCCAGAGGCTACGGCCATTCCTTGATAATGAAGGAATAATTCGAGTTGGAGGGCGTCTTCATGAATCAAATTTGTCGTACAATCAAATGCATCCCATATTATTGCCAAAAAATAGCCAATTTGTGTTTTCGCTTGTCAAATACCTGCACCATAAGAATCTTCACGTGGGACCTCAAGCACTTCTAGCTGTAATCAGACAACAATACTGGATTATTAATGGAAGAGACATCGCCCGCAAAATAGTACAACGCTGCATTATATGTTTCAAACATCGTCCTATTCTTTATAAGCAAATAATGGGGAATCTACCGTCGCGTCGAGTTCAACCGGCTCGTCCATTTCTAGTGTCTGGAGTAGATTTTTGCGGTCCTGTAATGATTTCTTATAAACAGCGTGGTCAACGTCCAGCTAAGGCATATATAGCAATATTTGTGTGCTTTACTACGAAAGCTGTTCATTTGGAGTTAGTGAGCAACCTGTCAGCCGATGGTTTTATTGCGGCTCTAAAAAGATTCGTCAGTCGAAGAGGTTTATGTTCAACTCTATATTGCGACAACGCTACAAATTTCGTTGGTGGAAGACGTCAATTAAATGAACTTCGAGAGCTGTTTTTCAATAATGAAAATCGTGATCACGTTATTAAAGCCTGTGCTGAAGACAACATTCGCATATCACACATACTACCTCGATCGCCGCACTTTGGTGGCCTTTGGGAGGCCGCTGTTAAATCAGCAAAACATCATATGAACCGGATGCTGATTAATTCAACGCTTACTTATGAGGAGTTTAGCACGGTTTTGACTCAAATCGAAGCAGTCATGAATTCTAGACCTTTAACACCAATGTCTTCGGATCCAGCTGATCTTAACGTGCTTACACCGGGCCATTTTTTAATCGGTGAACCACTTACGGCACCAATAGAACCTGACTTGTCTGCATTAAACATCAATCGTCTCAGTCGCTATCAACTGATTAGGAGAAGTCAGCAAGAATTTTGGGAACGATGGTCAAAGGAATATATCGTCCAATTACAGCAGCGGGCTAAATGGAGATCGTCGTCAAAGGTAGATGTAGGCTCGATGGTTTTAGTATCAGAGGATACTATACCTCCTCAGAAATGGATGTTTGGTCGAATCGTCGAGGTGCATCCTGAGAAGGATGGCATCATCCGGGTAGTAACAATTCGAACTAAGAATGGTCTTCTCAAAAGATCAATCCAAAAGCTTGCTCCGTTACCCGTGGATGAAGAAGAAAGGTGTTGAAATCCATCATGGCCTTTCAACAGGCGGCAGTATGTTGCATCGCAACAACGCATATCTGGTTTACAAAGCATTAATAATTACAACTTGACTAAACTTGATTTGTATATTGATTGTTAAACTGTTACAGTTCTTTTTTTTCATAAATTTTTGTTTCTAAAAATGTAATTTTGTTATTAGTAAAAGTATAATCGAGCTAATCATTTCGTATATGATGAACGATATTGTAAATTAATAAAACATAAAATAAAATATCGAGCGATCGTTCATCTTGCATTCGTTACGTGTTTGTATATCATTCAGTGTTTATTTGGGATTTTGTGAGCGATTAGTGCAACGATTACATTGCAAAATTTAGTAATCGCATAAACCATATTGTTAGTGTCGTTTTGCTCGTGTCGCAACAAAATACACCGTATCTCCGTGTCGTGGAGATACAACTATCATCAATCATTTACAATATTTCTGCTTGGTCTATAAATAAGTCGCTGAATTGTAAATGATAATTAACGATTTTTTCACTATACCTTTATTTCAAATTTGATTATATACGTATGTTCAAATATTACAAATATGATAATTCATTATAACGAGAGATTAACTAATACATACTCATAATAAAATAGCTAGGCCAATTTTAAGACAAACTTCACGCTCGTGGACACACGCGCGAAGTTTGTCCTAAATTTGTCCTATATTTTGTTTTTGTAATTTTAGGACAAAGTTAGGACAAACTTCACGGGTATTATTTTCCGCATCATTGAGACATCAAATGAAATTGTTAAATCTGGCAACTGAAATGGCAAATGAAATTGGTAAATCTTGGTCAGCGAATATCTGCGACAGTATACCTCCAACAGTGTAATCGCTAGCATCAGTGGTCAAAATAAAAGTTTCTTCGAAGTTAGGACGTTGCAATATCAGAGGTGACATAAGAGAAGCTCGTATACTTTTGAATGCTTCATCACAATTCAAACTTAACATTTTTGCTCAATAACCTATACTTAGCTAATCGGAACCTACTCAGAAAATCGAAAGAAACATCTAACATCTTTATCGATTTGTTGGTGTGGGATATTTCCTTATAGCACTTGTTTTGGACGGGTCAGGTTTAACACCATCTTTTGTAACAATATCTCCCAAAAAACAGATTTCAGCTCTAAGAAATTGACATTTGCTGGGCTGTAACTTTAAATTATATAATTGTAAACGCTTCATAATATCGACTAGCTTTGAATTATGATCCTGAAGGTCATAACCGTAAATTACTACATCGTCAAGATAAACAAAACATCTAAGACCGCAACAGTCGTGCTTGGTTCGATAATATTTCCCCATTTAGCATTTCATCGACTTGCTAAATAGAAAACATCATTGACATCTCTGCATATCTTCAACATGGACGATAAATCTTTTTCATTAAGATGATTGAAATCCAAACTTTGGCTTAGTTTATTTAGTCGATTACCTATATTTGGATTCCAACTTTCAATCTTGAAAAGTTCATAGTAACTACCCAACTGAAAGCTGATTTTTTTCTTACTGACATCGATCACGTAATCGTTGGTATTGATTAAAGTAATGGGAATTTCTCTTGAAGCGGAATTAACTACTGAACTGCCAATAAATATACCTCTCGTAATTTTGTGAGAAAGACAAACAGTCGTTATTAGTTTGATGTGGATTCGGAATAATACAAAGTGGTATCTGATGTTCGAGGTTTTGGATAGAAAATTGAATAGTAGAATTATTATCGTCAATAACACATTTAGTGTTTTGTAAAAAATCTTTACTCTAAATACCATCTGCTTGAATAGGAAACGAGTCTGGAACTAAATGAAATTGTTGATTTACTTGGGAATCACCAACTACAACTTGACTGCAACAAAAAGCCAACGTTTCAATTTTTCCAGATATATATAATGCCCTTGATTTGGCACTTAAGCTCGGGATATCAAATTGTTTGGGAGTTTACTGATTATGTTTTTATTATACTGACATCCGCTCCTGTATCAATAAGGAAATGTAATTTCAAATTATCGGATATATCTAGATTTAGCGTTACATGTTTTGCATTGACAGAATTATTGTTTGACGATTACCATAGAATTTTTGGATATTTATTTAAGCTCGATTCACTGAGCTTCATTTCATCACAAATAAATGATACAGCGGATGGTAGATATTTATTTTGATTATACCAAGTTTAAGCACAGGACTAGTAGTTGTAGTTTCATTTTCGAAATTAGGTTCATTAATAAGTTTACCCGCAGAAATAGTAGAATTTTAATTTTTTGAAAAATGGGTTTCAATGTCATTGTTTCTAAGCAAATTTGATAATTTTACTTGGTGTTCAATTAAAGTTGGAGAAGAATGATACAGATTTAAATTACGTCTTGAACTCGAACAGCTATATTGTGGTTTTCCTGTATAAGTTCTTGAGAGTTTTCCGTGACTTGTATAGAAGATTTTCCGGTGATGTTTCTTTCCGCTGGTTGTTGTACATACGATTTCTGCAATCTTTTAGCATATGACCTACATTTTTACAGTATAAGCACCTAATTTGATTCATGTTATTATAAATAGTTCAACTACTATTTATTTAATTATTATTAACATAAATCTTTCACAATATAATTTATTTTTATATATAATTTATTTTAATTTATATCTCGTCGGTATAACAATTCCTATCTTACTAACTTAACTTCTATTTTTTAAAAACTTTTTGTTTTTCGCGAACTCACAATATGCGAGTTCAACGAATTAATATGTTGAAAATGTTAAAATAAGCATATATGTATATACACGTAGAAATTAGTTAAGACGACATTGACCGCGTGAATGTAAATAATTGCTTCTTTTACATTGCGGCAATGTCGTAAGAATGAAAGGTAGAATAAAAAAGAAACCCGACATGCTTAACCTAATTACAATTTTATATTCACAACTATCGTAAGCGAATTTTTGAGGCATTCACCTCCCATGCATTTACCTGTCGCGAGTGTGTTATTTTTTAGATTGGGAAATGTTGGATTGCCACAACATAGTTGTGACATCCACATCACTCCCCTTCCAAGAAAAGTTCTAATTATCTAAACACAAATTCAATTTGGAAATCAGAAAATCAAATAAACTATTCGCGAATGAATTACTATGATTTTATTCTTTTTACGAGGTAAAATATCAATGGAACACTATGACACATGGCGTAAACAAGAAAAGAAAAGGAAAACAAAATAAATTTTATATTGGATGATTACTTTATTTCGTTTTTATTTTTTTATTTATATTAAAGATCTTTAGCTTTTTTTTTTTTTTTTTTTTTTAAAAATCTGTTTATACATCTGCACTTTGTTGGTTGGTAGCTCTGATGACATGTTTGTCAAACTTCTATTTTATGTACTTGCGCATCACCTTGTACGCTAAGATTATTATCAACGTTATTGCTATCAATTCTACACAGGGAAGTATAGACGTCCATGTGCTGTCTTCTTGTTTGCCTTTCTGTAACGGAGCTATGGTTGCTGGTGCCTCCGCTATTATTACCGTTTCTTTCTTCTCGTTAGAAAACCAGTTTCCCATTGCTTTGGGGTAGAAGGCGAAAAACATGTTTATCAGTATTTATGTTTGTAGTTACACTCACCAAACTGGAATATTCTGAATGTAAAATTGCATATATGTACAATTAATTGTTAATGTTGTTTATGATCAGATGTGTTGTGTCTATTGTACCAATGGTTCTTAGAATTATGACTCTATTTTGTTGCTATTTAAAAGTAATCTTTTTGGAATATTTTGTGAGGTTTGATTGTTCGACAGCCTCTACACCATATGCCGGTTTTAAACGATCTATCGAAATCGAAGTATTTTTTCCTTTGATTTCGATTACAAAGTGTTTTCGTAATCGTTTCATTACTCTGTAGGGACCGTCGTACGGGGGTGTCAAGGTTGGTTTCACCTTGTCGACTCGAACAAAAACATATTCACAATTTAACAGATCTTTTGGAATATAGATTTTGTTTTGGGTCTGGGAACGTGTATCCTTTGCAATTAGGTTTTGCATATACTTTCGTAATTGCTCGACGTATGATGTCGGATCTAATTGCGGATTTAAACTTGAAGGAATGAAAAAATCTCCGGGCACTCTGAGTGTTTGTCCGTAGACCAACTCAGCCGTGGAACAATTTAAATCTTCCTTAAATGCTGTACGAACTCCCAATAACACGAGCGGAAGTTCTTCACTCCAATTAACTGTGTTTCCGCGAGCGATTAGGATTTCTTTTAGATTGCGATGGAATCGCTCGATAATCCCGTTAGATTGCGGATGATATGGAGTCGTCCTAATTTTATGAATTCCCAACATTTTCGTCAATTCTTGAAATAAATTTGATTCGAATTGAGGACCCTGATCACTAGTAAGTTCTAGTGGAACGCCGAATCTAGCAATAAAATTAGATAATAAGGCTTTTGCGACAGTTTGAGCGGTAGAATCCTGAAGAGGGATAGCTTCAGTCCACCTGGTGAAACGATCGATAATAGTAAGTATGTAGATGTTACCATTTGATGGTGCTAACGGACCTTCTAAATCAATGTGAATTTTGTCAAACCGTCCCGAGGGTAAATCAAATTTTTGAAATTCTGATCGAGTGTGCCTTGTAATTTTGGCTTTTTGACAATCGATGCAAGTTTTTGCCCAATGGGAACTATCCTTGTTCATTGATGGCCAAAAATATTTCGATGTTACTTTTTTTCTTGTAGCCCTAACGCCTGGATGTGTTAGGTTGTGGACACCGTCAAAAATATGACGTCTCATTGGTTCTGAGATATAAGGTCGAGGTGTATTGGTTGAAGTTTCACACCATATTGCTCTCGAATTATTATCCGGTGAGACTTGCTTGAGTTTCAATCTTTCATTAAGTGGTTTCGAACCGTTTAAGTATTCTTTTAGTTCTGGATCTTGTTCTTGCGATTGAATTAATTTCTCGATGTCAAAACCAACGAAAGTTAGAACTGAGATGTCATCAGGACGTGAGAGGGTGTCAGCCACTACGTTTTCTGGCCCACTCACGTGACGAATATCCGTTGTGAACTGGGCAATAAATTCCAAATGACGAGTTTGTCTTGGACTTCGTTCCGTTTTGGAATTAATTGCGGTAACTAACGGTTTATGGTCAGTATAAATTCCAACTTCTCGTCCTTCGAGAAAATGCCTAAATTTCTTTATTCCAATAAAGATCGCTAATAATTCCCGATCAAAAGTTGAATATTTTTGTTCTGCAGTTGAAATTTTTTTTGAAAAGAATGCTAAAGGTTGCCATTCATTTTCGTTTAATTGTTCTAACACACCACCACATGCCGTATTAGAAGCATCAGTTCTAATGCAATATACGGTGTTTTCTTTTGGATGTGCTAGTAACGTGCAGTTTGCGAGTGAATCTTTTATTGTCTCGAGAGCTATTTGGCAATCTGAAGGCCAAGAGAAAATAGCTTTTTTACCTAATTTAATCAAAGAGTTCATTTGATTATAAATTGGCACTAATTGGCACTAATGTGGTAAGAATCGATGATAATAATTAACCATACCCACAATACGTTGGATTTGACGGATTGTGGTTGGATGCGGAAAATCTTTAATCGCGATTATTCTGTCACTCGATGGTTTAATTCCATTACTGGTTATCTCGTGACTTAAGAAATTTAGGTTTGTCACACCGAACTCGCATTTAGCTAAGCGTATATTGATACCATAATCAGATAATCGCTTGAAGAGTATGCGTAAGTGTTCGGCATGTTCTTCTGGTGTTTTACTTGCGACCAGTATGTCATCGACATAAGCAAAGAGAAAGTCTAAATCTTTCGTTACTTCGTCAATGAAACGTTGAAATGTTTGACCTGCGTTTCTGAGACCAAAAGTCATTCGACAGAAATCAAACATTCCAAAAGGAGTTGTTATCGCAGTTTTGAATTGATCTTCTTTTGCTACCGGAATTTGGTGGTAAGCACGACAAAGATCAATTTTAGAAAAAATTTTACATCCATGCAAATGTCTTGCAAAATCGTGGATGTGAGGTAGCAGATACCTATCTGGTACAGTTACTGCATTTAAACGTCTGTAAAGTGGAGAACAGGTTGACGAAGATGATTGTTTGCACAGACCTAAGTTTTGCATGTGTTGGAAAGCATCCTTAGCTAGTGAATATTTTGTTGGATCAAGACGACGCGGTTTGCAAAATGGAAGTTGACCTTCTGTCACAATTCTGTGAACTACATTATGCTTCACGGGCAAGTCGTATCTTGGTTCTTGGTAAGTTCAGGAAATTCCTTAAGCAATGATCCATATAAACCTTCGATATTATAAATACGTGGTGATAGCGAGCTTACGGTAGAGATGGTTCCTGTGGTAGTTATGGTTGTTGTTGGATCGACCAAGCGCTTATTCTTTAAGTCGACTGTTAAACCAAACTTTATCAAGAAATCGGCACCAATGATGGGCTTATTTACTGTTGCTACCATGAATGGGTGTCGAAATTCTCGACAAAGTCCCAAGTTTAATAATAAAAGTTTTGATCCATACGTTTTGATAGGTGATCCATTTGCTGCGGTTAAATGAAGATGTTGGTCTTCAATAAGGTTTTTGAATGATGACGGAGGTATGACAGAAATGTCAGCGCCTGTGTCGATCAAGAAAGTTAAATTATTGTTTTTGCATTTTATGAATAAACGGCGAACTGCGGTTACTCCGGCATCTGCCGTAGCGTTGGTGGAGGAAATTAGTTTTTTTGATTTTCATTCGTCTTGAAAGTACAATTTGGTTTACCGCACTTTCTAGCCATATTGCCAAATTTATAGTGATACCAACACATAGGATGATTCACCGAGCGAGATCTAGAACTTGGTCGTGAATGAGATCTATTCCGAGATCTAAATCTTTGTTGATTCGCGCGATTCTCGAATCTTTCGAACCGAGTTTTCAGCTCATTTATTGATTTACATAATTCGTGTAAATCAAATTGATCATTTTTCGTGTTATTGACATTTAGGCTATTTTTACAGTCGGTGTTTATTGCAGAAATATGTGAATGAGACACTGGTTGACAAAATGGATTTGTGAATGGAGTGTTCATTCCCCAAATCCTATCTGCTGTTTCATATAATTTAGCGATGTTGTCACCTTCCATACCAACCAGTATTGCACCAATTGTGGGTGGTAATCTTGATACCCATAATTTTTTTCTTAAATCAGATGACAGTGCACTTGAGTCACCTGCCATTCGACTTAATTGCCGGTGAAAACTTGAGGGCGATTGATTTCCCATTTCGACAGCGTGCAACACTGATTGAATCCGTCTCATTTCGGATTCCTCCGATCGTTTGATGAGGGCATCTTTTAAAGTTTTAAATTTATTTTCTGGCGGTGGGTTCAAGATCACGTCTGACACCAGACTTGATTGTGACTCACTTAGGTGTTTCACAATGTGATTGAACTGCCGCTCGTCTGACTTGATGTTTGCAGAAGCCATTATCAACTCTGCCTGTTTAAACCACAACCTGCGGGATCGCGATAAGCGAATTTTTGAGGCATTCACCTGTCGAGAGTTTGTTATTTTTTAGATTGGGAAATGTTGGATTGCCACAACATAGTTGTGACATCCACATCATCCCTAACGTTAGCTACTGCTTTTGAATCCTTTGGTAACGTGCAAAATGAACTAGCTCGATTTAGTTGGAAACAATCTTTTGCAACGTGACTCGGCTTAGAGCAAAATTGGCACTTTATGAATGGTGTCAGAAATTTTGGCTTACTCATATACGAAGTTTCCTCTTCTATAGCTTTATTTATATATTATTTAGCCCTCAAACTTTGTAACGACAAGCCTTTACTTTAGTCGAAATAGAGTCAAGTAGTTCATCATGAAAGGAACGTAATGCGGTTGCTTCATTCATTCTATTTATTACTTCACTACTCTTTTTGCCTTCCCTCCGTATACAAGCACTGTTTAGTAAAGACAGGGTTTTTTCAATTTTATTTGCAAACGAGCCAACGTCTTCATTTGAACCTTGAAAATGATTAATGAGTTCAATTTGTAGTTGCTCTACTGATCGTGAATCTTTAAATTGCAAGACTAATTCTTTTTTTAATTCTATCGTTTTGTAAATATTCAGGGGTTTATAAAAAATTTCACACACATTACTGTATTTGTACAATAAACTAACTGACCCCTCGAATTCGGGTACTAATTTTAATAAATGACCAACGTTTAAGGACATACTTAAATTCTCAGTTTCGGAATTATTAAGATTTTGAAACACCTGATCTGATTGACTGGAATTAGTAGCACTAATAACACTTATTTCCGGATTTACTTGGGTTACGAGCTCACAATCCGCGTCAGAAAAAATATTATTGTTATTTACACTTGTTTCAGAATTATCAGAGGTATTTAAATTATTGTTATTCAAAATATTACTTACAGTGTCATCATCCGTTTTGTTAAAAATTATTTTCCTGACCCGTAAATGAAGTGATGTTCTATCCATAAACACGTTAGATAGTGAAGCACGAATATAATTGAGCTCCTCCAAAAGTGAATGACCAAAATTTAAATTTGAGAAAAATATGAATTAGAATACAGTATTGAGAATAGAAAGTGCAACATCCATAAAAATACACTATAGTGAAGTTGCTGACTAACTAAACATGACAAAAAACTTTACAACAGCCCAAAAAGTGTAAATCTATATTTTCAAGAAAAACGTGTTATGCAAAACGAAATAACTAGTTAAAAAAATAAGTTCACAATAGCAAGCTAATTAAGCCATGTTTCCAGTTAAAGCCGTTGTGTTGCAATCGAAAATTCAACCTTAACTTTAATGACTGATGAATATTAAACATATAAGCGATATACTTAAATTTTTCAAAAACAGCTCCTCAAACAGAAACATTTCTTTTTAAATATATTTTAGCTAAATCTTTGATTTTTCAAGGTTAGTTACATAAATTATTTAATCAAAAAAACCAACACACTATAACATCTAACAAGAGTTGGTTTATACCCAACTAACCATTCGCAGGTGCTAAACAATTTAAATAAATTATATGATGAACATTAATTGATATAAGCTGTGAAGACACCACAATTTCTTCCAGTTCAGTAGATATTGGCCAAAACTTGTCTTAAATTATATGTCGTGTACTTCACAGCTGCTTCAAGCCACCAAAATTTGGCCCAAATGCTGGCGAGATATGCTACTTGGTTTCGTAATATAATAAAAATTTTAAAATCAGCATCAACAAAACTGGTGTCATTATCACTAAAAATGTGGGAACCTTATCCTCTCCTGAACATGAAATCGTTAACCAGCTCTAAGTGAACGACCTAGTTGTGACCGAAGTGTAATTGGACTAGCAATTTCCACTCCTGTTTAGTTGAACACGTAGTTCATGTTAACACATGCAGGTGGCAGATCGCCCAGTAGTTGGTCAACTTTATGAGGTCTATAACGCATATAAGAGATACACCGATAGATTTGTTGACGCACAAGGTTTTTGAAATTTATGATCCGAAGTACCTTTCCCTTAATGTGGCCACCATCAATGACGTGCTGCGTGCATATATTTGATATGGGTTTCGGTGATAATTCATTCGACAACAATATGTTTCGCTGATAATATGATCGGAAACTTGGTTTGATGATGTATATTGGCATGCTGAATTCTGCTCTCGACCCGTAAAATTACGTGTTCATCTATGAATGGATTCAGTGCTTACTGTCTTTGGGAAATGGTTTGTTGTTTTTTGATGCAAGAAATTTTAGTAGAAAACCTATCCTTCTGGACCCACTTGAATATGGTATTTCTCGATGGCACTTAAAATGTATAGCTTACTTGGCCTTTTTTGATTGGTACACGACAGAGTTTGGAACGGCTTCGGTTGACTAGGACAAAATTCCTGACCTCGATGAAGGGGGAATCTGATTCTAACTGATTGGAATCTGATCTTGAATTGGGGCCTTTCCATCACCGGCTGAAATTTAGCAGTTTTGATCTTGAAGTCCGCGTGAGGCGCAATCATCCGGATTCTTTTTCGTCGGCACCTAGTGCTAATTATTTCTTGATGTTGATTCTAGTATCTCGGAAGTACGGTTAGCTACGTAAGGTTTCCAGCATCTTGAGTGAGACGATAACCATACCATAGAAAATTTATTCAGTCGGTAAGTTTAAAAATTTCGACGTGTTCGGATTGCAATGACCCGGTTACGGTTTCCATTAGTCTCGTAAGTAACGGGGCACCGTATAATTCCAAACATGGTATAGATGGTGGGTTAATGCCAGAGCCATCTATGATTTTGAAGAGCCGTAATATTAACAAGAGAGTTTTCAGTAGAGGGGAAGCTTTTATTGAATTACTATAAGAGCCCGTCTAAATTAGAAAATTTTTGAACATGAATTTATGAATAAAAAATTAAACAAATCATCTAAATTTTAATTTTATATTTTTAATAAACTATTCAAAGAACAAATATTTGAAAATCAGCCATCATAATGTTGTATTTATTTGGTAAATTTCAACTAAAGCGGAGCATAAATTTATTAATTTTCTATAAAAGTGAGCTTTCCGTTTAGCTGTGTAGGTTTATAAAGTAAGATAATAAAGGGTGCTGCCGCGGATTCCTGTTACATCCAATTTAAAATTTAGTTTTATAAAAATTTAACTTATTTGGTAAATTCTGGTCACATGCACATCAGAATTTTTGAGATGAACGATGCACTTAATAGCAATCTAAACATTCAACATTTATAACAAAATTAAAGAGAAAACGTGAGCTGAAACGAAATTTTATGAATCACCATGTAGAAACAATAATATTTTTCATATAATAAAATTTTTACATCAAAATCTATTAAGAACTATAAATGTCCGGGGTAGTGACATCTAGCTCATTAAAAATTAGCTGATTGGGTCTTTTTTATATGAAATTTTAGCACGGCATACTTTATGAAAATAAAAATTAACATACAAAAATAGTCCCAATCAGGTTACTTTTTTTGCCGTCAGATCTACAAACAGTTCTCTGTTTACGAAAATTATTTTTGAATACAAAAAATCAACGATGTCATGATTTTCTTAATTAAATATTATTACAAAACAGAACAAAACGTAAAAAACTTCAATTTTATCCGATTGCAAAACCGAGCTTTCTATAATTTGAAAATCCGTTTACAGATGTCTCTGTAATAAATTTACTTGAAATTACAGAAAATCGTAAAATAATTAAATAACTATTTACAAAAATAAACCATTATTATTGTAAGTTAAGCGCGAAATCTTTAATATAATAATTTAACATAATTAATAAAACTCAAAACAATTATAATTTTTATTTATAATACGGTTGGCATAAATAAAGCTTTTCATCGCAAAATATTTACCATCGTAGTTGCTGCGCGTTGAAAAACAATAATAGAAAAATGTCACATTTTTCCTAATTTTTTCTTTTCTTATTTCAATTCGCCCGTATTCGGTTATTTTCAGTTCCAGGAGATCTCAATAATCTATTGAACCAGGCAGTATACATAATAAATTGTTAAATTTTAGTTAACAAACATTTAGGTTTTAGTATTTAGCTTTAATTTATACTTAGCGACATCTTTTGATTGGTTTATTAATTGCGAAAAGCTCTATAATGTTTTTATTTTATGAAGCTCCGGTTTGTTTATACTACAGGATGATACAGTATAGCCTGCGAATTTGTTGCGATGGAATTATTAACAAATTACGAAAAAACAGTTTTCGAAGTTTGTTCATCAATAATGTTGTAATAGAATCCAGAACACAATAACCCCCATATTACATAGCTATTCAAAAAGCATTTCTTAACGAACGTTTGTTTTGGGAAAGAAATGCTGAAATTTTTGATGGAACACTCTATACTAATTTTTTACATACACATATAAACAAATTCTTATTTCTACAATAAAAAAAAAATTTGTGGTAGACTAATTAAAATATTTTTGCGTTAATTCGACATAATATGACTCAATTTTAAAATACGCTTTTCCTAAAAATTGAACTAACCATTCAAATTAAAAATTGGAACGAAGCATTAATGTTTTTATAAACAAAAAAGCTTCTAAAAAAATATTAAAATACACTGATTGGTATGAAAAAGAACAAAAAGCTTCCCCTCTATGGAAAGCTCATGGGGGACAGCATTCCAGGCCCAATAACTTAAAAAATCGCTCTTCTCCTGAGATTTCGAAGAGTGCTTTTTGGCTGTCTTTCGGTATGAATTTTCAGCAGTACAGGATTGTTCGACGCCTATTTTCGTATGTGAAAGCCTGCTGTCTCTATAATAAACATTAAATCTCGCTTTAGAGCTTCACCGCTTCCATCACACAATTGGCACCTGACATCAGATCGTTTATATAAATATTTTGGCCAATGATTTTCGAAACGGCTGGAAACTCTGACTTTCATCGTGGTGCTTGATTGTTCACGACCGCATGATAAAGCATGCAATATGACTTTATCATCTGGGTCTCTCGATAACTTGTTTTCAACAGCAAACAATCTTTTGATAGCTCTATCTCTCATTCAACTCAACCTCGATAATGCGAGATTTGAACAACGAATCAATCCAGGAACGATGAGAATTTTTTTGTTATTCAGGGATCTTGCAATCATAATAAAATGCTCATATATAGCGCTGTTTCATACGATCTGCCAACACTGAAAGCATGCTGCATGTAAATGAGAGAAATTGACAAGATTTCAGAAAGTTTGAGGACAGCTTAATGAAGAGAAAACTCTTGAGTCAGTGTAATCCGACTTGCCGGATTTAGGTATGAAATTGACTCTTCTCTATAAGCTAGAAATGAAATCAAAAACACACAAGCTTTAAAGATAAAGTTGTAATTCAGCGGGGAAAATACTATCAGAACCACCCGATTTAAACAGCGCAAAGGCAAACCATATCTAATGCAGATTTTTTGCGACAGATGCCAATTCATCGTAGGGCCTAGAAATACTAGCAAGAACCAGTTCACTAAACTCCTTTTTTGAAGAAGTTAACTTTCTGTTAGTTAGACGAAGAGGCTCTAGTCTGCAGTGGTCATTTTTGTTGTGCCTGGTGAACGCTTACATACTATTGGTTTCGTCGCAGAAAGATCTACGAGCAGTTCTCAAACTCTTTTTTATAGAATTTCTGTCCAACCATAGGAAGTTAGTCCAATCAGCCTGAAGGTTAGTTTTTAGGCTACATTCATTAGTTTCCTCGTTGTTTTCTTCAACTTTGTAAGTTTAGAGCACAATTAAAGTTATGGTCCGCAATTATTGGACACGTATTCTCAAATGCAGTTGCAATTTCATTCGACAGCGAGTTTGCAAGAGATACAATATTCACGAAAGAACGACTTGCACTATGCGAGTGAACTAAAGTATATAGTTTATGATTCAAAGAGATACACCTGTTATCAGAAGTTGCAATTTCGTTTACACTCTGAAACTTAGTATTAAATGGATTATGGACGCATGGATCAAAAACCAATTTCAACATAAGTTGGTTCACGTCCAACGTTCAGAACTTCAAGCTCAAATGCGCTTAGAGAATTACGCATATGGATGCGTCTCTACTGTTTATATTTGAGCGTGAGATTTTTGTTCTGACTCCAAGACATAAGTGTTACAAGTGCCTTCAGCGCAAGCGGTTTTGGGGAATTGTATGGTAGATATTCAAAAGTGAAAATCAATGACCACATCTGTGAGATTTGATATAATCATTAAATAGTTCAAGTATGGAATACAAATTGTCGTCGGCCATGATCCATCACAAAGTCAGAGATCACTTACGTAAGCGTATAGTTGATACTATTTAATTATATCAATGCTTATACAAAAACCACTTTTTTAAATTATCGTCCCTCTATTTATAAAATGAAGAACGTAAACGTAAAACGTAACTGTTTCTATGGTCGCCGTGTACGGCCATCCTGTGTAAAGAAACACGGTACTAGAGGTGAAACAATTAACGCCTTATAGCTGAGCTCGCTAGCCTTTCCCTTAATATCGATTAATCCATACCTAGACATCAAAAGTAGAAAAAAAGCATTAATAAAAAAGCGAAGTCCATTGACTTTGAAACTCTGGAAATGGAAAATTCAATCCAATTCCTAATACATAAATATATATTTATATGCGACAACACAGCATCCAACAAAACTATGCATACACAAAACAACATAAATAAATACTTGTTACGATAACTATATTGGAAAATCATTTTTTTTGCTGTTTTTCCAATTTTCTTTTATCTGCAATCGTAAATTGGACTTTGTTGAAATATTTTTAGTTTTATCGAAGCTTTTATAGTTTTTTTATGCTGTGTATGTTGTATGTATTATGCTTATGTATATAGATATGTTCTTATATTGAATTCAATTTAAAAATCCCAAATTGGAAATTGGAAAATGTTAAGCTAGCGCTATGTTGTGTATAATGTTCATGTTGGATCCATTTACTGCATTTGTTCGATTTGTTGTTTTTGTCTGTTTTTATATTGATGCTTTGTGTGCTTTATTAGTTATGGTTTATTGGGTTTAAATGGTTAAAATGAACTGATGGTGTACTAGCCACCCTTGTGTAAATATGCGCGCATGAAGCCGTTGACTTGATAATATTTTTTTTTCGTCGTGTTTTTATCGTAAACTTCACACATCCATCATGTTAATGACTTTTCTGTTATGTGTACTCGTATGTGGTGTATACCTAACTCTCTGTAACACCTACCCCTACCTTTTCAGTTCAACATATATTGTGATTTATATAAAGAGAGATTCTATTTTCGGTTGTTAGGCAGTTTTTCAAAGAGCAATATTTTTTTGTTATCGCGACTTTTTGTTGAGGCACTGCAGAGTTACTGTTGTTGTGTAGTATCAGTGGTAGGTTGAATATCCCGCGTTATCTATTTCCATTCAATCTTTTGTCAAATAAAAATTTATAAAAAAAAAGTTTTTTATATTACGAGAAGCAACCATAAGAAAACCAAAATTTTTTTTATTCCTTTCATTCGCCGTATCAAAATATTCTTATCAATTTCTTTTTATATTTTTTAGCAAACAGAAAAAAGTAAAAGTTATAATTTTGCCATGACTTGATTTTCTCTCGATGACATGATTCATTATTTTTTTTTGTTAGCATTTTTTGCCAAAATAATGGCGCAAAAAAATCGCGTATAGGAAACGAGTGTTCAATAGGATCAATATGATTATTTCAAATAAATAAAATTCTTTTAGTATCACGAAAATTTGGTGATAAGATTATTTTTGCGTACACGGGAAGACAAGTTTATATTTTTAAGGTGCAAGACAATCAGGATCATTATCATAAGTTTCATTTTATAACACTACTTGGGTATGTGAATTACGAAAAGCAAAATAATAAGATTTTCTTGTACGTTAGCTAAAAATTATGGTGGTGACAATACCAGATATAAAAAAGATTACGAAATTACTGCACATTAGGGAATTTTTCTAAATTACTATATACTAAACGATGAAAATTTGATCTATCCATTGCTCGATATCAATTTCGTTATATGAGATTACCAAAATAAGCAAAATCACCAAAAGTTCATTGAGTTAAATTTTTCGCTTTAAAAATCCATGATGGTGAATTCGCAATCTATATATACACATTCGTGGTAAAAGGACAAGTGGTGCAGTGGTTAAAGCTTCGGCACTTGGACCGGGAGGTACTGGGTTCGAATCCCATCAGAGGCGGGATGCAAAGCGAATTTTCGCCATCGATTACGATCGGTAATGTTAATAACACAACTAAGACCCTCTGTTGGAGTGCAGAATTCAGCGCCGACCCATTGTCCATGTCAGTTTACAGGTTGACATGGAGCTTGCAATGTGCAGGTGGTATACTGTAATTGTGTGAATGGGTGATCTGTGCGTGAATGAAAGGGGGTATTAATTGACCTTCAAAGGACATTAAATCCACTGGACAGTTAATACTTCCTTTTATAAAAAAAAAAAAAAAAAAAAAAATCGAGCGTTGTCCACAACATATTAAATTAATTTTTAACGACTGTTTTAAATTCATTCTTTTTTCAAATTCCGATGGAGGATGCAAAAGGGACTTCGCCCCACTCTATAAGCAAGTTTGATTTATCGTCCAAGGTATAATGCTGGCCGTCACCGAGTTATGCAAGGTGCAAGGGTTCTCGTAACGCAACTAACTTAACACGGTGCAACATTCCGCCATACCATGGAACATAACGATAAATATCTAATTAAAAGAAAAACACAAGACGCAACACGAAACAACAGGATGCAACATTGGTGTAACATGGTACAACATCGTGCACTTAACGTAACATGGTGAAATATCTAGCAATATCCTACAAAAAAATGCAAAATTAAGAAACATGGTGCAACAACACGCAGCATGGTGCAGCCTCTCACGATATGCTGGCACATCTCACAACACGATGCAGCATAACGAAACAACATCATGCAACATGGTACAACATTGTGTAACATCATGTAACACTACGCAACTTGGTGTACCATGACGGTCCGTCCGGAAGACTAATAAATGAATTATCCTCAAATCAAACCTACTTGTAATTGTTTTCTTGTAATCGAAACTCCACTTCCGTTAAATTTTATCAAATCCATTCAACGCAACATAGTGGAACATTACACAACATTCCACAACATGATGCAACATCAACTAACTTCCTGCAACATCACGCATCACGGTGCAATATTACTAAGCATGATGCAACAAGGTTTTACAAAACGCAACATTGTGTAACATCACGCAACATGGTGCGATGCAACATGCCGGCCTATCCGGGGACCCTAAATGAATTATCCAAAAATCATAATGCCTTGTAATGATTTTTTTGCATTCGAAAACCCCGCCCCGCTAAATTTTACCAAAATAGTTCAAGGCACATAAATTGTGGAAATAAGGTTCTAAGCGCCCTAGTCTGAACCGGTTAACTTCTAAATGAATTTTCCCGAAATCGGAAAGCACAATTGGTTTTTGGTAATGGAATACGTAATGGAAAGGGACCTGGGCCTACCGAATAATACGGACTTCCCTGAAATTAGAACTTATTGCAATCACGTCCTGCAGAAACCTCCTATTACAAAATTTTTTATGAAAATCGAACATTTTTTTTTTTAAATTTTAAGAAAAGAACCAGGGCTCAACCGAAAGATGACTTAAATGATTTTTTTTAATTGGACCTCATTGGAATCGATTCCTGACATTTGAAATATACCTTCCTGGGGCTCTTTTTATCAATTTTGTACAAAAACAGAAAATAAATAAATAATGGACTCCTGCTTCCATTCCCATATTCATTTAATGTGCCCGGGATCCCTGCCGGAGGACCCCTAAACAAATTTTCCCAATATCTGGACCCATCACAAGCGGTTTTTGGGACTCAAAATGGCTCGTCCAGCAGTTTTTATACAAATCGTGTGAGATAGATTAATAAAGAAAAAGGCCCGGGCCTTACTAGACGATTTCCACTGTTTGACCCCTGAACGAATTTTCTCGAGATCTGAACCAATCGCAATTGAAACCCCATCTTCTCCAAATTTTAATAAAACTGTGCGAACCAATCAAAGTAATAAAAACAAGACCCGGAACCCACCGGATGACCCCTTAAACCAATTTCTGCAAAATCAGGATCCATCTCAATCGATTCCTTGTATCCATAAAACGCCACTCAACAATTTGAACTGAGAAAAGTTAAGAAAAAGGGACCCGGGCCCCAACAACACACGCCTAAATGATTTTTGCAGAGACCAAGGCTCATTGCAATCAGTTTTTTATACTCGAAACCCATCTTTTAAAATTTTTTATGTTAATCGTTCGGCTGTTTCCGAAATCCTATGACAAAGGTCTATATCGTTATTCTATTATATTTTGAACAAGGTCACGACCATATAAGTTCTTTCCTGTTTCTAGCCAATATTTCTAAAACTCTAACAAGTATCAACTACTTTAGGTACTTTTACTTAGGTACTATTACATTCTTTTACATATAGTAAAATAAAGTGTAGACATCATGAACAGTTTTGACCTTGAGATTTGACCTTGTCGCAGTAAAAAAAGTGTTTTTTTTATAAAAATCTCTGTTTTTATGTCTGCGGGTGTTATCCTGCAAACTAAATGTTAGGTCCTCTATACAGTCCAGACGGATTGACTAATCTGGGCGAAACTTCATATTCCCATAATTGAAAAATCTCCACCGAAAGAGGCAACTTCTAGAGGAGCTTTTCTTTTTAGCAAATATTTTGAAAAGTATATCAATTACGAGAAAAAATAAGCAGCTTAGAGCTTCCTCGGTTTTTGCAAATATTTTGAAAAATTCACGCTAAAATTTGGTTCCAATACAGTCCAGATGGATTAATTGATCGGCATGAAACTTCATACTTAAGTTTTTCCATAAATTTAAAGATGCCAGTGATTTTTAGCTGAATTTGGTTAATCGGAGTGGCAGCTTGAAAAGTGTAGCATTTACGAGAAAACGGTTTCCAACTAAAAGTATCTAAATTGAATTTTGCAACAATTACCGTGTTTCAGGATTTCCATTGATCAAGATCAGTTCATATTTTATATGGAAAACCTGAGCCACATTTTAATTTACTTCACAAGTTTTGTTTTGAAATTTACTAAGCGTCTTTGCGTTGTTTCATGAAACATGAACTGAACCGGATCAGAACAAGCTTCAAGAAACACAGCTAATATTAGCTCAAACCAAGTTTCCAAAGTTTAACCGAAAATTACGATTTTTGGCAAGAAAAAAATCGGTCCTGTACAGCCCAGACAGATTGATTGATTGGGATGAAACTTCATACTTAAGTTTTCTTACTAAATGGGAGATCCCAGTGAATTCTGATCAAAATTAGTCCATCGGAAGTGACAGCTTTTAGAGAAGCTTTTTATTTTTCAACCGGATAAAACTGCTTTAATAAGAGATTTTTCGTTTTTTGTATCCCAATGATTTTTGGCCCAGATCGGTTCACCGGAAATGGTAGCTTCATGGAGCTTTTCGGTTTTATGCAAATATTTTGAGAAGTATAGCATTTACGAGAAAAAGTATGTAGGACTAAAAGATTCTAAATAAAATTTGCAACAATACTGTTCCAGTTCAGTTTTTGGAAAATTTAAACGGGAATGACGAGTTAAAAAAAAAAAATAAAAAAAAATTTTAATAGACTAATTGATCGAGATGAAACTTCATACTTCAGCTTAATCTACAAATTGGGAGATCCTATTGATTTTGTTCAGAATTCAGTTCATCGGAAGTGACAGCTTTTATTTTAGCTTTTTGTTTTTCATCCGGATAATACAGATTTAATATGAGCTTTATTGTTTTTTGCATCCCAGTGATTTTTGGCCCAGATTGGTCCACCGGAAATGGAAGCTTTAATAGGAGCTTTTCGGTTTTTTGCAAATATTTTGAAAATTTGCAACAATATTCATTTTTGGAAAGTTTAAACGGAAATTTTTGATAAAAAACTGTTATTTTAACAAAAAAAAAACCAGACGGATTGGATCGGAGATCCTAGTGATTTTCAGTCGAGATCGGTAAACCAGAATTGGTAACTGCCATTTTTGCAAATATTTTGCATAATTCATACTCAAATTTGGCTCCAGTACAGCTCGGATAGATTAATTATGATCTGCATGAAACTTCATACTTAAGCTTTTCCATAAATTTGGCTGATAATTGGTGATATTTGGGTGAAATTTGCAGCTTCTACACCTTCTATAGAAGCTTTTTCGTATTATGCAAATATTTTGAAAAGCATAGAAATGACGAGAAAAATAATTATAAACTTAAACGTTAAACGTTAACGTTAACGTTAACGTTAAACTTATAAACTTAAGCTTCTTCTACAAACTGAGAGATCCCAGTGATTTTTGGCTGAACTCGGTTTTTAAGTTTTTTTGCAAAATATTTTGAAAGGTAAATACAAAAATTTTGCCACTTCACATCTTAGACGGTTCACCGAATCGATGTGGGTATATGTGTGTCCTGTCGTGCAGTCTTAATATCTATGTCCCCAAAATTCAAACGAAAGCTTTTTTATAAATTTGAGATCCTAGTGATTTTTGGCCGAAATTGATCCACCAGATTTTGCAGCTTCCACCTCACGTTATTTGCAAATATTTTGAAAAGTGTAGTTTTTACTGGAAAGCGGTTATAAACTAAAAGAATCTAATTTAAAATTTGCAACAATTGCCGCATTTCAAATTTTATATGGAAAACCTGATCCACATTTTGTTTTAGATCACAAATTTTGATTTGAAATCTACTAAACGCCTTTGCGTTTTTTTAATGAAACAAGAACTGAACTGGATCAGAACAAGCGTCAAGAGTCACAGCTAATATTTGCTCAAATCAATTTTCCAAAATTTAACCGAAATTTACGATTTTTGCCAAGAAACTGTTTTCCAATAAAAATTCGTCCCTGTACAGTCTAGACAGTTTGATTGATCGGGATGAAACTTCAATCTTAAGTTTTATTAACTAAATGGGAGATACCAGTGAATTCTAGCCGACATTAGTCCATCGCGGTAGTGACAGCTTTTATATGAAATTTTTCGACGAGCCTAATGCTGCGCCAGCACTTTGTTTCACAATCCAACGAAAATGGTACTGCAATTTTTTACAAATTAATTACAAATTTGTTACACAGTTAGAAAAATTTTTACAGGTCCCGTTATCCAGCAATTCGTGTGTGGGCTGGCGTTAGTCAATGCTACACCATACTTTTCGTATTTTCGTTAATATTTATTGTATCGTACTGGGTGGAGGTGGTACTGGAATTTTTACAAATTAATTACAACACGTTGACAGAGCTCAATCCTCCCCATCCCAAAAAACTTCACCTAAGGAGTGCAATTTATAAAAACCTTATTTTTCGTCACACCACGCCTTTTGCATTTCTGTGAATTTTTGTTGTATATTCGACCATTGTATCGTACTGGTTGATACAAGAAGTTTTTCCAAAAAAATTACAATATATTGGAATAGTTCAATTGCCAAAACTGCCCCTAAACAGTACAGCTCTTTAAAACATTTATCTGTATAGGTAAAACCCCTCAAATAGTTACGTATGAATTTATTACAAAAACCCACACCCACAAAAATCTATCAAAATGTATCGTGGGCTGTTGTAATAAATTTTTGGGTTCCTATCTCTTGCATAGGAAGGAAGTTCGATACATTTTGATAAATTTTTGTGGGTGTGGGCTGTTCTTATAAATTCATGGGTATCTATTTGAAGGGTATCACCTATACAAAGAAATAATGTTTGAAAGAGGTGCACTTTTTGGGGGCAGTTTTTGGCAATTGAACTATTCCAATATGTATATTGTAATTTATTTTGTAAACACATGTTATATCAACAGGTTTAATTATGCCATTTTATTGTAATTAATTTGTAAAATAAATCTAGTCCACCCCAGCACTATACAGCAAAAATTCACAGAAATGTAAAAGGCGTGGTGTGACGAAAAATAAGGTTTTTCAAAATTGCATTCCGTAGGGGAAGTTTTTTTGGGAGTAGGGAGAGGGGGTTGAGCTATGTCAATATGTTGTAATTAATTTGTAAAAAATTACAATACCACCTCTCAGTACGGCGGGTTATGTGGGTTTTGTGAAAAATATGGGTTTTGAAGAATTACACCCCTTAGAAAAAGTTGTTTGGGGGTTAAACTATGTCAATATGTTGTAATTAATTTGTAAACATTTCCAGTACCACCCCCAGTACGATACAATAAATATTAAGAAAAATACGAAAAGTGTGGTGCAGCTTGTACGCCAGCCCACACACGGATTGCAGGATAACGGGACCTGTAAAAAATTTGCTTACTGTGTAACAAACTTGTAATTAATTTGTAAAAAATTCCAGGACAATTTTCGTTGGATTGTGTTACAAGTGCTGTGTAGCATTAAGATCTTGATTTTTCGTTTTTTGCATCCCAAAATTTTTTGGCCGAAATCGACCCACCGGAAATGACAGCTTTCATAGGAGCTTTTCGGTTTTTTGCAAATATTTTGAAAATTATAAATTTACGAGAAAAAGTATATATGTAGAATTAAAAGATTCTTCCAGTTCAGTTTTTGGAAAGTTTAAACGGAAATTCCGATTTTTGAAAAAAAAAATAAAAAAAATTCAAAAAAATTCGGCCCTTGTACGGCCCTGATAGACCGATTGATCCTAAGCTTAATCCACAAATGAAGGGATTCCAATTATTTGTAATTGAAATCAGTTTACCGGAAGTCACAATTTTTATAGGAGCTTTTTCGGTTTTCCATCGGAAGTAACTGCTTCAAATGGAGCTTTTTCATTTCTAGTATGTAAAAAAGTATGTTAGCTATTTACGAGAAAAAATGTAGTAACTAACAAATTCTAAATAATTTTTGAAAAAAGCCAGTTCAGATCATTTAAGCGGAAATGATGATTTTTGCCAAGAAACTGTTTATCAGTAAAAATTTTGTACCTGTAAAATCCATACGGATTGATTGATAGGAGTGCCCTGATAGTTAAGCTTTACCATAATTTGGAAGTTCTTAGTGATTTTTGGCTGGGATCAGTCCACCGGAAGTGGCGGCTTCAATAGAATATTTTCGCTTTAAAGTTCAAACAAAATTAGTTTAGATCGTATTTTAAATTTTAACAGAAGTGATGAGTTTTGATAAAAAAAAACTTTATTTCACCAAAATTCGGCATCTTTGGCATAGACCAAATAGATTGACTATTCGGTATGAAATTTTATACTAAAGCTTTTTCAATAAATTGGGATAGTTATGCGAGAAGTGGTGCACATATGCGTAGCTACAGGAAGTGAAAACTTATAATATATTATAAACGTCTATGTCGCACTGGCTGACTCACTCGAGACCGCACAGGGTAAAAAAAATTCGTCCGTATGATTTTTTTTTCAAATTTTCGTCAACGAAATACACAAAAAGCAACAACAATGCAATCGTAAAATCGGAAGAGAATGCATTATTTTCGAAGTAGAAAATTCTCAATAATATCTTTCAATATCTCAATTTGACAAGACGTGTTTTTAAATGCTGATGGTGAGCCGCCATTTAATCATGACATCCACATTTACCCGATTAATCCTGAAGATCCCAATCAGCAGTTCATTAACATCAATATTCTCTGTCCAAACATGGATCCGATGAATTATGCAATACTTTTTCTATTCGGTTGACTCACATCTGCAGGTAGAATTAAATAATCTCAAATACATTCGTCAAAACCAGAAACCACTTCGGGCTGAACAGTATCAAGGTCTCGCTGATCACGTCGAAATTTTTTTTTTTTTATATTTAAAGCACACAGGCTTATCATTTATTTTCAATACGATTTTTTGTCACATATAATAATAATAATATACAAAAAGAAAATAAATGAGTAGGGTAATCATCACAGATTTAACGGCAGTATTGATCTACCCTTTAATAAGAAAAATTATGAAAAAAAAAAATTGAATAAATATTACAAATAAAAATTTAAATGAATATTACAAATAAAAATTTAACAATAAAAATATAAAAAATAAAAATATAAGAAATAAAAATATAAAAAATAAAAATATAAAAAATGAAAATATAAAAAATAAAAATATAAAAAAGATAAACTATTGAAACTAAAATTAAACTGCATCAGACTAAAACTCTAAATAGAAAATCGATATTAGGGTGCTCAAAAAGCCAAACTTTAAGTAAATGGAGAAATGATTTTGAATTTATTTGTTGCCGTATGCTAAGTGGAAGTTGGTTAAATAAGGAAGGAGCAGTTACCAGGAAATATTTTCTAAAATGTTCACTAAAAAAATGTGGAACAACAAATAAGAACTGATCATTGTTCCTAATGTTGTATCGCACATTTGATCTCAATAATCGGTGCCCACTTCGCAAATAAAATAAACGTAAAATATAAACATATAAATGTTGTAATGGTATAAATGTTGTAATGGTAAAACTTTAAAACTCAAAAATAATGGCCATGCAGAAACCCGCGAAGACTTAAAACTCATGATACGAATAGCATATTTCTGAACAATAATGAGAATTTTTAAAGTTGAATGGTAGCAACCACCCCAACACGATAATGCATATTCGAGCCTAGAGTTAATGCAGGCATAGTAGAATTTTAGCAATACCGATTTAGGAGCTACAGGTCTTAATAGATATAAGGTTCGTAAAGCATTGCTGAGAGTCTTTTTTAATTTATCGACATGATGCTTCCAACTCAGATTACAATCAACAATAATTCCAAGATACTTGAAACTCTCAACAGCTTCAATGGAAATGCACAAGCTGGAGCAATTAATGGTATTACAAAAACTGGAATGATACGTTAACGGTGAATGTAAAAAACTGCTACACAAACTAAAATGCATAATCTTAGTTTTGTCACTTAAAATTAAGAAATGCTGGTCAAACCATTTCCTTAAAACTAAAAGATCCGCTGCAATTTTACGGCGAACATCAGTTTGTGAGGACCCACGGTAACATAAGCTCATATCGTCTGCAAAGGCAACAATCGTGCCTGCCAAATTTGTACTAAAAATTGAGTTTATGTAAATCAAAAATAAAAGGGGTCCCAAGACGGAACCTTGAGGAACACCAATGTTTAAAACATAAGGACAGCTCATAGTTTCATTCACCTTAACAACATGATTACGATATGATTTAAACCAAATATTAATGTTTCCTCTGAAACCGATTTTAGAAAGCTTATGTAATAGAAGATTATGATCAACCATGTCAAAGGCTTTTTTTATGTCTACAAAAAGCCCAGCGCAAGAGTCGGAGTTATTTAGCGATGCATGCACGCCATTTAAAAATTCAATTAAAGCAGACTCAGTGGAAAACCCATTGCGAAAACCGTGCTGATAACAACTTATAATACCATGCTTCTCTAAAAATACCACCATTCTAAATTTAATAATTGTTTCCATTATTTTTAACAAAACTGGTTGTAGGGCGATCGGCCGGTAATTATTTAAATCGCATCTGGAACCATTTTTATGAAGAGGTAGTACAATTGCTGACTTCAAAATTTCAGGAACAATACCGGTTTCAAAACAACAATTAAAGATATGACACAAAGGAGGACATATAAGGCTAATGGAATTTTTAATTAAGTTATTGCTAAAACCGAACATATCGTAAGAGTTGCTTGATTTTAAAGAAGTAATTGCTTTAGAAACTTCAAAATCGTCAATAGGGTGGAGAAAAAACGATTGCTCAACGTAATCGCCGTCACGCTCCATAGAACTCCTATAAATAAATGGAAGACTAGACTTTAAATTTGAAGCAATACTTCCGAAATAATTGCTGAACTCATTGGCAATATCAGAGGCATCAGTTAATAAATCATTATTAGAAGAATTAATAGAATTAATGAGCTTAATATTTGACGAATTTTTACTTAATATGTCATTGACAGTACGCCACATCAGTTTGGAATCTCCGGAACAGTTATCAAATCTCTTTTTATAGTAAGCAACACGAGCAGCAATAGTTTTCTTTTTAACCTTAAGACAATAGGCTGTAACATATTGCTGGAAACGTTGATTGTTTCTAGCATATTTAGCTTTTCTCATCAACCATTTTTTTCGTTTAATCATGTTTAATAATGCCTCAGAGATCCATGGCTTAATAGGACGATTACTACGTGACTTAAGTGAATCCAGGCTAGCTGAGAAAACATCATTCCAAAGCGTTAGAAATACATCAACAGCTGCACACGGATCATCAATAGCATAAATAGGAGAAAAATTAACATTACTTAACAGTTCCAAGAATTTAGATAAAATGATTTTTGGCTTAACAAGTAATCCATCATTACTTTTCACCTGATTAATCTCGATCACAACATGCATCAAATGATGGTCAGTAATCATATAATTAAATAATTCAACCTTGACGCGAGATAAATTATTGTCGCGTAATCTGCAAAAGAAGTGATCAATACAGGTAGAAGTAGAATCGGTTACTCTAGTTGGATCATTAATAAGCGATGCTAGACCTACGGAAGACATCATGCAAATATAATTATCGGACACGGAAGAGCAAGATAAAATATCAATATTAATATCACCCAGAACAAAAAGGTTTTTACCGTTTATATTTCGTAAATACTCAGAAAACTCATCGAGAAAAACAGTTTCCGTAACGGCCTGAAGCCGATAAACGCAAATCAAAATAAACGTTTCATTACCAATTACAAGCTTTACCTTCACAACATCCGCAGAAACAAGGTTAAAAGGTTCAACAAAACAATTTAAGTTACTTTTATAAAATACCAAAACACCACCAGCACGATAACTATTGTTACAACAACAAACAAGATGATAGTCATTTAACTGATAGAATTCGATTTCATCATCATTAATCCAAATTTCACTTAAGAAAATTAAATCAGGTAAACTAGTAAATGAATCAAGATGAGCCGAAAAAAGATTAAAATTTTTCCTTAGACTTCTAATATTCTGATGAACAATTTGAACACCCATACAATCATCTAAAACCAAACTATCTGAAAATCAATTATTGGTGGAAGTATCAACAAAGCTATCAACACCACTAATTTGATTATAGGAATTTGTCATTTCAAATACAATAAAAAAAATAATTTAAGAATAAAAATGTGGATGCTAGATAGTTTGTCCTCCTTCACCAAAAATCTAATATAATATAATAGAAATTTCAAATAATAGAATATAAAATTATTTACTTTAAGAATACATTTATAAATAATAGGTTTTGAAAGCTTATGATTAGTAAGAATAACACATTTATAATGTTTTTTATATAAAACAAATGCTAAGGAAAAGTTAAAATAAAAAAGTTTAGGAATAACTGAAGCGAAAAAGTTGAATACTAAAACGTATATGTATATGTCACATTTATAAAGTTTTAAAAATTTATCAATAAAAAAATTTAAAAATAAAAGTTTTAGAATGCCTAATAATAATAAATAATAACAAATAATAACGTTATGTAATAAAAGAATAACATTTTTAATTTTCCTACGATAATAAGAATAAAAATTAATTAGTTTTTTGATATAGTAGAGAGTTTTTAATTTGATCAATGTTATTATGTGATCGAATATAAAATACTTGCGATGTATGATTTTGACGTAGCATGATGATCCCATTCCGAATCCACAGGAAACGAAAATTATGTTCGCGTTTAATGACGTTGGTCGCTTTGTACAATTTGGATTGAAGTGGGGATAAGTGATGCATGATAAATATTCTGTTCCTTACATGATTTGTGAATTGAATGCCCAAATCATCAGTAGAGAAAGTTTTGAAGTTTTTCATTTTGTTAAGTATTCCAGTTTTGATTTCCACAGATGTTAGTTTGACAATGTAAATCCCAGTTGGTGTTTTTGTTTTAGATTTTGTAGTATCAACTTTACTTACATTGAGAACATCATTTGAACTGATCTCAGGTTGAACAAACCGGTAGCGCAAAATGAATATTTTGCCATCAACTTTTGAAGGTTCACCTGGCAGCAAGCCAGAGCGGTGCTGTGATGCAACGAGCATTTCCGTAAAACGGTAACCACCTTGACCTTTTCATTATATTTACTGCAAATTCGAGTTGGAAGAAAATCACAGCAAATTTGAGACCAGGGGAACACTCTTCCGATTGTCCCGATTTAGTGACTTGAGTTTACAAGATCAAGTACGGTTCTAATCCCTCGAATTGATTTGGCACCTTCCGGCATATGCAATGACGATAAACAAGGCAATTGTATGTCGTTCTTTCCTGCTCAAAAGATTCTCACCAAGTGAAAATAAGAATCAAAGATAATCCACAGCAGTGAAAGCTTCTCAACGATGACCGTCAATTTTCTCGAAATGTTGTTTTTAAAAAAATCCTCTAGTTTAATTTTTAATAATTATTGTTTGTACAAATAATTACAGTTTTTTTTTTGATTTTGTAATCTTACATGCGATCTATTTAAAAAATATTTTACAACACTTTTCTGGAAATAAACGGGCGCGAAGCGCTTCAGGACAACCTAGTGTTTAATAAGGGTTGACCTGGTTTGTTTTTTTGAAATTTATGTTGGAATAATGATATTTTTATCACAAATCTGGTAAGCTAAATTTTTTGCTTTAGAAATTAAGTGTATTCGAGATGAATGTACATTTGTTGTAAAATTAAGTTGGGTGATGGCCGCAACAATTACACCCCTCCATTTTTGATTTCATTTTGATGTAGGGATTGTGAATTTTTGTTGAGTTTACTAATCCGGAATTTCGAAATAAGAAATTTTTCATTTCCGAATTCTGAAATATTTTAGTATCGAAAAAAACATAAAATATGAACAAAAAAGTTATATTTAAGAATAATTCAGTAAAATAAAATACATTGTTCAAAATACGTAAGTAGTTTTTTTAATATACTAATTACTGAGAACTATTTTTTAAATTTCTAGTCCAGCAAAATATACTTTACAAAAAACGCTAATGATCGCATCGCCTAATCGATGGTACTTTATTGCAGAAATTGCCATAAACCGAAAAAGGCCCCTTCGAAATCAACACTTGTAGAAACATGGTTAGTATAATCTTGGTAGGATTTGTAATGAACGATGTATCATAAAAAATGACATACAGTCTTGGCCAAAAGTATTGAGCACCAATGATATCTTACATTTTTTTTGGGAGTATCAATTTGAAATAAATTGAAACAATTTTTATAGGTTCACATTACTATTATTTATATAAAATTAATATTTTGTGGGTCCACCCTTTGCCTTAATTACGGCAGAAATTCTTTTGGGTAGAGAGCTTACAATTGTTTTACATTCTGCAGGGCGTATGGCGCTCCATTCTTCGTGCAGAAGGCATTTTAGGTCTTCTTTGTTATTTATTGTGTAGCGCCTGACTCTGCGTTTTAATAAACTCCATAAATGTTCTATGGGGTTCAGGTCCGGGGACTGGGCAGGCCACTCCAGAACTCAATGCAATTTTCTCGAAACCATGCCATTGTGCGGGCAGATTTATGACTTGGCACGTTATCCTGCTGGAATTTAACATTATATCCATGTTTGTATCACCAAAAAGTGTTAAAAATGACGGCAGCAATGCAGATTCTAGGACGTTTATGAATTTTGAAGAGTTCATTTTTCATTTTTCCAAAATTAGTCATGCAGCCCCAGACCATTATGCTGCCCCCGCCGTGTTTTACGGTTGGTACCACACACTCTGGGCATAGAATTGTCAACTTACTTCAAAGTTCGATTCGTCTGACCACACGATATTTGACCAATCTTCTTCAGTGAAACTTTGGAATTTTATGGCCCATTTATACCGAGCCCTCTTGTTTTTTTTCGGAGAACCAGGATTTCTTCCTGGCTTTACAGTTTTTCAAACCAGCTTCCTGAAGCCTTCTGCGAGTGGTACGGGCAGAGATTGGTTTCTCATTTTCTACTGATAACACAGCAGCGAGGTTTTTTTTCCTATTTTTTAAAGCTTCTCTCACTAACTTTCGGTTGTCACGGTATGTGGTGATGTGTTTGCGCCCGCTTCTGTACCTATTACTGTGTGATCGACTAGCGGTGAATCGCTCAATAGTATATTGCACAGATCGGCGTGAACATTTGACAGTTTTAGAAATCTCAACTTGTGATTTCCCTTGCTCATGCAGAAACTGTATCTGCACACGTTGTTATAAACTGAACTCTTTTTGTTTCGGCATATTGCAATAATATCACTAAATTTAACAAATCAAAACACCAAAAGCGGACTAGATCATTGGTGTACACAATGAGCGGAAGTAGCGAACTGACGAATAAATACAAATTGGAAAACATAACAAATTGTATGGCACCTGATAGTTTATTATCACACCCGCGCTGTGAGTCACTGTTTTTAGTCCTTTTTAGATGTCGAAAAAATAATAAACAAACAAAACAGGTGGTTTTATACATTTCTACAGCCGTCTTCTTGATACAAGAAAGAATTTCTCATGATGAGTGAAACTGAATCAAGCATAATGGGACCAGTTTCATTCAAAAATTAAAGAGAGTTTAGGAAGTTCAATCTTTCAGGTCGTAAAATTGGTCCGATAAAATTATTTCCATTTGTACCATATTATAAAATTAACACTAAATCGTCTTTGAAATAATGATTCTCGCGTAACATGTGCATTTCTGGTTTCCGCTAACTCATGAAATTCGGCGACCACTTTATCTTTGCCTTCTATATTATGAATGTCTATCGTGAATTGAGAGACAAAAGAGCAAAAGTGTTTATTGCTTTGAAGAAAACAAGCAATTTTCTATCCAATGCGGAATATTTCTTTTCGGCACCTGAGAATCGAGAAACTATGCGAATCCAAAAATCGACATCTCTCACAAATTCGCTGATAAAATGCTGGAATGTTTGTGCAGCATTTCTGAGTCCAAATGGCATTCGGATGAATTCGAATACGCTAATATTTGATTGGGCCACATTTCTTTGAAAAACTTTAATTTTTAGTTAAGGATTGTGTTCCTGTGGAATATTATTTCAGCAATTAAGAACCAACTATTTGGGTTGGTTGCATCCATGATCGAAGTGGGTCCGTGGGTTCACTCACAACTTTTAGTAAAGTGGCGGCTAAGGGCTTCTCCACCATCCTTCAATTGCTGGACTATATATCTTAATAATTACATAACTCGCTTCTCTAAATTTGCAATTAGCTGTCTTAAATTAAATAAGTGGAATTGTATCGCATTGTGAACAAATGGTTTAAATGGGTGGGCAATAAAATCATTTTTGGAGGAGCTGGCCTATATTTCACATAATTCCATTTTACTGAGTGTTTTTGGAGAGGGTCAAATCTGTTGCTGTGGGTAAAATGTGAGGAAAACTGCTGGTAGTGGAAATTTGTGTAAAATCCGCAAAATTGTGGCCTCCAGTGACTTGATGCAAATGTTTCTACATTTAAGGAGAATGGACTGTATAAGAACGGTACCGACGCTAGGCCGTAGGTTACCATTAAGAGACGATAGTGCCATATTGGTTTTGTATTTCAGCCTTCCACAGCCACTGTGTTTATTGGATCATTGGAACGACAGCTTAATTAATAGTCGTTCTGAGAAACCCCGGAGGAGCTCCCTGCAGATCCATCAAAACTGACGCGTAATTTAGTTGAGGTACTATGGATTTTCGGAGAACACGATGATGTGGTAAATATAACCTGAGTTATTTACCTCCTTTTGTGGGATTTCCTTCATATGTTTAAATTTATGTATTTTAGCATGCACTTGTGGTAAAGATCTGTTGGGACGCTTGATTCAGACTACCACAATTTGGTACACAGGAAGATTTTATTCACTTACTTACTTCACAGGCACTCACAATTTTTAATAAAAAAAACATGAAATTATTTGAACGACGATTTCTCAACAACCGATTTTTAATTTTTATTTTTTAGTTATAATTGTTACATTGATGATCGATATTTTATTGTTTTCATACAATTAAAAAGGTATATGAGTAAAGGTATATAATAGATTTCCATTACATAATTGTGTGTATGGTATTGTGTATATACGAGTACAATTTAGATAAACAAATACATAATAACAAGTTTTCCAATAATAATAAATCTCTACATAAGAAATTATTAAATACATAAATTACAAGAGAGGCAAATTATATGTATGCGAAATTAATATTTGTCTTGTTTCCTACTATGAGTTTAGTGCGATTACAATATGCATTATAGTACTTGGTAGTATGTGGAATGATAATAGTACGCGTCGGCTGGCGCCGACGGTCGCTACATCACTCCCCCTCCAGCGAAGTGCAATTCCAAATATTAAAGGTTCTGAAAAGAAACTTTACGCGAACCTGGTTCATTCAAATTAGCAGACATTACCGAAGTATATGCAGGTTTCAATCTGTCGATTGATACTGACGTGTTTTTACCTCTGATGTCTACCACAAAATATTTTCGAAATCGTTTTAAAATTTTAAACGGTCCCTCATAAGGAGGATTCAAACCGGTTCTGACTTTATCAACTCTCACAAATACGTATTCTTTAGAATGAAGATCATCGGGAACGAAAACTGCCTGGTCGGTTTGTCTTGGATGAGAAAATTTTAGATTTTTCATTTGTTCTCTTAGGATACTAACAAAGTTGCTGGGATCAGGAGATGGTTCAGATGTTTTTGAAAAGAATTCTCCTGGAATTTTCAAGGTTTCACCATATACAAGCTCGGCAGGAGAATATTTTAAATCTTCTTTAATCGTAACTCGTAAACCTAAAAGTACCCATGGAATTTCGTCATACCAGTTAGTTGTGTTTTCACGTGCTGCTAGTGAAGATTTAAGTACTCTATGAAATCGCTCTACCATCCCATTTGATTGGGGATGGTATGCGGTGGTGCGAATACGATGGCATCCAAGAAATTTGGTAAGTTCTGAGAACAATTTAGATTCAAACTGTGAACCTCTATCAGTGGTAATGTCTAATGGAACTCCAAAACGCGTTATGTATTGTGAACACAAAGCTTTAGCGATAGTGCATGTAGTCATGTCCGGAATTGGGTATGCTTCCGGCCATCTGGTGAACCTATCCACTATGGTAAGTATATACGAACATCCATTAGATATTGGTAGAGGACCAACCAAATCCAAATGTATATGTTCAAACCTTGCTTGAGGTACACTAAACGTTCCAAGTGCTGATCGAGTATGGCGGTTAACCTTGCTTCTTTGACATGATACACAAGTTTTTGTCCATTCAGCGCAATCTTTGTTTAAATTTGGCCAAAAATATCTTGTTGCCACCAATTTACGAGAAGCGCGAATACCTGGATGAGACAACCTGTGTAGCTGATCAAACACACTTTTTCTGAGTGAGGATGGTACAAACGGACGTTGTTTGCCTGTTGACATATCACACCATAAACGTTCTTTGGTGAAAGGTAAATCCGTCAATTCTAATTTAAATTTGGAACTGGGCTTTTTATCTTGTGAGGCAATGAGAGTTTTTAATTCTTCATCCGATTGCTGCAAATTTAGAATGGCTTGAGCACTAGCATCTATGAGGCCGATATCTAGATCAGATACAATTGGACTACCCAGACGAGAGAGACAATCTGCGATCACATTGTGCTTTCCACTGATATGCCTTATGTCATTGGTAAACTGTGCAATATAATCCAAATGTCTCGATTGGCGAGGGCTACGTTCAGTTTTGGAAATGAGTGCGTTCGTCAATGGTTTATGATCAGTGAAAATCGTAAATTCCCTGCCTTCAACAAAATATCTAAAATGCTTCAATGCTTGATAAATCCCAAGCAATTCCCTATCAAACGCGGAATATTTGGCTTCAGTCGGAGACAGTTTTTTTGAATAAAACGATAAAGGTTCCCAATGTCCATTGTTATACTGTTCAAGAACAGCTCCAACTGCCCAACTGGAAGCATCAGTGGTAATGTTGAATGAGGTATTATCCTTCGGATGTGCCAATAGTGTAGATGATGCTAATGCTTCTTTGCATTTTATAAACCATTCCTCGCATTCTTTTGGCCAACTGAATTTATTCTTATTCGATTTTATTTTAACTATGTTAGCTAAATGGGAATGTAATGGGGCTAAGAGGTGGGCGCTGTTTTTAATAAACCTGCTATAATAATTTACCATGCCGATAAACTGCTGCAGCTGTTTAATAGAGGAAGGCGAGGGAAAGTTAGAAATAACTTCAACTCTGGATGACGATGGAGTAATTCCCTCTTTAGAAATCGTATGCCCAAGAAAATCCAATGATGTAACCCCAAATACACATTTTGATGCTTTTATATTTAGCCCATATTCAGATAAACGTCTAAAAAGTTGTTGTAGATGAGACTTGTGTTCATCTTCACTTTTACTAAATACTAAAATATCATCGATATAAGTAAAAACGAATTCAAGACCATTTACCACTGTGTTCATAAATCTCTGGAATGTTTGACTAGCGTTTCTTAAGCCGAATGGCATTCGATTAAACTCGAACAAGCCAAACGGAGTTGTTATAGCTGTCTTGTGGATATCCTCTTGAGCTACTGGGATATGGTGGTAGGCTTTAACCAAATCAATTTTTGAAAACACCTCACAACCATACAAATTCATTGAGAAATTATGAAGATGAGGTATAGGATACCTGTCGGGAACAGTAATGGCATTTAAACGGCGGTAATCACCGCATGGACGCCAGTCAGTGCTGTCTTTTTTGGATACTAAGTGCAGTGGTGAAGAAACACATGACGAGGATGGACTACAAATACCCAATTGAACCATGTGTTCAAATTCTAATTTAGCAGATTTAAATTTTAATGAATCCAGCCTTCTAGGAGTACAAAACGGCAAAGGTCCTTTTGTCTCAATGTGATGGACAACCGAATGCTTCAATGGTAAATCATAATTAGGGCTTGCGACTAGAGAAGGAAATTCTTGTAACAAGAGACAATATTTATTCCTCAAAGCGTAATATAATGGTGAGGGTGTATCTGGGTCTGATTTGCTGATTGCATTAATCTTCAAATTTGTTTCCCGGTCGATCAAACGTCTACCCTTCAAATCCACTATTAATCCAAATTTTGTTAAGAAGTCGGCACCTATGATGGGCCTATTGACAGATGCTAACAAAAATGGATGGATGAAATTACGTCTTAATCCCAAATCTACGTGCAACAATTTTGTACCATGTGTACTAATTGTTGTACCGTTGGCAGCTGATAAGAAGAAGTCAGTATCCTTAGTACATTTATTAAACAAAGTGTGAGGGATAACTGACACATCAGCCCCCGTATCCACTAAAAAGATTAATTTATTTCTGACATCATTAATAAAGAGACGGCGTTGGTTGTTTGTTCCAATATTAGCCGCGATCGTAGTGGAACTTGTTATTTTTTTGAATTGCTTTCTGGTGGATATGCACTCGACTCAAAATTGCAAGGTTTGACGCACTTGTTAGCTTTATTTCCAAATCTAAAATGATACCAACAAAACGGTTTCTTTGCAATGTCTCGTGTGGCACCTCTGCTACGCGATCGACTAGTATTACGTGAACGTGATCTATTGTTATGATGATATCGATTAGTTGACAGGGCACGTATCATAGATTTCAATTCGTAGATTTCTTTTTCAAGGCGGTCTACTTTCTCACCCTGCGGTGCTGTTGTAGCAGTAGATGACGCAGAACCAATGGCCGAAATAACCACGGTTGAATTGCAAGCATCATGAATTTTATCTGCTAATTCAGTTAGGTCAGCTATATCTTTTTTGTCCTTAACTAACGGAATTAAAGCAATATTTATGGCTGAAGGTAACCGTCTGAGCCACAATTTTATTATTAAACTATCACCGAAAGTATTTGATGTACCGGCTAATTGTTTCATATGCCTATAAAGTTCGGATGGTCTTTTATCCCCTAACACGGTATTAGATAATAATTCTTCGATCCGGCGCTCTTCACTCAAAGAATGACGTTCGATTAATTTTTTTTTTATCGCATTGTAAGTATCGGTTTGAGGAGGATTTTCAATAAAGTCGAGGACTGAATCAATTGCATTCTGCGGTAGAGCTGCGATTACGTGATAATATTTTACAGAGTCAGAGGTAATACGTGCTAATGAAAACTGTGCTTCAGCTTGAACGAACCATGTGGTTGGTGAACTAGACCAAAACGGCGCTAATTTTACTGTAATTGCATTAATAACGCTCTTAGAATCACCGTCACTAACATGTTTGTTGTCTTCATTATCCGAACCCATAATAAGGAAACGCAGTCAAAGAAATATGTCACAACGCACAAATATTTACAGAATATAATTTAAAATTAATTTTAAAATGCAAATTGAATAGAATTACAATACAACATGAATTTGAAATAAAAAAAATAAATTACTCACACAATATTAATTATACATACCAAATTAACACATAATCAAAAAAAATATTGAATAGAAAAATCTCGTTGAAATCTGCTTGGCTGAAATAAGTTGACCTTGAGATGAATTTTCACAGTAAACTATGTTAATCTGCTGTTTTTGCTGATATCAACAAAGTATGTACCAAGATGATCCGCAATGACGTACGCGATGTTTCACTGCTGTGCAATAGTTGTATCAGCTACTGATGTTTTTGATATCCCTCGAAGGTATTGTAATACGTTGTTCCGTTGCCAAAAAAAAATGTGGCGATGATTTTCGGTTTAAATAGCGTATACCAAAAATGTATGATTTGCTGATGATTTATAAATCATTATTTTATAATCACAAACATATAAATCAACTGGACGCGGAGATTCGTGATGAGTTGGTTTGATTTCCAGTAATCACCAAGAACAATATTAAAAATTGTCGTCGAACTAACGGAGTGCGTACTTTTACAGTGACTTTTCTTTTTATAACGGCGATATATTATAATTCTTCCAGAATAAAATTAAAGAATTTATTAATTACGTGTGAATCAAAACGTCTTTAAAATTTCGTTGCTGAGGGATCACGTCGGGGTCACCACATGTTGGGACGCTTGATTCAGACTACCACAATTTGGTACACATATGTATGCGAAATTAATATTTGTCTTGTTTCCTACTATGAGTTTAGTGCGATTACAATATGCATTATAGTACTTGGTAGTATGTGGAATGATAATAGTACGCGTCGGCTGGCGCCGACGGTCGCTACAGATCCTTGAATTCTGCTCATAGAATTCTCAAGCGAATTTGATGTATTTTTTGTTCCTCGTCCCATTTTACTGTTCCTCGGGAGATAGTGGTTGTGCTGGCAATTAACTCGAACTTCGACATCGAATTCAGTCTCTGAATACAGTTCTCTGAAGCATAAGCTCTTGATCATTTAGGTTGGTGTGTCCTTCTTCTAGGAGTCCAAAGCAATAGTCGCAATTAGGATATAGAAATTCCAGGATATATAAAATTGGAATCCAGTAATTTGGTTTTTCGGTGAGCATGAACGTGAATTTCGCTAATACTCTAAATTAGCAGCTCCGTGGTGATCTTTGCCTTGTGTTGTTATGTTGTTTGAAAATGTTTTCGTATCACCATATGAATCAACTATACCAACGATTGCAGTAACTAGGATTGTTTGAGAGCGGAATAAGTCATTTTGTGGCGAACAGTAACAGCATTTTGCCTCAGTAATAATCATCTTGGAATTGTCGGTTGAGTCACCGCCTTGTAATTCATCTAGGATGCTTCCGTTTTCAATGTTGGCAGCATCGTTGAGAAGTACATGGTGGATGTTTCAGACTCATATCATTAAAACATCGATGACTTGTTTTCGCTCACCCTCTTCTTTTAACATTATTCATGGTTACACAATGCACATTTGAAGTTTGGATTATCGGTTGCAATGTAACCGGGTACTGTGGATTTGGAGTTACGTCGCTTCTTTGGATCATGAATCGAAAGCGTCGATTCGTCGAACCAGGAACTTCAAGAAATCACGTATACACTATTGTCTACGTCTCTCGTTGTTTCTGCCCATTGTGATTTCGACTTCTCGTCTAATATATTCAATTATGTTCATCAGGTAATACTAATTTCATCCCATCCCAGAATTAGGTTACGCTAAATATGTACCGACCTTTTACAAGAATAACACTCCTAATTAATTGTATGATTTAAAAATCCTAAGATGGGATGAAATTAGTGCTCCCTGAAAAACATTTTTATTTTTCCTGGGATGAAAAACTGGGATAACTTCACGGGTCTTGGTTTTCGGTACAATCCCATTGCCATTAAACCGGGAAAAACTTCATCCGAAAGGTAATCAATTGTCATCCAATAAATACAAACTGCTTGTGAACCAAAAAATGTAAGTACATTGAAATCCAAACATTTAACCATTTTTCTCTTGTTAGTAAAAAAAACTCATCTCACAAATCCCAAAAACCAGAAATAAACTAAACTTACATCACTCCTACGCCACAAGACCGAATGGCACACTTTTTGAATTGTTTTTCGTATACATATCTCCGTGTATACCACACATTTGAGATGTAGTCTTTCTCGGTTATGAAAGTTTCAGCATTTCCTAAACAAGAGGTTGCGACCCACTTAACAGAGACGTTAAAACGAATTGTATGCAATTACCACAAATATGGGAAAATCAGCACTGGTCCACGAAATGAACAATCCAAAATATTGAAAAATAGCGGATCACAATGACATAGACTAGGAAATGCTGCAAATATATAGTTTTCCAAACATACACAACATAACAGTACATAAAAATGAAGATGAATAGAACATAGAAATAACTGTTTATTGATTTATGTTTTGGAAAATAAAAATACAAAAACTAAGTGGAAAAAGGAGAAAAACACTTTTCATACACTAATTTGAATAAAATAATGTTCTGTGAGATTCGAAATAATGATGAAAATAAGAAGAAGATACACAGACGTTAAAAACACTATAAAAAATGGGTAAACTATTTTCCTTTTAACTTACGGTAAAATGAGTTAGAACGAGATATCCATCTTGTATTTTAGAAATTAGAATTTCGTTTCTTTGTGTTGTGGGTGGAAACGTGGCGATAAAATAGTATAAATTTCGTGATTAGCAAATTTTGGGATGAAAAATAAATTCAATTTCATTCTTTATTCCTTGTATCCATTCGCATGACAACCTGTGTGTATATATATGTCTATGTTATGTACTGTGGAGGAAACGAAAATACAAAATGAAAATGTGAATACAGCAAAAACAAAAATTTACATTTTCTGTTCCTGCCGTTGACATAAAATGACATACAGAATACATAACAACGTGAGTCCTTTTTTCCGTTTTGCAACTCCAAACCATCTTGTGTTGTATATACACCAACATCAACTATAAATACTTTTCGAGCTATGAATGACAGACAGCACATGAAATTGGTAAAAAATAAAAATTAACGAATTCTTGCATAATACCTACATTTGGTCCTGCTGTTGTTTGACTGATGTACAATGTTGGACCCTTCCTATATTAATTTTTTTTTTATATTTTTAAAACAAAAGGAATTTATAGCTGCATGAGACCGTTTGCCAGCAGGATCAAATCATGACTATATATAATCGATATTGTTTAGCCATTGAACTGATTTAGATTGGCGCATTTTTTTATTCGAGGGACATTTTTAACATTTTTTAACCCATCGTATATACAATTTCGTATGTAAATAAGAAATTTTCCTAAATATGAAGTGGAAAATATAATCTACATATATTAAAATAAATAAAAATAAATAAATAAACAAACACAATGAATAAAAATCGTAAAACAGGAAATGTTCCTTGTAAATAATCATATATGGCCTAAGGATATTTTTTACAAAAAATAACAACAACTATACGCCTATATGGAATCTCTGTGTGTGTGTATAGTATGGAAAACCATTTTCACCCATTTCTAAACTCAACTCACATATATGGGTAATTTTCGAATGATATCCAATTTGAATGTGTTACATTGTTTGGTTTTGGGTACAAAGAGCGCGCACACATAACGAAAATATCGTATCACCATCAACCTGCTTCTTATTTTTAGTCGTTACGTACAAACGAAAAATGTATAAATATATTTTCTTATCTTAATCACCCCACATATCCTTGGAAACCATATCAATGAATATTACCGGGAATTTTTACTTATTTTTTGTATAAGGGTTTACCATTTTGCCTCTCCACTGTGCTGGCTGTTTGGTTTTTTTTTATTTGGCTTCTTCTCGCATGTGAATGCGACGATTTGGCAGCATTTATTAATCAATATGTGCTTATATCATTTTCATTTAAATGCAATCAAATCAGGTAAGCAAAAATGGAATAAACTGAAAGGAAAATGGTTAGTGTTAAGAAATGAGTTAAAAAACTTTGTTGTGCAAAATTTAACCGTTACCATAAATTTTGGCTTCGACAAAGTTTTAAATAAGAAGCCAATAAAATTAACCCTACAGAAAAAATATAGAAATTTCTTAGAGGGGATTTTCTTATTTCGGCTCCGAAATAAAATATTTAATTTACAATTTTTAAGTCCCAAAAACGTTATTACATAACCTCAATTTTGTTGCTCATTTTAGCTGCGTAAGCTACATAACGATCAAGCCCCTCCCATTTTATGAGCCATCGTTCCACACTATAACTTTACATTTTTTTTTAAAACTTCTGCCATGCCAGAATTTTTAGTAATTCTACAAATAGGAAGTTTGAATGCTGAATGAAAGCTATATACATTTTTCATTGCTTTCGAATGTTAATAACAAATTTACGACAAATGTTTTCCTGTACCACCAGGAGCATCCAAAAATTAGAAACATACTTTATGCTAAGAAATGGTAGTCATTGTAGCTGAATACGCAATTCTCTGATTGGGCAACAACTTCAGCTCATTTTCATTAACATATCGATATATAAAGCAACATATCGATATCATGTTTTTGTTTTTTAAGATCAATAGTTAAATGGCTAATGGATGTTTTATTGGATTGTGGTAATTCAAATGAAGACAGTTGTGGTCGTTATTAGGCGAGGTGGATTTTTATTTTTTATTTAAATTATTACAACTGAATACAATTTATCTAGTAATTTTTCTTTTTTATAATTTAGTCACTTGTGAATGAGACCATTGGCCAACTCCATTTATAGGTTATTTACTGAAGTAGTCTTTGCTCATGGTGTCCTTAATCCATTAAATCAATTGGTTTCGTTCTCTGCAATCGTCTTACTGCATGTGAAGTGTCCAACATACCACGAAGCTCTTCATTTACGTGTTGATAGATACGTTGTCCATGAATTACTGCAAATTTTTTTATTTATTCTTGGACCGTCGCGATATTTAGGTCCCTATGAAGGTCATCATTCCTAATGTACCACGGAGCGTTAACTATACCACGTAGCACTTTGTTTTGAAAAGTTTGTATTATTTTGGTGTTGGTTTTCTTTGTACAGCCCCAGAGCTGTATTCCGTAAGTCCATACAGGCTTTAGCACCTGTTGATACAATAGCAATTTATTTTCAGTTGACAATTTCGAATTTTTCCCGAGCAGCCAATACATTTTTCGATATTTGTTATTTGATATATATTTGAGCCTATTTGAGGCGAGTTGGATTGAACAATTTTTTACCGTTGTTGTTATTTTCAATCTGTTGTGGATCAATAATTGCTCGTAGATACTGATAGTCTCAGCACGTACTCTTTGTCTTCTAATTCTTTACCTGTGTAATGATGAGGTGAGGTTGTCAGCTGTTCTAGTTTCATTCGATGTTCTTGGATTGTTGTAGTTGTTGTTATGCAAAAGCTGATAATGTCGTCCGCCACACTTTTTCCATGATTGATTCAGCGTGCATTCGACTGTTGAATGTTTGCTTTGAAGACAGTTCCTGCAGAGCTCCAATAATGAGACCAATTGCATTTTCGTATATATTCATGTTTTTGAATTTTCCGTAGACCTGGATATGAAGATTTTTTGGTAGATTTTACATGTCACATTATTTGCAAACGAGGCTATTCTTGTTGGACTAAATTTTACCGGCGAGGTTGAGGGTTTGAGGAAATTGTTTTTCCGTGAAAAACTGATTCCAATTATATGAACCTAAAATTAAATTATCCGGTATAGTGTACGGTATCCGGATGTGCAGCAGACTGATTATTTGCATGTTGTGTTTTCAACATAGTTTAGTTTACTGAATATTTCGTCCCTAAAAAAAAGTACTGCATTGGAAAGAGACATATTTTTTGGACACACCCACCAATAAAATGAACTAGTTGAACAATTCGCATATTGCTTGCAAAAACAAGCATGCAAATGTAAATTTAAATATGATGTAGATGAGTATATTCGTGATCAAATTACATCGAAGACGAGTAATGAAAAATTACAGATTTACATTTCAGAATACGATGAATTATCACTGGATGATGTATTACATCAAGCAAAAGCATTATATGGTGTTTCAATACAGAAACGGACGTTTCAGAAACCAACACAAATTGTTTTTAAATTCGAACAACTATAACCTCAAATAGCATGGCAAATAAGGGATGCAGTCGTTGTGTTAATAAGACGCATGATAGTTCAAATCAAACATGCCCTGCTCGCAAAGAACTGTAACGAAACGGAACAGTTTCATGTTAATGAAACGGAATATCCGCGCAGAGGCTCCTGGGTGGTGATAGATAGCCGGCTTAGGCTCAGGGTGAATAGGCGTGGGGTTTTTAGGAGCGTAGGAAGATCTTGAGTAAAACAAACATTTGCCACACATTCAGCATTTCCGTCTTCAAAGGGTAAATTATTTCATGTTGATTGAACAAATTTTCACAAGCACCATTTAAATGAAAATAAAACCACAGAACTTAAGTATTAAGTTGTACAATCAGATAACAATTGTTTTGTATTTCGAAAGAGCCGAAAATCAAATATTAATAAAAAATAAGAAAATTTAATAAAGGTTTAATTAATAATCAGAATAAATAATAAATGTTCATACATACATGTGTCCCTTAGTTACAAAAACCCCTAAAACCAAAATTTTAAAAATATGAGGTATTGATACCAAACGAAAGAGGGCAACATTTACCACACATTCGAAACTAGTATGATTTGCAAAAATATGTTATTCTCATAGAAAATCAAACTTGAAAACCATTGTAAGATGCAAAAACCAATATTTTCTTTATATAATTTGTTTCAAAAGTCAATAATTCCTATAATAAAGGTTATATTCAAAATCCAACAATTCATTTAGTTTGAAACACTGTGAAATTCCAATTAACTAGATTTTTGCCTTTACTAGTTTACGGTTGGTAGTATTCGTATTAGTTTGTATCGTAGTTTATTCGAGTCTTTAGTCGAGAAAGGTAGCTTTGTAGAGTGACAATATTTTACGCTTATTTATTTTATTTAAAATAAAAAGTGAGGCACGCAAGTTAATAAAGGTAAAAGTGAATTTTTGGGTGCACCATACAATAAAAACGGTAAGACAAAATGGAAAACTTTGATATGGCTGTGAGTGTTGATGTAAGAGATTGTAAACCACGAAAGAAACTAGTGAATAAAAGTGGGTGGAAACGAGAACAAGAGAAAGAGAACAGGTAATTATATAGAATTGTTTTTAATAACGGATTAAATGAAATGATTATGAATTAGCACAATTTTAATAGATATACAATGAAGAAATCTCCGAAAATGCCATCGTGCAAGCATGTTGGTAAGATATTTAAATGCTCCCAGTTAAATGGTAGAGATGCAATGCAATTTTCGAAAGCGTTTCCTAGTTCGAAAAATAAAATTGAACAGGACAAATTTATCCTTACGAGCTGTAAAATAAAACCAACGGTTAGAACCAATCGGAAGCAGGCCGGATCTACTAGATCCAGAGGATATTTTATCGAACTTTTCATTCGAAAAGTAAATGGAAATTTGGTACGGGTTTGCCAAAGCGCGTTCATCAACATTTTAAGTGTGTCAAAATATCGGGTAACGGGGATATGTAAACGGTTTTATGATAGACGTACTCTCCCAGTGGAAACTAGCGGTGGTGATCGCAGCAGTAGGAATTATGAAGCAAGAACATCGTCTGTGAAATTATTTATAGGAAAATTCAAAGTTGTGGACCTACATTATTGTCGTTCTAAGAAAGTCGGTCGTCAGTATTTGGCAGGCGATCTTTCAATAAATTAAATGTATCGAATGTACATTGCAGATCAACCAGCTGAATTACATGTTAAACAAAGCTATTTCAGACATTTGTTTAATAAATATTTCAATCTGGGTTTTAAGACACCATCATCTGATAAGTGTTCAACGTGCCTGATGTACATGGAGCAGCTTAAAACTGAAACGAACCCCCAAATAAAAAGCGATATAATGATCAAAAAACGAGTTCATAATCTGCGAGCACAGAGTTTTTATCACCTTGCACGAGAGGAAAAGGATGGAATAATAACGATCTCAGAAAAATATGGTTCTCCCAAAAGTTCCATATCAAGCCGCATAATTTTCGAGACAAATGTATTTATATAATTTTGGTGTTGTCCAAGGATCGTCGTCTTCCAGTCTCAATAAAGATAACGTGTTTCTGTACGTTTGGCTGGAAAGTGAGCACACGAAAGACTCCAACGAGATTGCCTCAACATTGTATCACAAACTTTGGTTGTGGCGCCCAAAATAAAAATTCAACGGTGATGGGTATGATTTCGTTCTGGCTAAAACAAGTGGCACCGGTACAGATTAAAGAAGTACAAATAATTTTCCCGATTGCTGGGCATTCCTAAATTCCACCAGACAAAGTTTTTGCCCAACTAGAGAAAAAGGTGAGAGCTAAAGAGCGGATCATAGATCCATCTGAATACTTAGATATGTACACCGAACATTAACAAATTATTCGGCTTGGATCGGATGTCTGCCCGGTGAAGGACTGGAAGGCAGCTACTGCAACCTATGTTAAACCTCCAGGACAATGGCATTTCCAGTTTAACAAGGCCAAACGCTTCAATTTTCGCAAAACGATGAAAGGGTCTATTTCTGTTCGCGGAGAGGTAGCATATAGATCGGACGTTGGTGTGAGTAAGACTGTTCTACGAAAAAACAGATGCATTTCCGCAACTCGGCCAGAACTTATACATGTCGGAGTACCCATAAAAAAAGTAAAAGATGACGTTAGCAAGTTACTGGTAAAGCACTTCGGTGAAAATTAGGAGACGATGGAAGAGCTGGGCTACTACAGATCGGTGCTTCATGCCGAAACACAAGTAGATCCTGTTGACGAACCCTTCAATTCGGATATTGAGGAATGTAACCATGCTGACGAAGATTTAATGATTTAATGTTGGAGTTGATGTTTACCATTGAATATTGAATTCATATTTTTATATTGTTTTTAATGAAAATTTATTATGTTATTGCGTATCTTGAAATATTTTAATAAATACTTTTTCAAGGTATTAAAATTACTCAACAAATTATTTATTTTCAAAATGCTTTAATTCCATCAAAGTTGCTTTCAATAATCACTAATTCCCAAACTATCTTGCAAAAACCATTAATTCCAAACTAATTGGTTCGAAATACATAATTTTTAAATAAGATAAAATGAAAATTATATTTTAATTGTAATATGAATATAATTAAGGATAATAAGCCGAAAAAAAATTATTAATTATATTTAGTTTAATAGATATACGTTTATTTCAATTATCTAAAATAACATTGAAACGGAATTATGGCGTTTTGTGACTATAAGGGACACACATATGTATGTATATTATAAAGAAATAAATTAATAAATATGGTAAACAACATAAGCTTTGTTTGTTCAACTAACTAAGTCCAGACTGTAACTCTCTTATTGATAATAAATAATGATAAAATTTAGCATAATTAATTAAAAATATAACATTGATTCGAAAATAAATATGTAGTAGTAAAGATTTTAATAAATCAATAGACATGAAAAAATAAATATCATAATAAATATCAAAAATAGTCAGAAATAATAATAAATATAGCACTATAGTTATAGATGTAATAATTATGATAAATATAATAAATAGCAAAATAATTTAATAATAATAAATAAATAAATAACAATAATAAAATAATCAACTCATCTGCGAATGGTGACGACCTTCTATCCAATTTGTTGACAGCAACCCATTTACACGAAGAATAATAATGTTACCCGTACTTGGTGTGTTCAATTGAATAAGGGTCCATGTTAGAGCGAGCATCTGTATATGATTCCAGAATACAGATGTACCTACACAAATATTTTAATGATGAGTTTTATGATGATTTTATAATTATCATCATTAGATTTGGATACTTGTAAATTAAAATTACATTTATTAATATTTATAATCATAACAGTTTATAATAATTTTTATGAATTAGATATATTAAACAGGTAATAGGTTTTTAAACAGGTTTCCTGCCTCCGTAGTACCTTCAATTCACTGTCGAATTATAACATAACTTTTGGAAAATAACGTTCACATTTACATTACATATATCCATTCCACACTTTTCCTTTTTAGTCAATATACTCTGTAGTATATGATTTGGCCGCATAGGACAATTTTCATACTCAAACCATGCATTTTTATATGCGGTAAAATTTTATATTTTCCTTCGATCTTAGTAAACATTTCTTGTAAGAATTATAATTTTTCAACACACAACACGGGATTTTATATCAGTCATACAACCATTGTTTTCTTGCATCATGCAAGGCATATAAATTGGCCACTTAACATAATTTTAAAAATTTAATTTATTTATAATTTCAATTTTTTAGTGCGATCCCCTGGTGTAATTTTTATTTAATTTTCTACAGGGATTCTTTTAGAAAAACTTAGACAAAATTATGTTTCTATCACAAGCACTTTTTTTATTTTATTATCTTTCGATCATAAACTCGACCGAATGCACAATTTAATTTTTAAAATTCAGTAACATAACTGTCCACTTTCATATTTGGGACCGATATTTATAGCATTTTCAAAAAAAGGGGATCAAACAGGAATAAGTGTAAATCAACAATTTCTCGGGGAATGAAATTCCCAATATTAAAATACCGGGGAATTTATTTAACAAGGCTGGGAACAAGCGTGCATCGGTAGCCGCCGTTTCAGAACGGTGCCATAAATATGGATTCTATGGGCATTATGAAAAATATTGTCGATCGCTTAAACAGAAATTCCACCGCAGTAGACAAGGCCACATGATGGGAAACATTCGGGAATATAATTCTTGACACAATGAATGAATTTTCTTATGAATTATATGATTCTTGATACATTCGGGAAATATATGATTCTTGACTAAGCAATGATATGATTTCAGTTCAGGTGGGTGGCGTAGTAACTGGCATGTGTATTGATGCCTGGTCAAACATGAATATAATTGAGAACAAGACTTGGGATTTTCTTAAGTCAAAGAACGCAAAAAATTTTGATTTTAAAAACGGTGCTGATATTACGTTCAGATCATACGCAACTGAATTTCCGTTAAAGATTATTGGAAACTTTATCGCAAATTCTATAAGACACTAAAAATTACATAGACACGTCACTAATCTCTACATAAATTAAAGAAAATCAGTATATTCTGTGGAGTTCTATAATTTACATATTGGTTTAGTGAATATTATATATATATTCAACAATACGGGCCGCGTGGCACACGAACTGTTATACCTAGGGAAATTCGAGATCGAAAATTATCGCTACATCACGAGGGTCACCCAGGCATTGAAAATATTAAACGGTCACTACGAAGGAAGGTATATGGTGTCCTAAAATAGACAGCGCAATAAATAATTATATCCAAAAATATCACGAATGTAATTTGATAACAGTTGCAAGTATTTCAGAACCAATGAAATGAGGAATTTTCCAACTGCCCCATGGGTAGATATCTTAATTGGTTTTTGAGGACCTTTTCGTTTCGGACATTACCTGCTAGTCGTAATCGACTATTATAGTCGATTTAAAGAGATGATTGTAATAGGACGAATCATGGTCAAACAATTTTCACTGTATTTGGTCTACCGCAAACAATTACAGCCGATAATGGTAAAAAGCTGATAAGTCTGATATACTCCACACCTTTTTATAGGTCACAAGCGAACTGCCTCGTCAAATTATAAAATAACTCAATTTTGAAACGATTGCGTATTAGCGCAAGCGTACCAAATAGAGATTAACAACAAGATTTACAATTGTATCTCTTAATGGACCACAATACTCTACATCCAGCAACTGGGTTTTCACCAGCGGAACTGTTTTTCGGTAGAACTGCAAGGACGAAAATTCCATCAATTCAGGAACCCAAAATAAACTACGCTGATGACGAAGCTCGCGACATTGACCTTATTACCTGACCGTTGACTTCCTTTGACTATATCATCGTTCATCGAGAGCATCAAACTATTGTGCAAATTTAGATTTCTTTGTAATTCGAAAAATCACGAATCTGTTATAAGCAAGTCCAGTTAAGTTAGTTGGAATCTGAGTCTTATACCTGCGGAAATTGAACTGGCAGATCCTTATTTTCACGTACTCAACAAAATAGATATTTTGCTTGGTGCAGAAATTAACAAAGAATTATTTAATGGTAATTCCACTAAAGTGCTGAAAAATCTCTCACCTTTCTATCCTACCGTGTTTGGATACGTCATAAGTGGGCGTGTGACATCTATTCGTGCAAGTAACGAATATCTATCTACAGTGTTATGCACTAATGAAAGCCTACCAAATGATATAAAACGTCTTTGGGTATAGAAACAATTTTGGCAACCATTATTTGTTGGAAGCAAAATATTGTGAAGAGCATTACACCAAGAACCAAATATGAGAGCCATCCGGTCGATACTCAATATAAAACACCACGGTTTGTTAAATTTTTCATCGCCTCAACAATTTTATTCCACGAAAGAAAATTAATCCAGAAACCTAAAATTTATACCCAATATATAGAGACTTCATGAAGGAATATACAACCCAATTATTAGTTGCGTGTTTTAATGGCGTTGCTAAAACTTCATCGAAATGGGACTTACTGTACAACAAGATTTACTCTCTATAACTTTGAGGTTTCTAAAACATCTTGTTGTTTTCACAGCCGACTTTGTCAAAATGTACAGGCAGATTCGCATTGATGAAGAGCAACAGGATTTACAGCGGATCTGGTGAATAGATAATCCGCTAGACGTAATTAAATGTTAAAAACAAAATGTTTAGCAACACGTACATTGCAACAATTAGCTTCAGATAAAATTATGTTATTTCCGTCAGCGCCGAAAATTTTGATGAAAGAATTTTATGTGGATGACTTTCTTACCGGGTTTCACACAATTGACGAACCACTAAAAATTACGTCAGAACTGCAGAAATTGTTAGAAAAAGGTGACTTCCAACTAAGGAAATTTTTCTCGAAGTACCTATTATATTTTCATCTTCGGAAGCTATAGCGGACACATCATTAGTACTTGGACTGTCTTCGAATACTTCGCAGGCCATGCTATTCAGAATATAGAAAGATATGCAAGTGTACTAATTATCAGCATATTAAAATTATTAAACCCATTTCTTTATGAGGTAAGGCTTCCTCGTGCGGGGCGGAAATCTTCGAAACTCGAATTTAAATTACACTAATATACATATCTGCTCAAACCTTACTGTATAATCAGAGGTCTAAATATTTGATTATAGGAGATCAAAATTTGTGTAGACAGGTAGGAACTAGATGAATTCACTGTTCCAAGAATAAATCAAAGGTATCATATGAAAAATGGGCGATTTTCCTACTGATCGTGTGACTCAATCTGGGCCATTATCAGTCGTTGACGTAGGCTCCTGTAGTCTTTTTACTTCTCTAAACTAAAACTAAGGTCAAAATCCTAAAACAAAATTTATATAAGATTATTCATTTGTTTTGCAGTGAACGCCATTCACTTAGAAATTGACTGTTCAATCATTCTTGGCCTGCCTTCGTAGATTCTTCGTAGAAGAATTTAATTGTAATTTCAGTTCAATTATTTTTTTCCGGCCTACTGAGGAGAAAAGTTTGATGTAAATATTTGAAAATTGGGAATATGTTTTCCATACCTAAATTGGCAGGGAAAATTATTCCCGATTTAATTTTGTTTTCAAAAAAATTAACACTAACTTTTTACCTTAGTATGTCAGAAATAAAATTTTTAAATAAAAGTTACATATAAATTCTTTCCGCAATTCCCTATTCCCGGGAAATTACCAGAATAGTGTCACAGGCGTGGATATTGTACAAAAATTTCCTTGAACAATACAAAAAATTTTGTTGGGTGTCGTACAGAATTAAAAGAGCAGAGTTGGTAAATTTTAATTTAGTGCATTCTAATTTCATCATAAGAAAAGATTGTTGATGCGAGTTAAATAATTGTAATTGCAGGAAAGATATTTTGAATTAGATGCGGGATGCTCATCATTCTATACGCCAAGCACTGAAAATTGTGAAAATATTTCAAAAATCTGTAGTCAACGAATTCGAAAAATAAAGCTTTATATATGTTTTTAAATTTGCTGAAAGCAAACGTGATTTGAAAGATATTGCCCAAACACTTCTAACAACCAGCATTATGTCCAACATGAACCTTTTTAAATAAGTATTGTTCTATCGCTACTAGACAAGATTTTCAATACCATAAGCACATCCCGCATACCTGCATACATACCTGCATACATTATATTTTTATCCGACCCCAACTTATTTAATTGTTCCCCTCATCCTTAACAGGCGTTTTAGTCAAAAACACAAAAGATTTTACCAGAAACAGACAAAAAATAGAGAATTTTCCGAATTTTCCAAAAAAATCCTAAAACTAAACACGAAAATGTAAAATATAAAATTAAAAATATAAAATGGAGTGAGGTACATGAAATTTATTTTGAACCATCTTATCAACCCTTTCTATTAAGTATACAATTTTTGTTTGATTATATGTACATTAACCGAGATAGATCTCGACGTAAACTTAACGAACGAAAATTATTTTTCCGATTTTTCCGTAAAATGTAAAATTAAAAATAGCTTTTATATAGTTGCTTGTGTAGAGTAGTGGTTTAAGTGGATGTTGTTTTCCACCATGACATTCTTTGGATTTTTGCCATTTTGTCTGTCAGCCGTGCGCGCCCGAGACAAATAGTTTTCAATAAACCGAAATGTCAATTTTGAAATTTATCAAGATGACACATTCATACAATTCTTGGTTTGAGTGTGGTATGTATTTCGACGATATTGAGCACATGGAGCTTATGTATATATATGGAATAAAAACACCGGGTGGTATGGATGGAGGGTGGCAAAACAAGAAAAATGGTGGCAAAAATAGATGAATTTGGTATTTTTCATTTTATATGGAAAATTGTTATATTAAAATCATCAATTACACCTCACACAGCCATTATTTATATTGTGTTTTTTGCTATGTGTTCGGGATGTATATGCGGATGGCGCGCGGCAGATGAAATAAATAAATTACCTCGAATTTGTCTTTATCATTCGAGCGGCGTAAAGATAAAAGAATAACATCACATATATATATATATATATATATATATAGGCTAGATATACCGCACAGCTTAAATTAAAATTTTACGGATTAATTGAAAACCTGTTTTTCCGACATATATGTACATACTCGTATACGTGACTACATACGAGTATAACATCACAAAGAAAATATTTGAATAATTTTCAGTACCTAGCAAAATTCAACAATTTTACAAAATCTCTAGAAAACTATTTTAGATATATACAAAAGATCTTTTAAGCATAAATTCTAAATACGTAAACTAGAAAATCATCTACAGGAATCTACTACTCCATACTCAGCAACAAAAATAACCACCCTCCGCTTTCACATCAACTGATTTACTTTCACGTAACTAATTATTTTTTTTTTTTTGCTATTTTCTGTTTCGAAGATGAAAAATGTTTTTAGTTAGTCGTACTTCCCATACCAATTCAACATATAAACTAGAAAGCTAGATAGCTTAAATATATGTACCAAATCTACTCACCCATTTCATAACTATACAGGCGCACCTCGTTCAATGTTTCTGCAAAATTATATTAATGGTCGGTTTGTGCATTACTGCCGCAAAGAAGGCGCCACCGCGGACATATTAACACCGTTTGATGCTGATGAGGTTGTTACTTCATAAAGCACCAGAAAATGTTTGTACATTTTCCAAATACTGACTTAGCACTTAAAACATTTTTCACAATTTACCGCTAATAATTTCTCGCACAGTTTCCTTTCGCTTTTAAACTGCAGGTTCTTGTGTTCATTGCAGCCGTATTTATATATCGCGCTGAATATTCTAGATTCTACTCAAATATTTGATTTCATTCCACCTTAATCTGTTATAATCTGCTATACAACTAACATGTTACAAAACTGCTTCTAATGCTTAAATCTAGATGTCATTATTTAGTTTTATGCAAACTAAACCAGCCGTTCCAAATGCAGTACTTCGGGTTCCCTCGCTTTCTGTATTGTCTAGATATTGCAGGCGTTTACTTGAAATTGTCGCAAGAAAGTCCTTTCTAAAATAATTTAAACATTGAATCTATTTATTATTTTATTACATATTGCTATTTTAATTGATCAGGTAACATGATATGACGTGATCGTAACGTGATAGAATGACAATCCATATTCGAGAACAATAGATGATGAGAGAATTTAGAAAATGTATTATTGTTGGTGAACCAGAGAGGCGGATGAATAATTAATATGTGAAATTCACAAACACCTCCTTATTTTGATGAAGTCCTGAATAATGATGAAGAATCAAATTTTGCCACAGCATCAGAGTCCGTGGATGTCCCTCAAAGAGTTGATTGTGGAGGTTTAGCTGTAGAAACCTCGTTCGATAATAGGTGTTAGTTTTAAGTAATCAAAATTCCACGACAACAAACGGATCAGGATCTGGTATTCGAGATCGGGTTTCGTTTTGATGACCTCGCACCAAACCATCTCTGTAACTAAACTATACATCACCTTGCCAAGCACCTGCTTGTTAACAATGAACGTTGTGCACCAATCCTTCGGTGAAGTTGAGTACGGATACATGAGAAATAACAGAGTCCTTGATTACCGTTATTAGGTGACCCATACCATTGCGTCGACAGAACTCGTGCAAAACTGTTGAGGTGAACGCTTTCCTACTATTATAATTACACTTCTTTTTAGCAAGTGCAAAATGTTCGCGAAGCACGCGAAAAAATCCCAACTCTCGGAATTGGAAACTTTGAAATCTCCGCAGATTATCAGAGATTTCTTGTCAGCTTTACGAATAACTATGATGGGTGCGACTCATCGACTGAATTGGATTGGTTGGAGACCGCCAAGTGAAATCAATCGATCAATCGCTCTTTTAATTTCAGGTTTCAAGGTTAAGTAGGCTTTGAATTTATTACAGTGACCCAAACCAGTGCCGACATGTTGTGTACTTTTTCGCTTCAGCGAAAAAACCGAGCTACTTTGATGTAAAAATTTGATGAAAAAAAATAATTTTACTTCTAAAATACCGTTATTCCATCGAAAATACATCGAAACAAAAAAAGTGATAGTTACAACATGTCGGCACAGGTTCCAAACAAAAGAGAAATTAAATATATTTTCTTCACTTCACTACGCTGAATTTTAAGCCCGAATTCAACGACCAGCTCACTCTAAAAGCATTTGCTCCATCAGTCAGCAGGCAGCAGTCACAAGTAATGGCAATTCCATCTGAACGTTCAAACAATTCACATTAAGATAATGCAACGTGATGACACAAGTCAGTCATAACAATTAGAATTACTTCCTTAACCACCGTATTGAACAAGTATGACTCCCAGCGAAAATTAACAATGCGCAAATGCACAAAATGCGTTAAATGTAGTCATTACCGAAATCACTTTTGATGTGTAGTTCGGAGCTTCACGAACATGAAAACAACCTGCTTAGCATATCAAACCTACCTAGATCGAAGATATTTATGGTTTTATACAGAAATGAGAGGAATAAAGAAATCGCTCCAGCAGGTCGATTGTGGCGTTCCCATAGGAAATAGGAATTAAGAAAAAAATGTTCATAGTAGTTTTGTTGCAAAAATTTTTTTTCTGACATACTATGGTAAACAGTTTGTGTAAATTTTTTCAAAAATAAAATTGAATTAGGAATATTTTTCCTATCCAATTTCAATACGGAAAAAATATTTCCTAAATTACAAAAATTTGGATGAAACATGATTCTCAGTAGGCCAGAAATAGATATTTTTGACTAAAAACGCTAAGTAAATTTTTTCCTAATTCCTTTTTTCTATAGGAAAGCCAGAATCCTACTGGTGTTGGAAATAGAAATAGGAATCGAAAACATGATACTAAGGCGTGACAGACTGCATGTGAACTGTTTGGTTGATGATAAGTAAGAAAATGTTGGACTACAGCAAGGTGTTTTAGGTATCAACATGATCATATAGTCATATTGTATACAAGACACACATGTACACATATCCTAGTCACGGTAAATTTCAACACCTCAAATTTGTAAGTGGTAATATATGAAATGAATGTTACTAATAAATCACTGAAGTGACGTGATAGTTATTACACGACATGAAATATACGAATATGGGAATAGAGCGGTAACGATCACAACGTCAATATGTTCGAGTTATAAAATCCGTACGAGAGTAATTGTTAGGGACAATCGGCTTGCGTATATATAAATTTTCGAGTGAAAAGCGGCTTTGCGAGTCTTCCCTGATAATTTTAATTGCAACTTAAGATGAAACAAAATAACACTTTAATTTTTAACACTTTTAAATTTAAAAGTAAACTTTATTAATTTTTAAGCTTTTAATTTAATTTTATTTAATTATACAAGTTGGTGTTGTTGAAGCGCACTGAATGACTAACTTAAAATTTATATACATTCGTTCATTTATGAAAAATGTTATGTTGGTACTATTTTTTGTACCAAATTACCGAACACATATCAAGTACAGAATAACTGTTCGCAACCAAATATTTTACTACGTTTGGTTTAAGATGTCTAAACTAAACAAATGTGACATTTCTCAAAAATGGTGAAATGTTTATATTTGTTTCATAAAGTAAGTTATTACTTACAATTTATATAAATTAAATAGTTATAAATGAAATAATAACTAATTCATGACATAAATTATTTAATTCTATGAAAAATATGAAATTAAACTTATTATATTTCTAGTTTTTAGTTTGCTGGGTATTATTTTCATGTGATGTGTTACAGTGTGAGACACATCAATCAGGATGCAGGTAAGTATTTCTTTAATGCACAATAACAAACAGTAATAAAGCGCCGAGATTTGACATTAATGTATCTGATTTGAATCTTTTTGCTAGAAATTTGTTTAATCATCATACCATTCTATAAGCATTTCCATGAATAAACTCGAGTGATAAACTTAATGTTTGTGCGAAGACAAATTCACCATCAGTGTGAAACAACCTTTGCTCTCTTTATTACAAATTTTGGTAACCGCATGAAAATGGCGTATAGTATTAGAAAATTAAAGAAAATGCGAGATCATCTTCCACCCCCGGCATTCCAGTAAGCTCCATCCAGCAGCAGCATGCAGTTTTCAGCAACTCTAGGACCTGGTTAAAATTCAATCAGCCAATCACACAAAAAGCGACAAATCCCTCCACGGGATTTTTTTTGTGTTTTTTAATCCCTGCAATCTGTTCTGGGGCCGAAGCACTCCCAACTCTTTCGTGGTTCGTTTTTCTCGTTCTATACATTACCCAGCCTATAGTACTGGACATGGAAGATTGGTCGGCCCATGAAATTTGCACATGGATAGGGGGTCTTAGTTGTGTTGCTTTTTTCACAAATCGTAATCTGTTGATAAAAATTTCCTTTTGTATCCCGCCCATATCGGGATGCGAATCCGGTACTTCCCGATCCAAACGCCAAAGCTTTAACCACTGAGCCATTTGGTCGGTCCAAGGGATGTAGCGCCAGCAAAAAAAATTTACAAAAAAGACGTTCAGAAACTTTTACGATTATTTTGAGAAACTAACCATGAAGTTAGTTCAAAATTTATAGACTTATCAAGTTGGTACCAGTAACCTGTTCTCGGCTGAACAATGCTGAGCACGATGTCACATATCTGCAATAGATGCGACGGTTCGTTTAACTTATAGTGTTTAAACAAAAAGTGATAAATATGAAATTGGATATAGCTTTGAATATAGGCGAAGTTTTTGGTAACATTAACAGGCCTATATAGCACCATCGCTAGTTTATCTATCTATAATCTCTGGAATATCACTATAAATGTGACCAAGAGACATTTCAATAATCAAGCTCCAATAATTATAGAGAGATACGCGGTTCTATAACTAACAATAAAACTTCTTGTATACCACTGCAGGATGGTTTAATAGATTAAACTGCCACTAAGCTCACTTAAAAGTGCTGAAAGAAATACTGTACGATATCCTCAAAGGAACGAAACGGCTTAGGCGAGTTTGTATAAGCCACCGAAAGTTCTGTGCATCAATATAAAGGGTGGGCCATCTAGTGCTTTCTTTTAAAATTATATGACATTTTGACACTGATAGCTGTTTCCCGCTCGAAATATTGACAAGAACACAGTACCATAACTCCAATCTGCTGTTCGAAATGAACACATTTACACTTGATCAACGTTGAGAAATATTGAAAATATATTTCAAAAGTGAATGCTGTGTCACGAACCGAGCCTGCTGTAAGCAAATTTGTGTGAGAACGGTATTCTAGTGGACAACAGAAGCGGCTCGTACATTGTATATAACTAAGAATATTGCTGCTGTAGTCGGTCGAAAGTATGCGACTCAATCGGATCCGCTCGAAACGCGATATTTTAAAACGCGATATTTCGAAACGAGATATGACAAAACGAGATATGGTACAAAACGCAATATTTCAAAATGCGATATTTCAAAACGCGATATTTCAAAACGCGATATTTCAAAACGCGTTATGGTACAGAATGTGCATTGCGAAGCGACGGGAGCGTAGCGACCCGATTTATACCGATCCTATATACTCTCGCTCCTATCGATTTTTAAATTCCTATAAACTGAAATTAAATTTCCCCTTCACCCGACTGATATAACCCGATCCTAAATCGCGTTTTGTACCATATTGCGTTTTATACTCTATCGTGGTTTGAAATATCGCATTTTAAAATATCGCGTTTTGATAATTCGCGTTTTAAAATATCGCGTTTCAAATGGGACCCCAACTCAATGTAGGAACATAAACTGGCCACAGATCGTTCACTTACAAGACAAAATTGACTCTTGAATTGAAAGCTAACGCCACACACTTCGATATTGGTTATCCGTTTGAGCCACACAGAACCTCCAAATTGAAGATAAATTTGCACTTGAAAAATCATATTTTCGGATGAGACGCATTTTTATCTCGTCGGATGTGCGACAACAAACAAAATTTCCTAAGCTGCAGTTCGAAAAACCCACTCGGCTTCTCGGCTACTTTAATCAATTTTTCAAATTTCTTTTCTTTCTTTAAATAAAGAAACATAATTTTTTCTCCTATTAAGGGAAAAATTTCGACACGGTAAATCGATTCGAAATTATTCCCTTAGTAGGGTGACAAATATTAGTAAACTTGGAAACAAATTTGACAAAATGATTAAAGTAGCCGACGATAATAGCTGTGTTCCAATGGAGAAAGCAAACTACTCACAAGTACTTGTAACTACTCGCAGCTACCCATGCTCAAATGGTGGTGTAGATGTTGAAAGTAGTTACGCATAAATTTGACGGTAGGTATATTAGTTTCAAAAAATCTAACAGATGGCTTTGTGATGGTTTGATTATGTTGAAATGTCAGATTTATTACAATTTTTTGTTTGTTTATATTCGATTGATTGACATGCAACGATTCCGAATGGTATCGTTCCAAGTTGTTTGACTTTGTAGAGTTGAGTTCAAATTTAAATTTTGTGCCCCTGAATGTTGATTAGTAAATAATAAAAATACGAAATTAAATCGATCGAGGAAATAATATCAATTTGTCGATAAGGCAGATAACGGGTCGAATCGAACAGTGTTAAGTAAAATGTAAATGACTTAGCAAAATTGAGACGATTTTTTTGCGCGAATTTTTGTTGTTGTTGGATTTTTTTTTTTAAAAAAAGATTGAAAATTTTTGGATTTATTAAGGCAGTTTATTATTAAATCTCGGGTTGTGATCACATAAAAATATTTGAGAAAGAAGTTTTTATTAAAAAAAAAAATTTATACTTATATTTAAGTTACCTATATTTAAGTTAAGAAAAAAAAATTATTAAAATTTGTAAAAATTTGAGTGAAAATTAAATAAATAAATGATAAGTTAATGGTGAAATAGTTCAGTGAGACATTGCTTTTTTATAAAAAAAAAAAATCCACTTTATTAAAGATAAAAAAAAAAATTCAGTTTTGTACTGAGTGGAAAAATAAATAAATAACTTAAAAATTTATATGCCATTTGTGCAAAAGAAAAAAAAACAGTTCTGTATTGAGTGGACAAAATAAGTCACTTAAAAAATGTATACGCCATTTGTGCAAAACAACAGCTTTGTGTTGAGTGGAAAGTAAATTTATACGCCATTTGTGCGGATTTAACAGTTTCGTATGAGTGAGAAAAGACGGTATTAAAATTTAAATTATTTTATAATAATATAAAATTAATGAAACTAATTAATACGTTAATATTAATAATACGTTTAAATTAATATGTTAACAAAAAAATTAATACGTGAATACTAAGTGATAAGTGCCCGAGCAAACATTTCATGAGAAATTTGAACTAATAATATCTATAAAAGTGTACGGTACAAATCAAGTGTTTGTAAGATCAATGAGTGTTGGCGTATAACGTTAATCTTCAATCAACATTTGTACTGCAGATCAACTGTGGATTCATTCAGCATTCAACGTGTATGCAACATTCAACAAACCGTAAGAATTTACAAGCTTTTAAATTTCAATTTTTTTTGGTTCCCGTCGATTACATTTAAAGTAGTTTTGTAGTTAAGATTATTTTTTTTATGGTATTGATTTTTATTAGGTAAACGGTGGTGGGTAGTTAAGTTTTAGTTTAGGTTTAGCTAGGTTAGATTAAAAATAAAAAAGAAAAAATTTCATTTCAAATTAATTTACATGATTAATTTTGTCTTCTTTTTTTGATAAATTTTTCTTTCTTTTTATTTCGATTTTTCTTAATAAATCATATGTTTATTCTGTTATATGAAAATTTGGTGTGTTATCATTTAACAAAAATGAGATAAACAATATTTTTTGAATTGAGGATGAACTAGGTGAGTGTTCAAGGTAATACATAGGTAATTACCATTTCCTAACGTCCTACCCTATAGCGGTTAAACATGGCCTACTCAAACTCAGAAACCCACCCCACTCCCTGATGCTTAGCCGCGCAACAACCGCTTGAGTCCCTGAGTAGGCCAAATTCTATAGCCCAGCATGTGATGGACGGTATTTTGTTTTGGTTTTCACATTATTATTTTTTTTATTAGTTTACTAGAATTTTCATTTTTATCTTGCCTTTTGTATAAATTATTTTTTTATTTCAAGTCCAATACCCTCCATAATATGTTGAATGCTATGGACATACAATAAGGGATTTTTGTGGAAAATTACTTATCAAATTGCAATAAAATTTGTAAAATTACAATTAGCTACTAATTATAATTATTAAATTGATCCAATTATAAATATCCTAATATATATATTTAAAATTATTAAACGGATGGAATTGATTCGACTATTAAAGCGGTGGATTTTTATAATAAATATATATGTATATAAATTAAATTTTGGGTTATTCTGGATTGATAGCCAGATGGTATTTTTACATCAAGGTGAGGTTATCAAGATGATGGAAGTTTGGTTTCGAACTAATGAAACATTGAATTTTTTGTATTAAAAAATTCGGTCGTCTCATCAGACTGCAGTGACCAAACTACAAAAATATTGAAAATACTTTGAACTTTCATACAAAGTATAATCACATTGCCTTAGCGAATTTTAATGATTCGCTACGCAATTGCCAACCCCTTGGTAACCTCGAATTTTATTGTATTTAACGCATATATGCGATTTCTATATGAAATTTTTGTAGTTTGGTCACTGCAGTCTGATGAGACGACCGAATTTTTTAATACAAAAAATTCAATGTTTCATTAGTTCGAAACCAAACTTCCATCATCTTGATAACCTCACCTTGATGTAAATATATAAATTAATTTTATTTACATTTTCACTATTAGAACCTCAATACTCCTCTTTCCTGCCAGCGTACGCACAGATTAAGGCTTTGCCTTCATGGTATGTCCAATTTTTGACATTATGTATTACCAAATTGTCTGAAAATATTCAAACAAATTTGATTTTGTACAACAAAATATGTTGCTGTCATAATTTTGCCCGTTCCTTTGGTTATCTACTCACAAGTACTTGTGAGTAGCAAATTGTTTCCATTGGAACACAGCTAATATAGAGAGTTTCAAAGCAAATTGTATTACGGTTGGGGAAAATTCCACCGATTTCAAGAATACTGCCCCAAATCCAGATTTTACATTTTTCCATGCAGACTGCACAACTTCCATGCGGTACTGATTGCCAATATTTATTTTCACCTAATCAAAGGTTGCTTGATATTGGTGAAAAAGTCGTTACGAATCCATCAAGTCGACTAACTATTTCGCACAGGTCCGGTTTATGGCTGTATTTTTATTTGTTAGCCACCAATGGATAGAGCTCAGATTTAAAAATTTAACGTTGAAAAATAAAATTCAAAATGTCGAGTACGAAAAAGAATATTCAACTCTAGACTTATTGCTTGATAGTCTAGAGAAACGTTACAAATCGCTGCTTCTTTTAAAGATTTCAAACACGGTGATATTCTACAAATCTTAAGGGCAGGTGCATTACTCATTATCCAAAGTCTGGTAATCTAAGGAGCCTACCATAGTTTGATGCTGAAGCCCCGAAATGAATAATTTAAGCGAGAATTTAATTACTGAGCTAAGTTTGGCAAAAAACACGTTAAGCAGTGCTCATCTGTACCAACAATTCATCTACCAACCAAAGTATATAGTTTAATCATCTTATATACATCATTTTCATCAATATACGTTATGTTTGCTAGAAGAGAGCATGTATTTTTATGTATTCATAATGGTAGAAAATGGAAAATTTTTAAGATCTGATATTTTATGCTTTTACACATACGAGTATTGTTTTTGCTGCGGTGCTGTTACTTTTGTTGTATATCTAGATCTGATGTCAGTTCTTCAGGTAAGCAAAGCAACAACAGCAATGTATAATAATAATAGGAAAACTAAGAAAATAGAATTAAGAATTGCGCAAAAGGAGGTAAAGTTTTCTTTTTCTTTGAATGTATTCGAGAAAGGTTTTTTGTGCCTTTTAGTTCTTGTACTCTTGAGGTAAATGATGAAATGGTATAAACGTAAGAGCTCGTAATGTAAACTACTTTAGTGGTGGTTTGAGTGTAAGGTAAAATTAATAGATAATTTGAAGTTCCGTAAAATTAATTATGCAGCGTTTAAAAAATGATTCAGTTGAATGCTCCGATTAGGATAGTCTCAAAGTGGTTGTTAGCGATGATGTCATGTCATACTTACCATGTATAAATTCTCTGGCTGTAATACATCATTTACCTGAAACACATCACATGAAATACATCAACCTAGACATATTGTAATAATTAAGTATTTATACTTACCTTATTATTATAAAAATTCATTTCGTCTACCTAGAAATTAGTTCAAATCATTATTAGTGTAAAACAAAACCAATTGTATGTAAACAATATACACAAAATAATTTGACCTTGAACTTGAACTTCAAATTCATAATTTTTCAAACCAAATTATGTTGTGTATATTGAAAACACAGTACTAACATAAATTTCAATTCATTTATGCTGTTCACTTTATTAACTCGTAGATACTTACCCATAAAACACAATAATTCTAATTATATTAATAAACTAGCAATATTATATAGATAAATATTATGTAACATTATTGTTATGTCAAAGATTATTATTTTTGTTGACATTTCATTTTGTATACCACTACTAATGCAAACCATATTTATTGTAGAGCGCGGCTTATACCCCACATAGTAAATGTAATGCCATCTAGCGGCAATTAGTTATTGGTATAAAGCTACACGAGAACCCTCTATAATATATAGAAAATATTTTGTACTTAACTTTGTAAAGAAAAATAAATTTGTCGCTCTCTTTTTCATCAACCACCAAGCAGACAAGATCAAAGAAATAAAATAAAATTGTAAAGTGAATAGTAAATCGGAGTTGTGATTTTATTTTATCAACAAAATTACCAACATAAAAATTATATTGTTAACCTCTATGAATTGGATGGTAACTTGTTCGTATCACGCCGCATCCAGTTCATATCAGTGGTGATCTTTGAGAGTTGAGCTGATCATTATTTTCTTATGTTAAGTGGTCTATGCTTGGGATTATGGGCTGTTCAAATAGACTTTTATAAGTTTAGTATTACGACCTTTGGATACATTAATCAAATTTTGTGATCTCTACGTCTTTTACATTTCTTTTAGTTAATTAGCGTCACTTGTAATTTAGTTAAGCATTTTAAAAGCTACAACACCAAAACTCACCTAAAATATTGTATATTATATAGAAAAAGGAAAAATGTTGTATATGAAAGGGAAATAAAAGTTTTAAGAAAAATAATAGCCCAAAGACATTTTCCTATTTTATGTTCATCCTCATGAATATTATATATAGAAGGAGCATAAAGTATTATGATGAAAGGATATGTGAAAACATATAATATTTACATACATTAATTATTGCATAATATAGGACGATATATACTTCATAAATATTATGTATGATACGGTTAATTTAAATATCAAAAAGGAGCACCGATTGCAACATCCATCCATCCATCTAAATAAAGAATGCAGTGCCGGAATCTGTTTCATGAATTTCAGGAATTCCGGAATTCAAATCATTTTTGAATGTTTTTCGATCCGTCAATTATCTAATACCAGAAAGATTAATATTTAATTCGATTCATCGCGCTATGTTGGACTCCCTGGGGTCCGATGAACTCCCCTTTCGATTAAATAAAAGTTTGATCAAAAATTTGAATGCCCTAAAAAGCATGTAATCGCAAAGACAATAGCTTTGCTATCCAATGATCTGGAAGAAGATATTGTTTTGCAATAAGGAAACATTGTTCTTAAGATGGTGGATGTGAAGCACCGTCGTACGATCCGAAACCGATGTTGGAAAAACTTCAAAATAAAATCAATGCAGTTTTAATGTGCAATATTGCCGCCAAGCTGCCGAAAAATCGAAACATGATTCAGACCGTCATAGCAGAAATGAAGGTTTTTGAGGAAGATGGATTTTCGTGGTTCTTGAGGTGCTATTTTACAAGTAGCTTACGTTGGTATCGAATTGCATCGTTTCAAATTAAATAAACTATATTTTGTTAACTTTAATAAGTATTTTATTTTCAAGTAATTGTACAGTCGAACCGGATTATTAATTAAACATCCCTGATAAAATTCGAAATGTTGACAAAAATCTGATATGAAGGACGACGACTTGTATAAGGGGTTAGATCACGGGTTAGGTTTTTCGTGATAAAATTCGAAACATTGATAAAAAATATTATATAAGAGCCGACGATTCACAGCCAGTTAACAGTCGATCTTAGAGTTTTTGCAAGCTACTACTACCATCTAATAGTGACATTCAAGACTATTTAGTTTGTTATAGTACTGTGACATTTGTCAACCGATTGACTTGAATAGACAAGTTTTTGAAACGTCAATACAGTCAATTTTACCCATGCATTGCATTACACCGAAACAACGTGCCGAAATAGTGACACTGTACATTGAAAATATTAGTTCAGTTGTGTTAACTCAACGTGCACATCGTTGAAAATATCGTGGCCAACAGGCACCGTCTGACAACACTATTCGTCGTTTGGTGTCGAATTTTGTTGAGCACGGGACAGATCGTCAACATGCCGTTCATCAACGACCAAGACGTTCCAATGAACTGGTTGAAGCGGTCAAAAGGAATGTTGCCCGGAACCCAAAAGTGTCGTATCGTCGCCACGCTCTAGATTTTGGCGTATAAAAGCAATTAACACAATTAACACACACCATCTACATCGCTTGGAATACGGCCAAACAGTTGCTCGAATGGTTGACACTGAACTTGATCTTTGGAACCAAATTTTGATAACTGACGAGGCCCAGTGCACATTGGCGGTGTTAAGAAGCAAAATTGCCCCATTTGGTGAACGGAGAATCCATGTCCATGAAACGCCTATGCATGACCAAAAAGTGACTTTTTCGGCCATATTTTGTCAAACGAAAAATACAATGGAAATCTATACCGGTGGATGTTGGCTGATTATGTCTCCCCCAAATACGTGAAAAAGGCATTGACGGTTATTGGTTTCAACAAGAGGATGCAACATGCTACACTGGAAATCAAACAATTTAGTTTCTGCAACGAAATTTCCCTAGAAGACTAAAGTCAAACAAAGGCGCCGCGCCATTGACTAGAAATGGTAACGAAAACTGCAGCAACAAGGCACATTGTGCTTTGGAAAATGAAGGCGGCCACCTATTTGATGTTGTATTAAAAACTTGTCCAAATAAATCGCAAGGGACCAAATTGAATAAAAACACTCCATTTATAGAAACCGTTTGTTTTTTCAAAGATATAGTATGTTTACATATCGACATAAAAAATGGAGCACTCGTCGTGACAAAAAAATTAACAAAAATATTACAAGAGAGCCATTTAACACCCCAATCAACAGTACATCTTAGAGTATCCGCAATATATCCACTACTAGGATCGAATGGTAGGCACTTGAGCCTAGTCAAATTAGGACAGGTCGCATATAAAAAAAAAGATTTTACTCCTCTGACAAAATTAAAAATATTGCAAGATAACCGATCAATACACCCAATTAACAGTTAACCTCTTCGGTGAGTTTCCGCAATATTGCCGTTACTACCGTTAGATACTCAAGTCTATATAATTTAGTACAGCCTGCACATTTAAAATGATTGTGCTCCCCTGGCAAAATACGATTTTTTTAAATATATTACATGAGAGCCGATTATACACAGCCCAATTAACACTTCATTCTAGAGCGTCCGCAATATATCCCCTACTGCCATCGAATAGTAGACACTCGAGCCTATTCCAATTAGCTTGGTTCATAGATATCAATAAGTTAAGACTTCCCTGACAAAATTTGGAATTTTCACATAAATATTAGCCTTTCATACACACGCAATTAACGGTAAATTCTAGAATTTCCGCAATACAACCACTACCATTATCGAATAATAGATTGTATAGTATAGCTATAAAAATGGTTGATCTCCTCTCACAAAATTCGAAATGTTGACAAAAATATTACATTAGGGCCAATCGAATATTAACTCGTTGGTAGTGATGGCTACATTGCGGACACTCTAGAATGGAGCATTAATTGATTTTTTATGTTCAACTCTCTTGTAAAATTTTTGTCAACAGTGCGAATTTTGGCAGAAAGGCCCAACCATTTTTATATGTGCACGCTATACCAATTTGTATATAGGCTGGAGTGTCTCCTATTCGATGGTAGTAGTGGCTATTTTGTGGCAACTCTAGAATGGACTGTTAACTGGGTGTGTGTGATTGGCTGTCAGAGCAACCTAATCATTTTTCTATGCACGATCTATACTAATTGAAATAGGCTCGAGTGTCTACTATTTGACAGTTGTAGTGGCTATATTACGGACACTGTAGGGTGGACATGTAATTGTGTGTGTATAAATGGCTCGCATGTAAGTTTTTTGTGAACATTTAGAATATTCTCAGGGAAGGTTAACCATTTTTGTATGTACCCGGCAATACAAATTTTAATAGGCTCGAGTGTCTACTATTCATAATGGTAGTAGTGGCTAGATTTCGAATACTCTCGGATGCTAGGTTTAACTGTTATATGCATAAAACTTGGAAAACATTAATATATATACATTATCCTGCAGCAGTGATTTTTATGTTCCAGTAGCCCTATTCTGGCTTTCCCAGGAAATTGGGAATTATGAAAATATTTAGCTGTAATTACAAATTGCACTAATTCCCAAATGTTTATTTCCCGTTCCCACATTTTTTTATTTTGGTTTTTATAAACTAAAACATATATTATGACCATATTACCAGTTTAATTTAATTTTAACCATATATTTATTAGAAAAAATAATTTTTAAAAATTCGAAAATGTACGGATTACAATAATCCAAAAATATAATGGGAAGAAATTTATTTCAAAACTGCTATAAAATGGAATTATTTTTTCCCAAAAAAAAAATTCCCAACTGCTAGAAATACGTCACTAATTCCCAATTGCCTATTCCCGAGGAAAACCAAAATAGGGCAGCAGGTGGATGTTTTATTAAATTTTTATGTGGTCTTTTAGATTATGTATGGAATATAATATCGGTCAAGTAGTTGCCTCTGGCCGAGGCGCAAAAGTGCGCTATTTTTTAAACACATTTTTATTCACTTCTGGTGTTATTTCAGCAAATGTTGTCCTTAACACATGTATACACATTTTCCTTCAAGTACATATCTTATAGAGAGAAATCGAAAAGGATTAAATCAAGGAATTGTGAGGCCAATCGATATCATCGCACATTATTCGACCGGGAGACATTTCTCGCAAATTTTATAACGTAGGACGGTTGTGTATGATGAGACACCATCATATTGGAACCATATGTTCATTTTGTCCGAAGTGTGCTGTCAAGATTTGAGCTTGGTGTCTCCCAAACTTTCACCTCTGTATAAGTTAGTTGGTTTAAAAACGAGGGAATCGGGAAAGGGGTTGTTTATTGTATGTTTACTGTTTAAAATTATTTTCCATAACTAAATATATTTACAAAATTGGTATACCTACAATTTTCATTATAAAATTGGTTTGTACTAAAATTTTTACAAATAATCTCCTTTTAAGGGGTTTAACTGTATACAGGACAACTGCAACACCAAAAGTGACCCACAAGAAGTGAGATCCCGCAGAAAGAATAAATAAATTTTGTACGCCAACCCCCGTTCTTTTCTATAAGAAGGCATTGTAGTCTACACACCTGATTGAAAAACCACGAAAACTAAAATTCATGGAAAATAACTCTTTCACCGTATGGTAAAAACAACTCACACTATCCTTACCTCTTAAAACCGCATACTTATTCAACTAACATTTTCTTGTAAATTAAGAAACTTTTATTTTTCTTGTACTTACGTACACACACAGTATACGTTGTTTATTTTCTTAATTAAACATTAATTAGTTTACATTTTGTATTTATAAATATTTGGTACACAAGAGCTAGAGTTGTATACAGCTTTACAGACGAGTGTATATGTGCGGTGAAAACGCGAAACGAGCGCACAAATTCGCTTATAATCGATATTCTGGTTGACTAAACAAATAAAATCGTTAGAAATCGTTCATTAAGAATAGTGATTTGGTCGGAGATGGAATGAGATTTAGTACTGTGCCCCCCTCACATCTATTTATATGCGAGCGCACATAACAAATGATATAACATTTTTCATCCAATAACAACGCGCGTATACAAAATAAATATCGAATTTTCCAGAACATTTTATGGTCATTTGGTCAATTCTACCTCATATATCCATAAAAATTAGGGTGCGTATGGATGTGCGTGTATAGGTAGGGGTCATTCAATAAAATAATCTAATATTTAGGGTCAATTGACCAATGTTGATGGCACACGCTTTGACCTTACATATACGTTTAATATTAATATGAAGAAGGCATATGACGACGAAAAGGACACGATTTTTTTATATTTTTTTTTTAATATTAACGACCGATGGTCAGCGATTAGCAATGTGCGCACACATATTTATATTTGGAAAAGGATTTAAAGGAGTGAGATTTATAGAAGGGGTTCACAATTCGAACATAAATCATAAGATTTTTATGTCTGGACATTAGAAGAAAAAATAAAATTATGTTGTTTGACAATTTCCGGTCAGAATGTTTAAACGACATGTCTACAGTTGGTAAATAAATTTTCTATAATTATTTACGAATTTGTTGTGATGAATAGAAGGGAGCAATAAAATTGATTAATATTTTGGAAAATGCAGAAAAGGGTTGGATTCTGCGGTCGTAAATCATATGATCGTTTGGTATATAAATTTGAGCCCTGTTTCAATAAAATTGTTGAAATATTTATAATTTTGTAAAGTACAGCAGGGAAATTTTCCAAAAACCGTCATAACGAATATAGTTTTTTTTTTTTTTTTTGGAAAATTGTAGGGATATTTTTTTGTATATAGTCCTTGTTGTCTATTTTTATTATACCTCCCCGAAACAATTTTCATTTCCTCCAAAGAAAAGAATATTTTAGCAAGGAAAATGATAAATGACAATTTGTATTATACTTTCCAGCGGAAGAAGTACCATACCACTACACCCTCGTACTCCTTTACACAATTTTCTATTATTTTTAGGTCTTTTTGGTCCTTGGCTCTATATACATTATATACTTTTTTACTACTATTATTATTTTTATTATAGTTGGAGTTATTATTTATTCTTTATATTTATCGAATTAATATTTTTTGGAAAAAGTGTTACCGGGTGGTTCGGCACGAAAAATCTAGTAAATAATTGTTATATGTTAGGTTACCCGTTAGATTTTTACATAGAGGATAGCGCGAAAAAGGACGGTTTCCTTGTAGTTGTATATGTAATATACAGTATTTTCTTGGAAAAACGGAAAAGCAAAAAAGTAATAATATTTTATTTATCTTAAATTTATTTTACATAAATATAAGAAAAGGGGTGGCCATTTATTATTATTGTATATTTTCTTTAATTTTAATTTTTACAAGGATAATAAAATAGAGAAAATTTAGTTTTTTTTGTTTTGTATTTTTGAATAAATTGATAACAAAAAAGGGTTTCGACATTTTACATTTTTCGAAAATTTACATTTATCTGGAAAGTATGGGGACATTTTTTGCCCGTTTCGTCCCACGCAACCGCTCATTTATTTTAGTTTTTAACTAAAAGTTAATTAATGAATATTGATTGTGTCTGCTTTTTATCTTTACAGTGTTTTGGTATTTATTTCGGCGAAGTGAACTTATTGAAACTGACACGTTTGCTAAATACTATAGTGTTTAAAATACAATTTGGATCACTAATTAATAATTAAAAGGCGTTTCTTTACTTGTTTCTTATCCATTTGTTAGATGGCCTGGGTCTAAAGCTCTGAAATTTTATTTGACCCACTGATATATTGTCTATGCAGGTTTAGAATTTGGTATGCAAATGTAGTTCTGGTGAGTCTTTTTTACTAGATAGACTTGACATTACAAATATTGCATCTTTCGACTGTTTTAAAAATTTTATGCATTTAGTTTTTCCATAAAATATTCTGAAAGTCTTCCCTTCGCTCTTATGGTATATGATGGATTTCACGTTTTGTTCCTATGAAGTTGGAGCCATCATGTAAGTATAGATTTAATTTGTTCCTCTCGTGCTATCAATCGCAGAAAACATGCTATGATTCCATCAGTAGGGAAGTTACGAGCCACTTCGAGATGTGTTATTATGGTCATCATGTGATGATCATAATAGGTAACTTTGGTAATATTGGCACCTCAATTATCTTTAAAATGTACCGCAATATTATAGAATGCTTCTAAAAGAGAAATTCTAGCACCAGGCTACTGTCCTATCCGCTGCGTTCGTAATGTAAAGCAATTATTTCATATTTTCAGAATAATAGTATGATTGTCTTAAATCCAATAGATCTGCTTCAACAAGTTAGAGCGAAATCATGAAAAAAGTCTATATAGAAGAATTGCTTTAAATTTTGGATGTTTTGTTTTCTAGGAACACGTTGAATTTTAAAGTCCCTTAACGACTATTAAATTACTCTTCTACACGGATGGCGATATAGTTAATATAACCTCTTCTTGTATCCAAATATTGGTTAGCTCCTTCGATCAACTCCATACTATTTAGAAACCTCTGCGTTTGGTGTTTTTATCACGTGTAGTGCAAATGAATCATCTAGCTTATCAAAGTACTCACAGGTTAAGAGTTTTGTGACATTTATGAAATAACGACATCTTGGCAACCAATCGGCGCATTATACCTTCTCCGATTTCTTTTTTAAATTTAACTGCTGATGCTGTAGTAAAATACCTTCTAAAAAAATAGCATTATAATATGTAAGTAACATTCTGTTAAAGTTAGCCGATATTTTCCAGCCGAAAGTACAAAAATCGATAATGCAAATAGTGTCTTTGCCGAGAATTTAATATGTTATGTCAACCTAGGCCATTAAATCTAAAACACAAAATTAAATACAGAAATCCATGAACTATATACAAACTTTAAAGTTTAGTTGGTTTAGTGCTAAATTTTATCGTTATGATGTGAATCACATGATGTGCCTGCTCTTAGGTTAATTCGCGAAATTAGATTGAGAAAATCAAGCAATTGGAAAATTACTTATAGTGAAAAAAAATCCAATTCGGGTTAGAGTTTTCCAACCACAGAGGTGTTAATCATAAAAGCGGAATTAAAAACTTGGGAATCTCATTAAAGAATCATTAGATCAATATTTCGACATGGCATATTGTCGACATTCTCTACATTGGGCACTTTCAGGGCCCCTATTCTTGAAATCGGTTGAAATTTCCGCATTTGGAATATAATTTGCTTTAAAAAAATTTTCGCCGGCTACTTTAATCAATTTTTCAAATTTGCTTGAAAGTTTTCTATTATTTATTTCCCTACTAAGGTATTAATTCTGCATAGATTTACTCAGTCGGAATTTTTCCCTTAGTAGGGAAATAAATAATAAAAAACTTGCAAACAAATTTGACAAAACGATTAAAGTAGCGGGCGAAAACTTTTTTAAACCAAATTATATTCCGAATGCGAAAATTTCCACCGATTTCAAGAATAAGGGCTCAGGTCTCCCATCATGATTAGTGAAATCATCACCAATACTCAACATGTTCCCAACTGCAGCTAGATTCTGGTTTTTCCTATAGGAAAAGGAATTAGGAAAAATATTTACATAGTATTTTGGTCGCAAAATTTTTTTTTCTGGCATACTATGGTAAACAGTTAGTGTAACAGTTAGGCCCGATTTTATGAACGAGGATAAACGATTAATCTAGGATTAATCCACTGTTTGCATTTTATGAACGACGATAAACAAAAAATAAAATCCGAGAGTTTTAATTTTTCCGCTGATTTATCTTCTCTTTTTGGTGTTTAAATCAGAGGATAAAAACAGTTTTTGTTGTTGTTTTATTTTTTGACATGTCCAATAAAAATTGTTTGGATAATATATAAACGTCACATTAATATTTAAAAAAGTCATTTTTTTATTATTAATTTAATGATTTACATATAATAATAATTTAATAATAATTTTGGCAAACATTGATTAAAAGTTATTATAGGTTTTTAATATGGAGAAGCGCGGATTTTCATTCCCCGACGACGATGATGATGACGTGTATCCTTCCATCTTAAAAACACAAAAATATCACATAAAATTTTCGATTTGATAAACAAAAATAGTTTTATAGTTACCTTGCACAAATGTAGGACTATATTAAAAATTTATTAACTTTGTTTGATACTTATCAAAATAAACTAAAAACTTTGGCGATACAAACACAGCTTTGACACAATTGATCAGAAACGTCAAAAAAAAGTATTGCCAGTCATAGAAAAAACTGGTATAAAACTGCAATAAAAGAGAGAGTAAATATTTATTTATCGTCGTTCATAAAATCGGCAAAAAATAAAACTCTCGAGTAAAGATTAATCATTACTCTCGGACTTTTTGTGATTTATCATCGTTCATAAAATCGGGCCTTAGTGAAAAATTAAGTGTGCGAAGGAAAAATGGAATTCAAAAATATAGTTTTTATAAATTTATTTTTGGTGAATTGTTTTTTTTTAAATTCTACTTCGTTCTACTGCAAGCTTTTGACGGTCTCGTGTTAATAGCGTTCAAGCAAAAACTATAAGAAATACAAAGACAAGCCATATGGTGAAAAAACGGTAATCAGATTCAAAAGGATGATGTACAGTGGAACTTGAATAATCGCTTACGATTCGAAGAGAATAAGTAAAGAAAACAAAATAATAAAACTCTCCATTCTCAGTTTCAGAGTTTTTTTGTATGTTTTTTTTTTATTTTCAATAAAATATAGCTGTGTGCTATTATGTGTAATGTAAATTGGAATAATAATGAAAACGAATATTTTCGTCAACTCAAAGGCATTTTGTGCCTTTGGGGTTGTTTATGTGTTTCAGTTATTGAAAATGGATTTATCGCAGTATTGATTAAAATTACATTTACCGTTAAAACTTTATCGTGTACCGAGTTTCTTAAAAATAAAACGGCATCGAATAAATCAATTAAAAACCAAAAAAAAATTCAAAATACAATTTGAAAATAAGATGTTCATGGTAAACCAAGTTCGGAAGGATGTTTCTAACAATAAACTGTTGAAATAATTTAACAAAAATATTGTGTATTTCCCAATTGTTCATCGAAAATTACGTTTATGCCAAATCAAAATATTTTGGCTTTCCTTAGTAACGATGTACTTGAAAAAGACTTAAGGCCATTGCACACTTGAGCTTTTTTAAACGAAGCAAGCTATGTCGTGAGATCACAGCTTTTCATTTTACTTTGCAAAGCAGAAATAAGTGAAACCGTTCTCACAGAGCCTAGCTCAACACGCTCGTAACAGTGATTTATTTAAATGCTTTATTTAAAATAGCAAGATAGAAACATCGTTTCATATTGTTAGCGATGTAAGCTGATCATTTATCTCCTAAACGGAAATAAAACATTTAAATCTCTGGGTGTATTATTAGACGGCGTTGATTATTTTGCCATGTATGATATATAATATTTGATTTATTTGAGCTTTACTTACCAAAATGTGAAGCAGTGAGAAAAAAACTGGTATCAGCCTTGAAACTGAGCTTTTGTGTGCAAGGAGCCTTATAATGTTTACTGCTATCAAAAATTTTCTTGCAAATTTTAGTAAGAAATACCTCTGTATGTGTTAGACAAATTAATTTCTACTTAATTATGCTTTCTAAAAAGTGGTTGCAAACATTTTACATTATGACCCCGGACAAATAATTTTGAAATTAATCTTATTTAAAAAATTTTCTTATTTCCGTAGCTCTAGAAAATTGAGCAAAAACACTGGAGGACTTGATGATATGAAATTTTAGTTTATGTTGCTATGAATGGAACTCACGGCTATTGCTTAATCGAATTAAATTTAAATCAAAAATTCAAAAAAACAGAGTATTCAAACATGGATTTTAGATTAACTTGTTAAATATAATTGTGCCTAATGAGCTTTTTTAGGCACAGCTTTCTTAGCAAGAACTCGATATAGAGAATGCATTTTAGAATTTCAGTTTCGTCTGACTAATTAAATGTCCTACCTATTTATGATCAAACTCGGTTCACAATAACTGTATTTCATTGGGAAATAAAATATTCGAGGCCAGCTTTTGATTTAGAAGTTTTTATCATAATGAAATACAGCTATTTAAAATTAAGAATTACACAAGTCCTAATTAAAAAACATATTTTTTATTTCTGATATTACTTTAGCAGATAAAGAAAATTTCATACTTAATAAAGACATTTTTATTAATCACTTGTTTTTTGTTTCGCAGTTATTTTGAATAATTTTCAAAAAGTTTAAAAAATCACTCGATCGATTTCGACTTGTTAGGTCATCATCAGGAGTATGATTTGTGTTAGTAAAAAATTTTGTTATATAGTAGAAAAAAGCAAAATATAAATAAAAGAAGGAGGGCAAAAAATAAAAAATAAGCAATAAAAGCAAAATATAAATAAAAGAAGGAGGGCCAAAAAAATAAAAAATAAGCAATAAAAATTAATCTACGGATCGCGCAGGTGTGCGATGAGTCATAGGCTGAGTAACAAAATTCAAGGTATATTATTGCGTACGTGAGTATAGAAAAGGGCGGGATCTGTAATTGGTGAGAACCGGATTTCTCTCTGTTCGTTAAGGATATTTTGGTTAAGAAATATTGATTTTCTAATTTCGTAAGATTCTAAGGTATCTAAACGTCTGCCTTTGGGTTGTATATGTAATATATCTAAATTGTTCAAGCTAGCTGTATGATTTTCCGACGTTAAATGATTATGGAAAGTTGATTGGTTGCAACCAGATAAATGTTCCTTAGCTCTAACTCCAAAATTGCGCCCAGTCTGACCAATATAGGAGAAACTACAATCATTGCAATTGATCCTATAGACACCAGATTTGGAAAGGCGATCAACTCTAGGTTTATTGTTAAAAATCATTTTCTTTATTGTGTTATTATTATAAAAAGCAAAACTAATATTGGTATAATTGGACACGATGTTGCTAATCCGTTGGCTCGTTTTTCCTATATACTCTAAGCGACGCCAATTTTCCCGCGGTGGACTATCCGGTGGATAAATACCCGTTAGAGTTTTACGCTTTAGCTTTTTATTCAATAACTTTAATATAGTCCTAGTTGCATATCCGTTATTCGTTGCTATTTGAAGAATTATGTTAAGCTCAGTGTTATAATTTGAATTTGACAGAGGGATGTTTATTAGTCTATCTATGAGTGAGTGGAAAGCTGACATTTTAATATTATGGGGATGGTTTGAAGAACTAGGGATAACAGCGTCTGTATACGTGGGTTTCCGATAAATTTTGAAGTCTAAAGTAGAATTAATCCTGGTTATTGTTATATCTAGAAAATTAATACATTTATTTTCTTCTTTTTCTAACGTAAAATGAATGGTGGGATATTGAGAATTTAACCAAGTTAGGAAAGAGTCTAACAGTCTATCAGTTCCATTCCATAGACATAATATGTCATCAACATATCTATACCAAAAGATTATATGACGAAAATAAGGATTGTTGTTTGATATGATCATTTGTTCGAAGAAATTCATGAAAATTTCAGCCAACAAAGGTGACAGAGGGGAGCCCATGGGTAGACCATCAGCGAATTTGAAATATGTATTATCAAAACAGAAATAATTTTGTTTAATACAAGTCTCAAAAACTAACTTCAGTTCACGACGTAAGCTCTCATCTACAACATCCCTATCTAAGTAATTACAAACTATTTGGGACAAAGTATTAATCGGAATAGAAGTGAAAAGACTGGCAACGTCAAATGAAACTAGTTTTGAATGTAAAGGAATGTCGACGTCTTGAATTTTGTTAATCAATTCTACCGAGTTCTTAACCGAGTAAGCTGAAAAGAAATTAGTATGACAATTGAAAAAATTTATGAAACCCTTACATAGCTTGTAGGCGGGAGCATTGCAATACGCTACTATTGGTCTAATCGGAATGCCTTCCTTATGGATTTTTGGTAAACCATAAAGGATCGGGGCAGACGGATTCATGACAGAGTACTTCCAACCAGTTCCATCAAATAACTTCTGGCATTGGTTGATACACTTACTAACCGCAGTCTTAAAAGACTTAGTTGGATCTCTGCCAAGCTCTATTGCTTTGCTTTCTGTAATAAAATCAGAGATTTTATTGCAGTAATCGACTTTTGTGAGCACGGTAATTGTATTGCCTTTATCCGCTTTACACGCTATCAGGTCATGGTCACGTAGTTTTTTCTTTATCGCACCAATCACTTTGAGGTTAGTATTAGAAGCAGCAGAAGAAGAAAAGTTTGTCGGAGAAGAAGAGTTATCAATACCTTTCTTTATTTGTAACGCACACACTGATTTTATTTGGGTTATCTCGCCAGATAAGGCTGTTTCGGCATCTACAGCAAGATTCTCGAATGATCGAAGGTCGATTTTATTTGGCGTAGGGGCAAAATTCACTCCGTTGCTAAGCATTTGCACCTCTGTATCACGGAAAACGACTGAGGACAAGTTCTTAAAAAAAAAAAAAAAAAAAAAAAAAAAAAAAAAAAAAAAAGAAAGAAAATTTCATTATAACAATTAATTTAGTTGTGATTCACCCCGCTCCCATCTATGAAGGTTAACATCTGCAGTCTCTTGTTTGTGCTATTAAGCGTTTACAATTTTCAATTTCAGATGTTTAGTAATTGTGATCGATTTATTTTGCATTTTTGTGTTGGATTCGTTATATTTTCTCGGCTTGTTGGTGGCTATAAATTTCTTTGTACTCCATTTTGAATATTTCCTGAGCATAATAAGTAATATATAATCTAATACATCTAAATGATGCTGATAACAAGGGCTGTTTTCATTAAACCAATGTTGGTACTCCTTGTTTTTAACTGTTTGTGCTACGTAGGCATCTCTCATGTAGATCTTGATATTTTCCATATGAGGCTGCATTATAAACAATCTTTTGAAAATATCAATGTGCAATTTTGAAATATTAAAAAATGTATCACTCGGTGCGTGAAGGGCTCCAAAGTTACTAGTAAATGTAGTACTAGTTGCTAATATAATTTGTATACATTATAAAACGCTCACTTTTCGCTTCTAAAATATCATTACTCTTTATCAAAATTTCATTGCAAATGACGCATTTTGATTTTACCGATAAAATATCTTTTGGAAGAATCATCAAAATCGTCTTGGCATCCAAGTCCATCATCCACGTCTGTTTCTATCAAGATTTCCAAATCTTCATTATCTCTTGAGATATTTTGTTTGCTAAGTTGAGATTCATGAGCTTGCGGCTTGTTAAACGTGTCTTTTAAAACTGTATTGGTATGATGATACAAAATATCCGTCATAATATCAGTGGTCAACTTCCAAAAATTTTATAGCCATTATTTTTCCTATGGAATGATTGAATTCATAGAGCGATGGATTTGCACTATTGCCACCCCATTGACGAACAAGTCCAAAAAAATTTTCTATTGAATCTTGATTAAAACGAGCTGTTAGAATAAAGTCAATCTTATTGTTCTTTTGTCTTAAATGATCTAACATTGATAAAATTCCACCTACAGTTTGGATTATTCCTTTCAAACAATAAACGGTAGATTTATGTATGGTCTTTACTTGAGAAAAATAACTTAACATATTTTTAAGATTTTGATGAACTTGATTATCTATTTTTAGAGCACATTTCTGAGGATTCGGGTCAAAAACCAATTTGCTATTTAAATTATCAAAGAGCATATCGACTTTCTGAATGAAATTATCAGTAGATAAAGCGAACGGCTTAGCATTTGTAGAAAATTTGTTAAAATCGGCCATCGTTCATACTCCAGCTGCCACTGTACGACTAAAAATTTGAGTAGCAAATTTTACTCGTATTTTTTCGAATGAATTTGAGTAAATATGCCGGTTTGTAAGTTTTGGACACAACTTTGTAGTTCTGAGTTTTTCTGTTTCAAATAACTCTTTTACAATATCCCACGAAACGATCCCGTCAGGTTTGCTTAAATTGCCATTCATTAAAACGTTTCTCATGGATTTTATTAAGTGCGGAGCGTCATATAAGGCAAATATTTTGTGTTCATTGAAATAAAAAAATGGGGAATTTTTATCAGCATTAAGTAAAGTGTAGCATTTCCGATTATTCGGTCCCTGGTCACAAACGACCGCCACAACTTTAAATCCAATGTTGAACAATACTCCCACATTTTCTAATAAAATATCTTTTAGATTGGAACTTTCCATGTTATGTTGACTTGCGTAAAAAGATATGATATATTTAAATTGTTTCATCAGTCCGCAAATTAAAAACATTGTTACATATTTCGCAATATCTGGAGTTCGTTTATTTGTTTGTGAAATTCCAACGACTTCATCATTCACGCGATCGTACTCCAAGTCAGGTCTGATAGACATTTCATCTAACATCAATACAACATACTTTTCTTCATTACTCATCACATCAGCTTTTTCTTTTAAATCAATCAAGACCGAATCGTTTAATCCTGGCTTTAAATTTTTAATCGGAACCCAGAGAAACAGTGAAGTCTTGGATGGCATATGCAAGTTTAAATTGTCTCGTAGATAGTTGTAACATGCCGGTGATTTGAAATATTTCTGTTGGGCGATATTTCGCTGATCTTGTGGCTATAGCTTTCTTCGATCTATAATCATATTAGCAAACTTCTATGCATCAGGGCTCAAAATTGGCAACCTTGCAATTTCTTTGCAAACCAATACATTGTTAGGCACTGAATGAACTTTTGATTTTTGTTTCCTTAATTTGATTTGCTTTTTGATATTTAATAATGCTTTTCGTAACAATATGTTTTTGTCTCGTAATAATTCTAAACGCTTTGCTATTTTTTCAAACTTAGCTTTATAATAAAACGAATTTTTTAATTGATTAAAGCAGTTACTACAGGAATAATCGGCCTCGTCATTTTGAGAAAGATAATTATCACAGGGTAAATTAAAATCAGCAGAAATATCCACAGGAATATTCGACTCAACATTTACTGAAGTCCTTGCATAAATTTTAATGTTTTCATAACGAGTAGGTATTTGATTATCAGTTTTTAAATCTGGATACGTCAAGTAATATTCAGGATACAATTTTTTTTAACCGCGGTTTACCTATAGATTTCGGATCAAAATGCTTTTCGCAAACCAACAGCTTTTTCGGCAAATTCCACTTCTACAATCCACATTTATATACCCATACGTCAAACATATCTTTGTTCGAAGCAAAAACAAAAAATTTTCGTTCGGGATTTATTCTACGAGATGCTGTACAAGTTTTCACAGCATACAATATACCAGAGTTTATACTTGGCCTCATGATTATACTTTAAACTTATCAGAATAAAAAAATAACGGAATAATGTTACTATTATGAACGATTACCAACCAGTACGTATTTGAGTTTGCAAATAAATTTTGTAGTTTTCATTGTTACAAAATTAATTTATATATGTAAAATATGCTAAGTATAAATCACTTTTCTAATTTCAAGGGATCGAAATTACTCTTCGATTTACAACTATTCATCATGTTTCCTTGTGTTGTGATACTCATTTCTTATGGAATTATTTTCTATTCGTCAATCCCGAGAGTAACAAAAAAAATTTTTATTTTTGTATTCCATACACTTTTGTATTCCATTCACGCGAACAATAGAAAAGTAAAAAGATCGATCGTTTTTATTTCGTGTACGATGATTTTTCTCAATCTCTCATCTACAATTGTAGTAGCGTAAAATAACGAGAATAAAAAGAGAGAATAACAATAATCAAGAGAATTCATTTCTGTATAATGTTTTAGATTTCAGGGTTCTGCGTTGCGATCGTCCCCAAATTGAAATCGATTGTCCCCAGAATTTTATTTTGCAAGTTATATTGTACGGAAAGTCTTTATAATATTATAGTTTTTGGTTCAAGACTTGATATATACCAAAGGTGACTATTTGATGTCCTTTTCGTAGCACTTTTCTTGCACAATTATCAGAGATAAAAGTGTTTTAACTCAGCTGGTCAGTCGTCTAGGACCGTCTCTGTGAATCATATCGATGAAACCAGCTCAAACATGCAATATAACAGGTTATTGCTGCGGTTTTTGAACATTTCGTTATAGATGCCATATGGTTTGTTCTTCGCATTTATGAATGAAATGGTGTTGTCTGACGCTGGATATTTAATTTTGCCAAACTATTAGGGGCGGTATTTTTGTCCATTTGTAACTCTCCAGTGGCTCTATTCTGGTAATTCCCTGGGAATAGGGATATGGGGAAAGATTTTACATATAGCTTTTATTTATAAATAAGTTTTGCTGGCCTACTGAGAAAAAGAATTTGATGTAAATATGTAACATATTTGTAAATTGGGAATATTTTTTCCATAGTAAAATGATTAGGAAAAGTTATTCCCAATTTTATTTTGTTTTCAAAAAAATTACCACTTACTTTTTATCTAAGTATGCCAGAAAAAAATTATTTAAATAAAATTTAAACTATAATTAGTGAGTCTGTAACAAATTTGAGTAACGAGGCGACATCTGAAAAATGGCTGAACCAGCGAATCAGTAACAACGGAACGTAAAAATGCGATAAATAGGTTTTGTTGGTTACTGGCCAGCGAAACGTTAACATCTTTTCGTTCAGTTTCGTTAAAATATGTCTGAGACTTAACAGAACAAAAATTGCGTGGAAACTGAAGGAAACGTCAAATACTAAATCAAAGCGCCCTCCATTTTTAAACAATCACTATTTTAAAATCACAAGGTAATTTAATGATGTATATTATATCTATCCAGTAAAAATTCGTTCACGTAATGAAAATTAAACAAACAATTTGTGTTCGTAAAGCATTTGACAAGTTGTGTTACAGATTCGCCGGTTCAGCCAAAATGTATGTTTATTGACATTGCTGACCAGCGAAACTAAAAGTACTTTTCGTTCAGTTTCGTTAAATTTGAATTGTCACTTGGCAATCTGTAACAAGAGCGAAAATTATCGTCCAAACTAATGGCTGTACCAGCGAATAAGTAATACAAGTTGTCAAACCTTTACGGAACACGACGAAAGTTTTTTGTAACGGAAAATTTGACTAGTTGGCTAGTCGGCTGGTAACACAACTTGTCAAATGTTTCGCGCACACAAATGGACGCAATTTTTTTTTGTTTAATTTGCATTACGTGAAAGAATTTTTGCTGGATATATATAATATACTATTATATATCATTAAATTACCTCGTGATTTAACCATCTTGTTGGTATAAAAATGGAGGACGCTTTTGAAGAGTTGCACGAGCTTTTTATAATGTTTGGAAAATTGAAAGAATTTACAACATTAAAAGACCAGTTAAAGAAGAGACGATCTTGTGCCGTGAGGCAAATTAACAGTACGAGGGATCTCTTTGGATATTTTAAGGTAACCAACTATCTTTGTACAACGATTTGTATATAACTAAAGGTTATTTTATTTTTAGGTTACATTTTCCGAAATTAAAATAAACGACCGAAGTCAATTTTTTATACACACACGCGCATGACGGCAGCTATTTTTGATTTACTGCTTAATTTGTAAAGGTATATAGGATACCCGAAAAAGCGCGAAATTTGTTGAGTGCGGAATTTCGTCTTGCACTAACTTTACTGTGAATTTGAAAATTAGTAATTTAAAAAATGTAACGAACTCTTTATATTGAAGCTCGTATTTCCAAATATTTATCCCAAGGATGTTCATTCCAATCTCTTGCTTGCAGTTGGAAAGTTGGCAAGAAGACGGTGCGATTAATAATAGTATACGATACCTGTGACGCAATATGGGCGGTACTTGGGAGCGTCTACGTGACAGAACCAAAATTGCATGACCTCCAATTAATTACGAATGATTTCTCTAACAGCTGGAATCTTCCAGATTGTGTAGGCGCAGTCGATGGGAAACACATAGCTATACAATGTGCACCAGATTTCGTCAGCCGAATTATAAAAAATTCTATAGTATAGTGTTAATGGCTGCATGTGATGCCAAATATATATTTACTTATATAGATGTCGGAGCATATGGCTCACAGAGTGATGGAGGTCAAGTGCCTTACTTATAAAATAATCATCAAAATTAATATTATTTATATATAATATATAATTTATTTTAGGTATTTTCAACCAAAGTAATTTTTGGGAGGAGACTTTGTGCTGGTAATCTCAGACTTCCAGAGCCAGCCGTATTACCAGGCACACAAAATATGGTATCACATTTTTTCGTGGGGGATGCCACATTCACTTTAACCACCAACTTAATGAAACCTTACCCGGGGGTAGGTCTCCCAAAAGCAAAGGAGATATTTAATACGCGCCTATCAGATACGCCAGACGCGTAATTGAAAATGCCTTTGGCATTTTGGTATGTAGATGGCGAATACTTTTAACCGCACTGCACATGCTGCCGGATAATGCAGAAAAAATTGTGGTAGCATGTGTCGCTTTGCACAATTTTCTTAGGCTTAATAAAGAAATTAAGACTCTACACGCACCATCGCAATATACGGATTGGAAAGACGATAACCACCAAGAACACCAAGGGTTATGGCGACAAGTAGTAGATCGGAATCTCCCTTCTACTAAAGCGTCGCGATGTGTGCATGTATTAGGGGGTAGAAATGCCATAAAAATGAGGGAAGATTTATGTCAGTTTGTAAATAATGAAGGCAGACTAGAATCGTTTCAATAAATGTTTAATTATAAAATTATTTTTTTTTATAAAACCTAATCAAATTATCTGGAACACAAAATAAATTGAATAATAGATAATAAAACATATGGATATATGAATTTGAGTAGATTATTTATTTAAAATAAGGTAATTCATTTCACGTTTTTTACAATCCACATAATTTATTGTTAACATTAAATTATCACATACTATATATGTACTTATATATATATAATTTTTTTTGCTACGCTGGTCCGTCTACTTCAGATAAATATTGGTCTCTTAAATTGGGTGATGTATGTAGTAATTTCCCATTGAGTGGCATTTTTATACGATTCGGATAAATCCTTCATCATTAATTTGATGCTTTTTAGAAATTGATCATCTACATCTTTCATTTTTTGCCTCTCTTCAAATTTTGCCAAACACTCGTTAAATTTTGAACAGGATTCGGCGAAGGGATCTACTTTAGGCCGTTTCGATGGTATTATTTCTGACACACTGTCATCTGTGCCACAAGGCTCTATATTGAAGTCGCTGGAATTCGACTTTGTTCTAAACAAGCAAAACATTTACTTAAAAAACTGTTTGATAATATCATAATTATCATTCAAATACTAACCTTCTGAGTTGAATGAAATATTTTTAAAACAAAAGACATTGGAAGTATGGGTATTCCTCTAACACCGCCTCGCTACCCGTTCCCTCGTACCGTTTCAATTCTTTATTAAACTTTTCTCGAAGCAGCCCCCATCATTTCTTGCAATCATCTTCTATAAATACATATAAGAAACAGTTATTAGAGCAAGGAGTTCACCTTTTTACCATGTTAGTATTAAGATTTTAACTTATTTGATATTCCAGTAACTTCTGAGATTTCGATCCATTTATTATCTTTGATTATAATATTTTTATAATACTTGTCGGCCTTATCATAGGCATTCATGGCTTTCTACAGCACTTATTAAAGTCGAATAATCCATTGATGGTGGCTAAATCAAAAATACAATATGAAAATTTAAAAATGTGCAGACATGTTGGGCGGTTATACATTTTCAAAAAAAAAACTGTTTTCCGAAATTATTTTACTTTTCTATAAAATTATTACTATTTTTATTATAAATTTAATATAAAATGATTCACATTAAATTTTATTAAGAAAATGAATTTTAATTACTGATAAAAATAAAATTAATACAGAGAATAAAAATGTGTATACTTACGATATGCACGGCGACGAAAGTATTTGACGTTTCCTTCAGTTTGCACGCAATTTTTCGGTCTGCTAAGTGACAGACATATTTGAACGAAACTGGAAACGTCAAAATTGTATATTTGTAATGGCGTGTAATAATTTATGTGTAAAAATATTTGATTATTTTTTAATAATTTAAATAATATTTTATGTACATTTTTCATCAGCTCATTTTTGACGAGAATCGTGGTGTGGTTAGTTTGTAATTTTGCAGATTGACATTTAAAAATTAAAAAATATGTAAATTCTTTCCTCAATTCCCTATTCCCAGGGAATTACCAGAATAGGGCCACAGTTTTGTGTCGAATAGCGCTACTTTATGTTTATGGGAGCCGGTATCAATTTCTTTTATAGAACGGTTTCTGTCTCTAAAACTAAAAGTTTCGATTTTATAAGCACTTATTATTTGTGGCATTCTTGTTTCGTCTTATTGTACAGTCGGTTGGAGAGTTTTCTCTTAACAATGTAGTTTTTGTGTGACTGTGGTTTGTTGCTCAAGAGAAGTTTAGTTTTCGTTCTCGACCTTTTTCTTGAATTGCAGCTAGACCATTCTCATCTATAGCCTCGTGTTTCTAGATTTTGGTGTATTTTTACCTAGATTCACAAATTCGAGTTGAATCAGTTGTTATACGCCTATTCTATTATGATCCCACTATTCTTCCATATATAATAGTTGGCTATTCACGGGTTTTGATATGCTAAGATGCAAACTTAGCCCAGGTAATTTGATTGTTCGGTATTTCAATTTATTGGAATCGGTTATTATACGTGGTTGATAGATAAACGACATCTGGCGCCGTGTTTGGTCTTAATATCCTTAATACCATAAAAATGACTTTCTGGAGTGGGGGAGTATATCCTGGATACAACCAGATTATATAGTTGTGCTAACTCGGTGGTGTACATGCCGTTGTTGTTTGATGCACGGTGTACGGAATCTGGACTACGATTTACAACTTCATCATGTTCTGATTTTAATTCCGTTGAGTCATGTTCGTTCACAAAATACTTGTTGATACCAAGCGCGTGCACTCTAAGTACGCAAAGTCCGTTGTTTATGGATCTAAAATCGATTCCGAATTGGCATAAACGTTTTTTGGGGCGGCATGTTGTATGTTCGAATCGATTTGAAATTCAAAAAAGTCGAATGGCGGTATGTTGTACCATAAAATAAAATTTCACCATTTAAAATTAAAGTAATAATAGATGTAGTTGGTATTTCATTCTCGAAAAAATATAGCAATATTAAAAAAACGATAATAGTCGAAAATGATACCATATGCCGAGTATCACTTTTACGATTCGACTCTCAAAGCCACCCCTGATCAGAAAACCAACTCCGAAGTTGGTGCTTTGGCAGAGATAAACTCGTGATGAATGTGATCGACGATGTTCTTGCCGATTAGTCTAGATTGTTGTAGTGTAATAACATGAAGCTTTTAAATCGTCGTCTATTGTTTAAAGTTTTATTTTATGATTTGTTAATTTTGTATTGCTTCGAATCCAAAAAAATCATAAGAATAGTTTTGACATACGGAGTGTTACAACCTAGGTGAACGGTAGCTTACAACTTCTTTAAATTCGTAATTATATCCTTTAGCAAAACTTTGTACATATCTGCAAATTTATTTTCTAAATTACGATAATACTAATTATAAAATCCGTAAAGAAAAATCTAAATATATGAAAGCTCGTATATACTTACATTTTAAGTCAAATCTGTATAAATGCCAAATAAAAATAAAGAAAACCATTCATAAAATTTTCACCCCCGATTTCTCCAGAACCAAGTTATTCTGAGAATTTTAAATCAAAACGTAAATGACCATTCCTAATAAACTTTTGTTTAACGCGAAGTACGCCAAAACTCTTCTAAAATTTCAGACTTCGATGATGAGTAACATAAATTTATTCAAAACCATATGTGAATATAGCAATAAAATATCTAGGATACAAAAACCATACAAATCCTTTTATGTACGAACATTTTCCCCAAGCATATATAATATTTTACTTTATCCATTTCCACATACATACACAATGTACATACATACATAAATACATCCTTATGTATAATTAAATTTTGGATAAGACAGCATCGACGAACGAAGCACAAAATTTAAATTTAATTTTTTTGTCAATAAGATAATGTATGGTGCGGTATATTCCTGAATATCCTTCTTACTCGCAAACCGGCATACGTATATCCAAGGTAAGATGTATGGATACGTATGTATATCAACATAAAACTACTCGTTATATACATAGAGACACTTATTTACCTACAGCATAGTTTCATCTCTTTCTACCCGTGCATATATTGATAATAATTCACCCTAATCTTCATCTACATACAATTCAATATTGAATTTAGAAAATAGAATTTTTTTTGTTTTTTTGGAAAATTTTATTTTTTCCAAAACGGAGAATATTTTATTAGAGTGTAGTGGTGAATTTTACGTCTCTATAGTACGTACGTTTGTATTTGTGTGTAGCCACCCTTATTTTATATTTTATTAGTGTATTGTATAAGTTTTCCGCTTGTATATGTATATGTGGGGGTGACCGCAACATTTTAAAAAGTAGTTGCCCATAGCAACGCCATAGCAACGGTCAGGCTTCGGCTAACTTTCAACATTATTTATTTCGATTTAAATGACGAAAGTAAAATGGAAAAAGGTATTTTTCTCGGTGTGAGGACTAAATGGTGTGCTGGAATGGGGCAAATATAAAAGTTTTATGAATGTCGATGATGATGATGACGACGGCGGTGTAATGATCATGTCGTACATTATTTATGGAAAATTAAAGGAAAACTTATTCGTATTTATATAGAAATTGGATAATGATGGTGTATAGTTTATATTGATTAGAGGATGCGGGGATAGTTTTCCCAATTTTCATTAAACGTACCAAAAATATGTGTGTGTACAAGAAAGTGTGAAAAAATAATTTAAATTTTCTTTTATAATATTTAGAGGAAAAACTTGAAATGGTTGAACTATTGATTTTGAATTATAATTTTCTTTTCGTATATACGTATATTTTTGGAAAAGTTAGAATTTATACCGTTTTTATTTGGTAAAAAAATACTTATATCGGTTTTTCCTTATAAAATATACTGAGAGTAAAAGGACGTGGAAAAAGGGTTTGGTAAAATTATGTAGATTCTATGCCATAAACATTTTGTTGGCGTGAAACTTTTTTGTCGGATATATTCAAATTATGGGGTGGAATTTTTTCACTTTTCTTTTTCTTATACTTTCTTTTGCGTTCTTTTTGAATACATAATTAAATCAATTGCGTGCGATCCACAGCACATTATTTTCGTTTGGTTAATTTTTCAAATGAAACGCGAAAATGAATGAAAGTTTTCATTTTTCCTAATTATTTTGCCGTTAAATTTTTTATGATATTTCGACAGTCTAAAGATTGGGAAATTATTCCAGATATATATAAATTGATACACTGCCCTTAAACAATTTCCGTCAATCTTTCGACGTCTCCTTCCAATTCTTAATCCTAACAATCTGCTTTGGCTGAAGGCCAATCATTACCCCATCATTTTTTATTTAGTGCTCACAGAAGTCCATGGATGAACCACTTCCTCGAAACAAAAAATGTTCGGTAATAAATTCTCCCGGTAAATCCAACCAAAAGAATGATTTAGGTTTTGAACTTTTTTCAATGGAGCTTCTTCGGTCAATTTCACGATTGTGACATTGTTCAATTGTAATCAGTTTTTGGTTTATAAATATAAGAACAGCAATCGCAAAAACAGAAATGGGTGTTTGGAGTTCGTACGGATGGTTTATAATGTCTTCGTTGGCAAGTTTCTTTGGCAAACTGTTGTTTCCAGTTGCGGAATTGTAGAGTGTGGCGGTGTGCGGACGAACTATTCATGGATGATCCGATGTATTACCTCGGGAATATTAAAGCATTTTAAAACAGTTTTTAAATTTTTAAATTTTTATTCGCTCATTTCTCGATGCTGCAACACAAAAACCAATAAATAAAAAACAAACCTAAGATATAGTAAACCTCCTAGCTTGCACTGGTCAGCACACCTTAATTGTATTCTCGAACGCTCCACATCATCAATTACCCTGCCTTGTTAGTTCCAGTATTTTTCAAGATGACTATCGTCATCGATTACAATCGCTTTCATTATTCCAGTATCCCTTGGAATGTCAGTTTCATATTAAATTTTCAATCAGGCTAGAGGGAATAATTTATCCGGTAATAATCTTATTGACTACGATTATGTTCGAACCAGCGACTTTTTGGATGAACCACCCCACCTTCAAGTGCTCTGTGTAGAATACGATTTGTAACAAAATTTCTACCTTAAATCAGTTTTTCAGAAACTTACAATTTCGTCTAGCTTTAGTTTACGCCCTACACAACTTTCATGAGTCTTTGAGAAGTTCTTGTCATCGATACGTACCATCGCTGATAATTTAACAATTGAGTATACCCCTTTTCAAATGCGTTAAGCATTTTGAGATATTCCTTTGTGCTTTTCGTATAACCACAGAAAACCACCTCGTCGAAAATCACTGTATCTTGTCCACTCTCTTTATGCAGTTTTGCACTGTCGGATCTTGGCTGAGTATTTGCCACTGGCATTTTCCTTGAATCCTCTGTGGTATCGTTTACTCCCAATCGAACCCGTGATGTCAGTTTTTTACTGGATAATCGGGCTGCTTTGAAAAACTATCATTGTTGCCATTAGTTTGTGACGTGGTGTCCTAACTACCACCACTTCAAGCAATCCCTTATAGAATCTATGTTTTGTATGTTAACTGGATCTGTACTAGACTGTTGTAATTTTTTGTGAATCCAATAGCTTGGAGGTAAAATCCTGTTTTACAAGCGCCTTTATTACCGTAATTTTTTCGAAATCAAGAATGCACAAACTTTATTGACTCAGTTGTTAAATTTACTCTCGCTGCCTCATCTTCTAAAGCCAATGCCAATATGTTGTTTATGGTTTTACCTCTAGAATTGGTTCCTAAATGAAGTTTCAGTTAGTCGTCTTTGACAGAACTGGTAATCGCGACCACATTATGAAGTGCATTTACTTTTTTTCTAGATCTTGCATGCTTTCCACGTAGACATATTTTAGTTCCAACTCAGTAATGACATGATCATAGCTCAATTCTATTGCTCACACAGTTAGCAAGATATCTGCCATTTTTTCTCAGATAGCCACCATGGTGCGTTGAACTGTTCTCCTGAAGTTTGTACCGGAATCTTCTGTTGGACTAACATTTGACGCCATCAATTCTCTATAGTCTTGATAATTAACGCAAGTTTTAATTCCATTATTTTCTAAGATTATGATCGTCGTCCTTTACAATTGCTTTCTTCATTCCAATATTCACCTCCATTGGTATGTCATTGTTGTATCCAAATTCCAATCAGTCTTCTGGCATACTTGATCTGGCAACATCGTTATATTTAAAAAAAAATAATCGCCAAAAAATATTGTTGACTTTGATCAGGTGCAAACCCATGACTTCCGGAATGATAATACTTGTTAGTGTACAGACACTTTAACTAATCCACAACCAAGTGTTATATCTGTGTAGAGTAAATTCGTAACACTTCCTCCACATTGAATCTATTCGTCCTCCTCCTGTGTTATCGCTGATCTTCTTAACAATTTTGTATATGAACCCGTTCCAAATGTGTTGTGGATTTTGAGATCTCCCTTTTCGATTTTTGTAGAACCACACAAAATCACCTGGTCGAAAATAACTGCATCTTCGACAGCAATCATCAATCATTTATTTTCGTAGATCTTACTACGTCGCATTTACGGCTTCTTGCTACCTGACAAATCTGTTTGTCTTCTCAAGCGCTTTTCATTTCTGTTTTATCCAATTCCTGATCATTTCTTTGCTTCATCGTGCGCTAATCCATATCATACAACTTCAACCCGTGTAATCTTAGCACGTCTCTCCCTCAAGGTGTAATGGATTGCCCTCTCCTGCTAAGGAATCTCCTGCTAAACTACCTCCGAGGATATTCGCGTTTTATGATAAGCCGACGAGTTCTTATTTTTCTTCCTGTTCGGTCACTCGGAACAAAGGATATTTTGTAAAACTATCATGGTTACCAACTGTCTCGGAGCAAACCCTTACAATTTTTATGTTATTTCGCTCTATACTTGACTTGGCTTTGACTTTTGTAATTTTATATGAGTGAAATAGCTTTGTATTAGAAGTCGCAACTCCTCTCTTATAAGCGCCTTTATCCCCGGAATTTCCTCGGAATCACACCTGAGGAACTTTGCTCAATGTTGCTAAACATGCTTTGGACCTAGAATTGGCTTTATCAAAGTTTCAGATAATCATTCTTGGCAGCACTGATAAACGCATCCACTGTTAGTTCGTTTAACACATTTGCATGTGCATTATAACACCTATTTGTATAGTAAACACAGTTAGCAAGGTATCTACCGTTTTTCCTTTGAGAGCCAAAATGGCTGTTGAGCTGCTTCCTTACGCCTGAATAAATGTGCTGTACTGCTGCTTGGAACTGCACATTAAAATTCTCAAAAGGGATCTCATCACCGAATATTGGAAATTTAAAAACTCCTCTACAGCTACTAGCAACTGGTTCTGTTGAAAATGTGTTATACAGCTGGTCATCTCCAATAGTCTGTAAGGTATGCATTTCAAAGCGTGCCTCCACTTGCTTAAATTCATTTTCAAGTTGCTATCTGATTTGTCCTTAAAATTATTTAGCTGGCTATAGCTTTTCTTCTAGAGACTTTATTTCTGCTGCTAGATGTTTACCTGAAGATCTCAGGAGTGTTTAATTTGTTTGAGTGTCTGGTCTAACTCAGCAACCATTTCCTTTGTTTTGCTCGTAGTGCTTTGCTTACTTTTCTATCGCGGATTATACTTTCTTGTTTCAGAATTGCTTTCCATAGTGCTCTGCGGCCAAGATTGGAACTCGTTTTTATGGGACTTAGATCAAAGGTCCAGACTCTGGAGCTTATTCTCTCCAATTGTTGTTTATCATTATAACCATGGCTGTTGTTTGCCAAATTCCATTTCTGGCAAAAATGTTGCTAAATTCAGGAGTTGGATACGGATTCGTAATGCATTTTGTAAATAAAACACTCAGTGTTTAAAGTTACAAATTTTGTGTACCCACGATGACATTGGAACTATCAGAAATATGTTTTGTTTTCATTTTTTAGTTCAAATGAAAAATCTAATTTGATTGTCTGTGCTATTGCGGAGCAATATGGAAGATTTTTTTAGGTTAGGGCGCGAATCACAGGAAAATCAAATCATTGAAAACATATACAAATTTTCCCGCCCGAGATGAAATAATTTTAACTTTAAGCAAATTTTGATCGCAAGCATCCAACATAACAAAAAAAAAAAAAAACAAATTATGAGCAATAATGAAAAAAAAGACGCTCTAAAATATAAAAGGAGTTATAGTTTTGATAAACTTATTATCAAAACAAAATTTAATTTATAAAATTTTACATTTGATGTAAGTGTTCATATAATTTGAAAATCGGTTTTATTTTTGATAAATTAATTTATCAGCTATTTAAATTTATTATATATGTTGCGATTTAAACAAACTATTTATAATAAAATGATATATTGTTGTAAGGATAAGTTCTAAAGCACCAAATCTCTAATCTATGTTTGCGTACTAATAAGGAATACAAAATCAATTTCAGTTGAGATGAATTCTTTATTCAAAATCGAAATTTCGTAGGAATCTCTGTATATAGTATTCCTGAACATTTTCACTATTATGCCTTAATTGTTTAGAATATAAAATATCTGAAATGAGGTGGCAAATAAAACCTTTTTCGCATTTAGTTAAAAGGTTTTATTTAACAATGGGACTTCATCAAATATCCAAATTTAGTCAAACATGTAACGTATGTCAACTGTTTAATATGTTTTCGTGTCGTGAAAATTCAAAATGATATATTAAAAAAATTAACATTTGTCAAGCCGCTAAACAATTTATTTACACTCCTACAGCTCCTTAATTCAATTAAATACATAAACAATTGGTCATTTTAAATCTTGCACCTTCACTTTAATAGGGTAACTATGACATAACAATCAAGGAGCATATAATCTACATATTGTCATTTTCCTGCCGATGTTAATTTAAGTTAATACCAGTTACTTTGAAAAAATATTTTTACTTCAAATTGTGACATACGATACCTATCAGAGTAAGGGTAATGATACTTTACTGCTTAATATAGTTTAAAATAGTATAGTAATAACCAGAATACTTTATACTAAATCATTATTTTAATTGCGAAGGCTTCTTTATTACTAATATAGGCACCTCGTTTGACGAGCGTGATTATACTGAATTGAAATGCAGTCCTAACTTCTTTAATGATTCATCATCTGCATCTCTGATCATTAACAGATACCAACGATGGCTCCTTAATGTCAAGAAAAACTTTAAGTTGATTCATACGGTTTTGTAGGAGGGAAATTAGTTTGGTTAATTGCACTAATATTTGGCGTCCTGCGGCCTTGCTTCACGAATACTAGTTCTTGAACCAAATTTTTTTAGAGCATTTTGATGTTTTTGATTCTCCTACCAATTTACAATATCGAACATTTACTGATGCGGTGACTGATATAGAAGGACGGATAAAAAGTACTGTTAATAATATTCTGATAGACCTACGAATATTGTCGTCCAATATGTAAAAGACAATGTCGTTGCATTTCGATGCTGATATTCCAAGTCAAAATATGTTCGTAAGCCCAATATAAACCCAATATACTTCGTAGAAATTATAGACCTTAACTCAATACAGGAAATCTTTGCAAAGACCAACTAAGTTTATAGGTGGCGAATCGTTGCAATTGTGCACAGAAAGTATTAATTAATGTGCCAGCGGTAAATTTTCAATATTTCGACGAAGAAATGTTGGTTAAAGCTTGTTCGAAGAAACAATTACTAGGCGTAATAAACTTTCATATTAAATTTTAAATAATAACAAATATTTTTATTTTACGGTGGTGCTATATGTGTTTCCATTGTTGTTATATGTTGTATGTAGTTTACAATAGAATTTTGATCTGTAAATATTTAGACCCGTTGCATAGTTTAGCTAAGCTTGAGATACGTGACGCAGGCTATGTCTCTCTAATATTAAAAATAGAAATGGGGATATTGAATCCCTCGATTATGAACGAGTATCATAATTCACAATGGAACATAAATAATATTTTCTTTTTGGGAAAGATCAATAAAAATTTCTGTTTTAATCAAAGATCGAAACTGTAACGAGAAAATGAAATACATCAGGGTACATTAACTAACATTGTTAGCATCGAAGTTATTGATGCGTTAGAAATAACTTGGAAATCAAACAATTTCAGTTCTCGGCGTCATTTATTACATAATTCTGCTATTATTTAAATGCTTAATAATATTTGTATATTATTTATAATCTGTTTATATAATGTAAACACTCATCCTTTATTTTATTAAAGCGGATTATAGGTGTTACAAGTGCATATAAACTTTTGATTGTTTGATAGATTAAGTTTCTAATTTTACGTACAAATTTTATGATTCGATACAAATTTTTATCAATTTTGGTTTTTAAAAGCTAATTTATCATATAACGGGTGATTTTTTAAGAGCTTGAGAACTTTTTTTTAAAAAAAACGCATAAAATTTGCAAAATCTCATCGGTTCTTTATTTGAAACGTTAGATTGGTCCATGACATTTACTTTTTGAAGATAATTTCATTTAAATGTTGACCGCGGCTGCGTCTTAGGTGGTCCATTCGGAAAGTCCAATTTTGGGCAACTTTTTCGAGCATTTCGGCCGGAATAGCCCGAATTTCTTCGGAAATGTTGTCTTCCAAAACTGGAATAGTTGCTGGCTTATTTCTGTAGACTTTAGACTTGACGTAGCCCCACAAAAAATAGTCTAAAGGCGTCAAATCGCATGATCTTGGTGGCCAACTTACCGGGCCATTTCTTGAGATGAATTGTTCTCCGAAGTTTTCCCTCAAAATGGCCATAGAATCGCGAGCTGTGTGGCATGTAGCGCCATCTTGTTGAAACCACATGTCAACTAAGTTCAGTTCTTCCATTTTTGGCAACAAAAAGTTTGTTAGCATCGAACGATAGCGATCGCCATTCACCGTAACGTTGCGTCCAACAGCATCTTTGAAAAAATACGGTCCAATGATTCCACCAGCGTACAAACCACACCAAACAGTGCATTTTTCGGGATGCATGGGCAGTTCTTGAACGGCTTCTGGTTGCTCTTCACTGCAAATGCGGCAATTTTGCTTATTTACGTAGCCATTCAACCAGAAATGAGCCTCATCGCTGAACAAAATTTGTCGATAAAAAAGCGGATTTTCTGCCAACTTTTCTAGGGCCCATTCACTGAAAATTCGACGTTGTGGCAGATCGTTCGGCTTCAGTTCTTGCAGGAGCTGTATTTTATACGGTTTTACACCAAGATCTTTGCGTAAAATCTTCCATGTCGTCGAATAACACAAACCCAATTGCTGCGAACGGCGACGAATCGACATTTCACGGTCTTCAGCAACACTCTCAGAAACAGACGCAATATTCTCTTCTGTACGCACTGTACGCATTCGTGTGGTTGGTTTAATGTCCAATAAAGTAAACTGAGTGCGAAACTTGGTCACAATCGCATTAATTGTTTGCTCACTTGGTCGATTATGTAGACCATAAATCGGACGTAAATCGCGAAACACTTTTCGAACCGAACACTGATTTTTGTAATATAATTCAATTATTTGCAAGCGTTGCTCGTTAGTAAGTCTATTCATTATGAAATGTCAAAGCATACTGAGCATCTTTCTCTTTGACACCTTGTCTGAAATCCCGCGTGATCTGTCAAAAACTAATGCATGAAAATCCTAACCACAAAAAAATCACCCTTTACAATCACGATTTATCAAATATACAAAGATAATTAGCTATTTTACATAAATCACATTTTTACATCATTCTGGAACAAGTGACGCTATAAATCGGTCTCAAAAATTTAAAGTATTATTAAGTTGTAATTAAATTGTGATAACTTTGATAAGATCTGATTAAAATGTGAAAAGTACTTACTAATAATGGTTACTATTAAAAAAGTAATGTTTGAATAAATATAAAAGAATATTTGTTGGTGTGTAAATTGTGTAAATTATAGTTAGGTTACAGTATCCATGTTTAATAAATTTGTGGTTGTTTACCAATGGAAAAAATGATAAAATAATAAAATAAATAAAAATAATAATTAAATAATAAACAATAATAAATTTGTGGTTGTTTACGTGCAATACTTGTAAGAAATACACATATATGTGCTGTCTTGCTTTCGCAAAGCCACTTAGCTTTATTAGACACCAATTTTGGTTTCAGCATTATTTGTTCGTGAATTTCCAGCAACGGAAAATAATTGTTCATCATAGCTGGCTTTTATGTCAGTAGTAATTGTAATCCGAATCGGTTTTATGAAAATCTTTTTTTTTAGTTTTATTTCAAACAACTCTACTTTAACCACTTGAGTGATTTGCCCGAGCTTTACTCGGGGGCGTTTTTCGATTGTTTTTTTGATTTGCCCGAGTCTTGCTCGTGACTTGAAAAATCTTGAAAAAAAACATTGTATTTAGATTACTTGGAAATTATTTTATAGAGAAATATAAAACAAAACCTGACATTTTATGGACACACTTTCTCGAAAAAAGCCGTCACTTAAGTGGTTAATTAGTACTGAAAAATACGCCAACTACATATGATGAACAATTTATTTTCGTTACTGGAAATTCATAAAGAAATATTGCTGAAACCAAAATTGGCCTCTAATATTAAAGCTATTGCCTCGTTTATTTACTTTACGATTAATATTACTGGAATCGAATTTAAAAACTAATTCCTACGTATATTTTTACAGAAATATTTGTCTGTAACAGAATTGCTTTCCATAACTAAGCATAAAATGGATTGCTTTATTTGCAGAAGAAAATGTGAGAATCTGGAAGATATAATACTCCATTGCAAATCTTTCCAAATGCCCAACTCATTTTAGTACGTATAAGTGCACAATAGCACAATGTAATTCCACGTTCTACAGAATAAATAATTTTAAACGACTTACGAAAAATCATTTAACAAAGTCGTAATCAGTTATTTAAAGCGCAACTGATTGTGATTCTTGCCCACAACACTTGATGAACCCACAGTTGGAAACAAAAATTTATCAAAACTAAAATGAAGAACCTCTTAATCAAACACATGTTTTGCTACCCATACGTATGTGAGTTTTAAAAAGCATCTCAATCCGTTAAATAGGCCAAACCTTGTACTTGGCTAGACATTGAGAATCACTAACAAGGAACGAGTGCAGCACAGATTACACAGTTTACGAAAACATCTGCAGAAGACGCTTTTATTAAATGGCCACAATACAAGAAAAAGTTGGGATTCATTCATTTTGGTAAATATATTTTTAAAATTTATGAGATTAAATATTGTTTTAAATTTTTGTATTCATTTTAGATTGATAAATTTTAAACAAATGAATCCAAATCCAACACCCTTGACTGAAGTATTTTACAACATTCAAAACGACCTAATGGGGATTTATGTCGAAAGTTATTTAAAAAACTGCAGGCAAATTGGGACAAAATAAATCACACTACTAATAAATCACAAGTATCATGATTTTATTCGTATAATCCAATATTCCTCCCATTGTATGTTTGCAATTAAATTTAATTTTAGAATAAGGATAAGGAGCTAAAAACCACCATTTAGCTGCGCTATAATTTTAGATCATTTATTACATGTGTTCATGTACTCCCGAAATTTTTTAACCATCTGCATGAATCTAAAATTTTGTATTACATTTTTTTTGTTATAAATGTTTGAAAATGACATGATTGGAAAGTTTAACAAAAATAATTTGGTTAGGTATGATTTCAATTGTGGACGTTTACATTTATTTGAATCCAAATTCATTTGATTTAATTGAACGTCACAATAGAATAATAGCTCGATAGTTTTGTGCTCATTGTGAACTTAGTTTACAATGTAGAGTTAAATATCTCTTAAATAATGTAGAGTTGAACAACGATGATATCATTAATTTAGATTTTTCATTTTAAGTGTCCATTTTGTACATTTATTATAAATATTACTCGTACAATATTAATTTTATTATATTATTATTTTTATTACAGACAGTAAAGCCTGTTTAATCTTTTACCTATTGCCACATATAATAATTCCAACAAGAAGAAAATTTTCCAAGGACCAATCTGGTGAACAAGCAGTAAAACAATTTTCGATTGACGATTCCCAAGAATGCCTCTTAACGATTATTCAAAGCATATCAGGAATTGAATCCTACATATGGTACGAAGAAGATTTATTTTGCGTATACACATTACATTTACCGTGAAGTTTAAACATGGACTTTTATTAGATGCTATTTTGTGCAGCGTTACTCAGAACATTTTATCTAATAAATATATTAAAATATAAAAGCTCGTTTGTTTGGTGTTTATTTTATTATTTATTTTATTAATATAGATATATCTTGCAGTATATATATATATATATATATATATATATATATATATATATATATATATACTATATATATATATATAAATATATATATAAATATATATATATATATATATATATATATTTATATATATATATAGTATATATATATATATATATATATATATATATATATATATATATATATAGTATATATATATATATATATATATATATATATATATATATATATATATATATATATACTATATATATATATAAATATATATATATATATATATATATATATATATATATATATATATATATATATATATATATATATATATATATCATATTGATAAATTATGTGTTTGGTTCGTTATAAAATTGAAACAATATTGTTTGTTTTCGATAAATTTTGTTTCAGTTTTAAAACTAGTACTTAATATTCGCTTTGTTGTATTGATATTCACCTGTATATAATTATTAAAAGTTATATTTTATCCATAACTAAATTTATACATTTTATATAAGTTTAAAATTATATGTGTAAGTATTACAAATTAATTAATCAAACAGTTGAAAAATTTTATCAACATCACACAAGAACCTGAAAATTTAAAAATTTAGTGTCTTGATTTCATAAATTTTGTGTCGATAGCTTACATTTTTATATTTTAAGATTCGTTCTAAAATTCCCCTTCAGTTGATAAAAAAGTTTATCAAAACGCTCAATTTTATTTATGGGATCAATTTTTTATCAATATTAGTAATATTTTATCAATACTACTAAGTTTTTTTTTCTGTGATAGTGAGTTATATAGTTACGAGAGGCCATTGGAAGCCTCTTTTTTAAATCATATAATTGATCCCTTATTTATTTGCGACATAGTCTGATAAAACCAAACATTGAATAAGGATTAGTAATTGTACCTGTGCGATATTACACGGTCGCAGGTTCTAATTTATTTTAATAACTATTCCGATTTTGTTTTATTTACACGCCACTAAAACTTTTTTTTATTATTGGTTTTTTATACAAATCAAGAACAGAACTGCACTGCCAAAAAATCTGCTATTTATACAAATTTTAAGAATGAGGATTCGAAGATTATGTTCGAAAAATAAAGTTTAATTACAGATGATTATTCTCATTTTCATCATTGCACTTCATTAAAAAACGTATTCGAATCCAACTAATACTTGTTGACATTTCAAGTTGACGTTTGGATACGAGAGGAATTTAAGATAATTGAAATTATTTTTTTGGATTTAAGATGGACAAATTATTATTAATTATTCATGTTGGTTATTTTTAATTTATGTAAGTTTTAATATTTTCTTAAATGTCCTTCGTTCCAATATTAATCGTTTGCATCTATTTCAGAAAAATTAAGTCTAATTTGATTGGTATGTGCGACCAAACCTAAGTAGGGTTCTTAGGCCCATCTACAGCACACTCTTTTACATATACCAAGATGGAGGGACAGGAAAAGTTTATTAATTATTATGGAAATTGACCCGGTTTCAGATACCTAAGTAGTCAATAGTTAGTAAATTGTTAGTTGAAATGTAATATAAGACGGTTAGCACAAGACAACACAATTATTTTTGATTTTTTTTGATATAAATATTCAGAAAGTCACCTAAAAAAATTTATAATTGAGTTCAGAAATCACCAACTATTGTAGTACTCGTATCAAAGCAGGAAAGGATCGCACGACCTTTTTATCTCCAACGGATATAATCTTTGTGATTCTGTAGATTTAATGGATTTATTTATAAAAAAATAGTTAAATAAAAGAAATATATAATGTGAAGGTCACTTCACAAACTCCTGAAATATGAAAGGTAATAAATGTAAGGTAATATTCTTATCAATAATGGATGGTTGGTCAAGTCATAGAACCCCAATACCTAACCAAATTACACCAGAATTAAATAAAAATTTTAAAGTAATCAGGAATCTGTAAGATGATAGAATTAATAATAAGTAGCTATCACAACTGTAGGATCCTTGATAACCAAATAACCCAATCGTATTAAATAAATCATAAATCATAAAAATAACAACCAGCGATAATTATTTATTCAACCTAGAACAAGCTACTCAAAACATTCATCAATTTACAGTCTCCCGAAACAACCTAGAAAATGATTTAATTAAAGAAATGCCATGATCACTGAAAAACTATCTTAATACAGCAATATTTAACTGCATTTCAAATTTACTCTGTAGCTTCCAAAATATCTGTAATTTCAAAAGTATATATCCACTGAAATATCAAATTTATTAGCAACTCGATAGTCATTATGATTCCTACCTTGTCTGCTCTTTTGACTTTTAAATTAAAATTTTATTTTTAATTAGAAAGTATTACGATTTCAAAGATCTTCTGTTATTAAAGTAGAACTAAATAAATTACCTCAATCAGAAATTACATTGATAGTATTAATAATAAACAGCTGAGAAACCTCGATAACTACAAATTGCTCATCACATTAAAATATAATAATTTAATACTCAAATGCTGAATAATTGGATGAAGGAATATTAGAAAAATTTGTTAATCTCTGAAATCACATTGTGAAAACAATCATTTTTATGAATAGCCATAGTAAAATTTACCAAAAAAAAAATATGTAATGTTTATCTAGGAGTATTTGATGCCCGCCCCCTCTAGAACAAAAACCGAAACACACTGCAACACAACAAGGTTATTTCCGAAACAATCTCAATAGACATTTCAAAAATGACTCCACTCCCGCGAAAACTTCAACAAAAACATCTATAATATTCAGCAAAAGGACCAACCTGCGGACACACAAATCTAAGCCTCAGCCAATGTTCCATTCAAAATAGCAAATAACTTACCAAAAATAACTAACAAATTACAGGTAACGACAGAGCATATTATATGAATACAACCCTCCGTAATATGAGAAACACAATGTTCAATGAACAACCATCACAAACCGCAGACACCGACCAACCACTCATCATGAACGAAATCCATGCAAAGCACTCTACCACAAATATGAAAGAAAATTTATTGCAATACAGTTCCACCGTATCCTCGCCGCCTCTGTCTAAATAGATCACACAATTGAAATCAGTGAAAAGGCGAGAAAATGTGTATATCCATCGCGAATTCGGTAGGAAAACAACAGCAAAATTCTATGATTTGACAATTTTTTTTGGTATCATTTCATAGGGTCATAGTTGTGTCCATATTCATCGTCGATTCTATACAAAAGATGAAAAAAAACATCTTTTGTATTCTGCTTCTATCGGGATTCGAATAAAGCTCCTCCTGATCCAAACACAACTTTAGCTATTTTGCCGTTTGGTCGGTAATTCATAAAATCTATAAATTTGCTTATGAAAATATTGACAAATGGAAGCTCGCATTTCTTGTGAACCAATTTCCGCCAAAATTCACTAGGATCTGCCAATTTATTGCAAGCTTAAGTGAAGTTTCGTCAAGCTTAAGTGAAGATCAGTCAATCCGTCTGGGCCCCGCTTAAAATTTGGAAAACTGACCTGGATCAATATTATTGCCAATTTAATTTAGAATCATTTGGTTCATAGTTGTTTTTCTAGTAAATAACTTACTTTCCAAAACATTTGCATAAAACGAATAAGCTTCTATGGAAGCTGTCACTTTTTGTGAATCGATTTCGGCAAAAATTTACTGAGATCTCACAATTTATTTAAAATCATATATACAGTACACTAACAATTGAAATTCATTTTTCCACTTTCATGCTGCAACCTACTAATTTTACTACGTAATTACGTTTGGACTTATATGAGATAACGGACCATAGATTTACCTGTTGCAGTAAACTTAACATTTTAATAAAGTTGTGTTGTGCATCGAATTATTTTCAGAGCTATTTAAATTTTATTTATTTTATTTTAGTTTTTAAGTCGAAAAGTGTTCCGCGTTTCGTGAAAAGTGTTAAGTGTGTACGCATAATTGTGTGTTTAATTTTGTCTCACGGGAAAATGTTATTTTGTGTTTGGTATTTTTTATAGTGTTATGAAATTTTAAACTGTGTAATGAAAATATAAGTGTTGTTAAAGTTTTAGTGCAGTGAAATTTTCAAAGTGTTAAAATTTTTAGGTTTTTAGTGTTTTGACTTTTAATTATGAAGATGAACCGACTAAGCGTTTTAAGGTAAGACTTTATTTATTTATATAACTTATGTTTTGTACGAGTTTTGTTAGATACATAGTCCTATTTAAATTGATATTGACAAAATACATAAATCGGAAAAAATATAACAATTGATCAGAAAATTTTCATTAGAAAATTGGTTTTTGCTATTCACCGATAGGCGGAGACTTATACCACCATTTGTACTGCTGTTATTTTAGAAAATAGCAGAAAATTTTTTAAATAGTTAATATTCTACAATTCAACAATTATCAATAGAAAATTGTACAAGATTTTTTTTTTTAGTTTTTTTTAACACAAAAGAAAAACTAAGTTTGTAATATTTTGGAACGACATAAGAATGACGAAATTAATTGTTATGAGCAATATTCCCACGGGTCCATAATGTTGCTGTATTTTAATGGGTTGATTTCCGCACAACGATAATCCCAGAACCTCGGTGTACGATACTAAATTCCAATCTCATATCCGTTATCTCTACAATTTTTTAGCAAAACCCAAAATATTAACGAATTAACGATATTAACAATAACGAAATTATGATTATAAAAATTATCATCTGTGACAGGTGTTAATAAATTTTCTTATAATTAAATTTCCCAAATCATGCTGATTGAATCAAATATCACTCATATTTTTGATTCCGCAAATCGATTTACTTTATCAAGCGGCTCGGCATTAAGTAATAAGAGTCGGAATTTATAAAATAAAATATTTATAGGGTGAGCTTTTTAATAAATGCCAGGCTTTTATTTCGGAATCCTGAACCTGCGAGGGTCTCTTAAACTACAGGATTAGGAAATGTTAAAGGTTCAAACTTTAAAGAACTAATTGAGCGAACTGTTGTTTATAACATACAATCCGGAGTTTTCCTCTAAAGCTGCCATCACCAATTCAAATTTCCCTAAATTAGTTTTTGGAATTTGTTAGTAATTTGTTATTAGGATTAGTTTTATTCTCATCCCTTCAACCCACTCTAAAGATGAGGAGGAGTACATGTAATGAAAATACTTGCTTTGTTTGTGTAATGCCATATGTTTCCGCTCTCACTTTAACACGTTCGCGGACAGTAGCCAAAATTGAACGGTTCAAAAAAACACACTAATGTTTTTTTGTAAATGCATAAGCTTTTAACATCCATAAAACAAAATATGAAAGTCCTGTAACGACAGCCTACAAAATTGACTGCCGTTAGCAAAAAAAAAAAAAATAATGATAAATATATATACATATACAAGATATATATATATATGTAACAAAAATAATAAAAAAAATAGTATGTGTTCGCCAGAGCAAGCCCGGATTTCTGTCGCCAGCTCAGAAGGGGGAGGTAAATTTGGTCGTGGGTGGTGGTGCTCTGGCCGACTCAATACAACGATGTCGCTACGATATGTACCACTGGAACTCACTATAATTCAACTCACCTTCCTCCACCTCACTCCATCTGGTCAATTATTTTAATCACTCATGATGCATAATATAAATACACTATTCGAATTAGTTTTGAACATAATTTGAAGTATCATACATTTATTTAACAAAAGGTTTAAGTTTAAACATTATACATGTTGATACAGTAGAAAAAAAAATTAAGAATTCAAAAAAATCAACACAAACATCAGTCAAGCTTATTACTTGAAAAACAAAATCAAATAAGATAAATAATTTCTAAGTTAATCGGCATTTTATCCGGCATATCGTTTGTGATCAATGTGATCACCCAAAAAAAAAATACGCTATATAAAAAAATAAACGAACAAAGGTTACCTTAACGGCGTATCCTGGCGAAGAAGCGCTTCCACTACCCTGATACTGCTTCGGTGTATTATGAACAATATGGCTAGGGAAAGAAAACAAAAGAAATATTTGATAACTGAGAAATTATAAAAGAAATCTGATCTTAATTGGTACTAAGATTAATAAAATGAAAAATTAGTACTGTATCAAAATTCAATACTCAAAACAACTGGAAATTGACTACAAATATATTACCAAAAGAATAAAATCTAATGACTTAGCCAAATACTCATCTGGATAACGGCTATACTGCCCTTGACTAAATCCTCGTCCGCGAATGCTGCCACACCTTCGCCAAATCGTCCGTGCTTGGGTTAATGGTAACTCCGATCTCCCGGTTACGCTGTAACTTGATACCAATAATAAGTATGCTCGCGAATGCTGCCAGGCCTTCACCAAATCAACCGTATTTGGATTAACGGTACCTCTGATGGTGCTATATGGGCGGGTCCACGTTACTTCCACACTACCTCTGCGCGCACCACGATGTATTATGATTCTCGGATTTGAGCAAAACAAATAAAAACGTTCTTGCTAAATTGTGCCGATAATATTCGAAGCTTAGTACAACAGTGTATATCATAAATTATAAAAGTTTATAGGTACAATGTACTCTCAATTTGTTGCACTTAGTTATTTGGCCATCTTGAAATGTCTTTAAGGCCAAAAAAAAACACACTCTCACCCACACACTATATATGCAACACAGGATTTTACTTCTAAGTTTCGAGTTTATTACTCTTAAAGCCAACGCAACTCGGCTGGTGATTGCGTGACGAACAAAACACTACGAACACTTTTATCGAAGGAAGCAAAACACGGCGACGAACCTTTTGAGTTTGTTGGACTATCGCTCCGCTTATGTGGTTTCCAAATACATATATGCATGCATTTATCTCCAAAGCGTCCGTAATTCAAAGCAGTTACACCCAAAACTCGGCACTTTACAACATCCGACTTGTTGATAAAAAAAAAATATATATTTTTTCTAATTTTTAATTAAGCACCGCACTGGATATATTTTAATGTTTTTTTTTTACTTGGTGCTTCGAGCGATCATCGTTTATTGATCTTGATTGACTGACTAACAAAACAAAAATTTGTCTTTACCAGAAAAAAAAATCGAGAGAAAAAAATTGGTATTTGTATGTAGCTAAGTACAGCAAAATCCGATAACGTAATAATAAAAACCATCGTACGATTTGCAGACGGTACATGCACCGATAATGCAAGTCATTTTAATCAATAATACATCGCCCAAAATCATGCTGTACCAATGCATGCATGCAAATCTTGCAGGCGTAACAATGTTGAACGGTATAAAAATCGTAATCAGATACAGTGTGTCACGAAATGCGACAATTGGATCGATGCAAGCGATGCGATACCTGGAACGCACGTTACATGCCTTTTAACATTAAACCATTTACGGCCAAAAAATGGCACGACCCCAAATGCCGTCTTGTCCCTGCCATAATTTTTTTTGATGGACCAGGACAATGACGTGAAATGCCGTCAAGTGGAAAAATTTGGACGGTATATCCCGTCTTGTCCCTATACATAGAGACGGCATATGCCGACTTGAACACGAACGTGTTAATACAATAATTTCAAACAATTCATCTACGCCTTGGTTTATACTTATATCTTCATCTATCTTTAAAGTTACTGGCACACCTTGTCACATGATTATAACTAAAAATATGCTACAATGCAAGTTTAATTCATTTTATTAGTTCTTTAAAAATTGACTCGAAAACATGTAATATTTACACTCCATTACATGCTTTGCGCCTGTAGCCGGCTTCTATTTCCTCAGATTCCTCTAGTTAATCGATCCTTGAACGAGATTTTATCTGGCATAAAAACCGAATAACGACCTTAAAAGACTGACTAGACGACCGAGAAAACTGTTCTGATCGATTAATTATGGCCTGGGGAAGCTACAGAAAACCCAGGTCGAGAAAATAATATTATCATAATTATAATCTAATTACTCATACCATGCAAAATTAAATATAGTTCTTATAAACCTAATTTATAATTTATTTAATTTACTCCTTGTTTAACACTCCTTAAAAATAATGATTTTTATATCCTAACTGCGTATGCGACTCATCCATTCATACTATCGTCTCTTCTTCTGATGATCATTCTTCCATCGAAGTACCTCCTGATGAGGACTCGGTTACCTCAAATAATTCTATTGCCTTATCTTTTAACCTCTTTTTGTACTTAGCCAAGATATCACATTCATCCTTTGTCATATTAAATTTTTGGAAATCCCTGTTTAGTGATGTGTTCCAAGTAAAACACGGTCTTCCTACTTTTCTGCTTCTTCTTCTTCTTACATGTCCCCAGTAGCAAATTCTATACACCGTTACCCTTCTCGTTATAGTCTTCCATACAAGTTTTTTTCTTGCGCTTCTAGTAGGCGGTCGAGCCGAAGAAAATTTCAACATTTCCGAAATAATTCTCCTCTCATAGCGTTTCAGTTTAATTCTGTTCACTTTTGTAAGTGCAGCTGCTTTTAAACCATATGTTAATAATGGGTCTATAACTGCTTTGTACATTTTTATGACTGTATCCCCAGGAATTTTGTTCTTTCTAATGGAGGAAGAAAGCATTTTACGTACACTTTAATTGTTTCTTTTCTGTTCAATTCACTTGTGAAGTAAGTACCAAGGTATACATATTTGATAGACTCTTTTACTGTGATTCTCATTCCTCCAGTGATTAAGGTTAATGGTTGTGCAAGATAATTTAACGGTTTTTGATTACACATCTCCGATTTCTGTTCATTTATATGCATTCCTACTGTTTCTAAAAGCGATACTAGCTCTTTTGCAATGTTCAACATTTCTTCTCTTTCTGTATACAATATAATTATATCATCAGCGTATGCCAATATTAAAGGTAGTTTTATGTCTTCGTGTTGGTTTAAGCGAATACTTGGAAATAGCTCAGCCAGGGTTTTTAAAATGTTATCCAGTACAATACTAAATAATCTTGGAGATAGTGCGGACATCCCTGTTTCATTCCAATGCACTTCTCCAGCATCATAGTCCTTTGTTGATACCACAAAACAGATGTTCTTTCTCGGAGACAAGTTTTAACAATTCTGTTGAGATGATGTGATATATTTTCGTGTTTAAGTTTACTCGTCACTGATAGTAGGTCAACACTGTCTAAGGCGCGGCTGATACACAAAGATAAAACATATACTTTTATTCCTAATCTCCATTCCTCTTCCATAATTCTTCGCACAACAAACATATGATCTTCGGTAGATCTGTTTTCAGGAATGCAGCTTGATACGATCCTATAACCTCCATGTGTTCAGGTAATCTATGAGGAGTAATTTTGCGTAAATTCGATACCCAACATCAGTAATCGTAATACTTCTGAATGAAATAGATTTAAAAATGTTTTCTAAAAATGCCCACCCTTCGTCCGGTAAACTTTCTATGAGTTGTATAGGAACCTGATCTAAACCAGCACCTGTTCCCTTTCTAATTCCATTCACAATACTGTGTATCTCTTCTCTACTGGGCGGCTGCTCCATGGCCCAGTGATCTTTTTCGATTATTAGCAATTCAGAAGAAAATTACTTATATTAAAAATGTTCAATTAAATCAATTTTTCTTTGACAGTATCTAAATTAAAAAATTGCTTAATAGGTCAAAGAAGATTTGATTTTGTTTATTTTTATCTCCTGTTAATACGAAACAATGTGTAACGGAATTATCTATAATTCCGTCACCAAAATCTATCCCAATAAGATCATCTTATAATCGCATGACATTGAAGATTGTTATCTTCACCTATATCTCAATAATATAAATCATGCCAAATTCTCATATTTTTCTTTGTTATCTCTATGCGTTTTTTTAATTGAAGGTCATCATTTTAATTCATAATGGAATTATTATGAATCTTTTGAATAAACGTGAACTATGTCTGTAATTTAATTACACCTGTTTTCAGTGCTCGGTGCATATGCTTGGCAAGTGCATTTGTTGTTGTTCTGTATAGTATCAACACTATGTAGAATAGAAAACCGTGTATTTTAGAGTATATGCATTAAAATCGGAAATATCCAACTCACACGGTAATTAATAGCAATTTCCGTTTGTCACCCAAAGTAAAATAATATGTGGCTGAGAAGGCATTTTCGTCTTTCGTGTGAAAAGACAATTTGATTTTTCTTCCCCCTCCCCCCCCCCCCCCCCCTTTCTTCTCAATCAAGTTATGGGTGACAAGAAAAAGATTACCGGTGGGACAGTCAGTTGATAGATAGGCCAGCGTGTGGTCGAGTTTTTTTTAGTAAGTTGTTAATTTTGTCTTTTTTTTGGTGTTTGTAAATGGTCGGGAAATTTTGTGGAAAATAAATTTGTTTAAGTTCAATTGGTTATATATTTTATATTTTTTGTAGGTTTTTTTTTTCTTGTGTGTTTCTCAGTGGATTCAAAATATAATCGTTATTGTGTAAATTAAATTAAATCTAAATAGAAAGTGCAATAAATGAGTTTGGAATTCCGATTATAATACACTCGTAGTTTTACATTAAAATAAATTGTGTTGTTTTTCTTCTTGGGGGTTTTAACTAGAAAAGCGTGTTGTTAAATTAAAGGTAAGTGTGTGTTTGTGAACTAAAAAAATTTAAATAACGGTAGTGGGTTGAGATCAACCGCTACACAAAAGGAAGCTGTCGTTGCTCAGCACCCCTCTTCCTTTTTGTGGCGTTGGTGGCATACCACTACCACAACTCACTAACATTTTACTCAGTTAGGGCCTATGGGCAAAAATAATTTTTAATCTAGTAAAGTTAGGGTAAGGATGTCTGACTAGACATTTTAAATACACAGCCACGGCCAGGCCTGCCCACGTGATGGGCTGATAGGCTGGCCCACTGCTTCGGGGTCCGAATACCCCAATTTCCTTCTCCTCCCAGTCCACTCATTTGCTATCTAACTAAATGCGGTAAACTAGGCCGTTGTCTTGGGTGCCCCAAAACCCACACCGTTCCCCTCTATACCGACTGAGCTGCGGGAACCAACGTCGCATGGGGCACCATAGGATAGCGGCAAAAATCTATGAAGCTGGGTTAGCTTTGGCGGTAGCCAAAGTTTAATCCGTTTAAGTGGCGCCCAAACGGGCCTAATAACATCATAGGTCTAATTTATTTTTATGTAGGCACCACTGCTTCAAGTGGCGCCCAAATGGGGACCATAATGTGTCCCAGTATCTCGGTAGAATCTACTACCAATATATTCTATTTAACATTTAATTGAGGTTTCTCTCACATTTTCTGATTTAAACTATATTGGCATTATTGTTAAGATAGTGCCGAACATTCTTAAATATTCTAATGTAATAAGTACATACGGTCGTGTACAAGTTTCAATTAGTGACTAGAAAAACAAAATTCTCTTTGGTACGAGTATGGCTGCGGTACTGCCTTTCCGGTAGTCCTGACCAGATACAATTTTGGGTCATACACGTACTGATAAGAATTAATAATTTTTGAGCTACAATACTGGATCTTCGATTGAATGGTTTATCTGTGGCAAGTCCCAACCCGCACTCCGGGGGATGAACTGACAGTCGTGGTAGTATTTGGAATTCAGGAATACATCCGTCACAATGTAAAATTGGTACTAGTACTGGTATCTACTTTCTCAATAAGTTGTACGGTTTTCGGTACCGTGTTCGGTACCAACAAGTTTACAATACTGAATAGGCAAGGGTGAATGATGCGATCCCTGGAGAAATGGGCATATTCCTTTCCTGGCCGGTAGGATACCGGAGGTATAAAGAACTGCTCATTCCCAGATTAATTTGAAACGTCATTCCATATCCCGATTCAGGTTGTAAGGTTTCCCTTCCATTCTACCCCAGTTCTGTTATCCAGCTTGTAGTAAGAAATTACTCCAAGTCAAGATAAATTTGTTAATTTCGAATAAAATATGGATTTCCAGTAATACAATGTATATTTAGGTTTTTGCGTTTTTCTACCTCAGCATTTTAAATTTAATTTTCATCCCTAGGGATGGGGTCGCCAGTCTTCGCGATTATATAATAGTTACGTCCAGGCCCACATAGCTGTTCAAACCCAGGTTCTATTATTGGACGAATATAAGACGCCAGGATTGGACATAAGCTAAGTGAAGTCATGCTACATTGTGGAAATCCTTAGTGATAACCGGGTGTTATTACTCCCAATTGACAACCAAATAGCAAATGTCTTTCGAGAGCCTTAATTGAAAGGACTCGCTAACGACATTTGACTGACATGATGAAGTGTTTGTCGATCACACGGTTGAGCTACTCTAAAGGTTAGAGTATGACTGCCAATTGTGGTAAAATCGACAAAAACAGTGTCATGATCTTTTGGGTACAATAATGAACTTTTGTTTACTGTTCGACAATGGCAGTGAGGTTCGCGCAATAGACGGTAAGACGTCCATTGCAATAATGTGCGATGAGTAAATGAGTTCATCAAAATTTCACGTTCAATTTTTCCTTTCCTTTCCTTATTTGACCCAAGTAGTGGGAATTAACCGTCACCTCGTTGCGGTGGTGGAATTGACTGTGGTCGTGTATTTTATGTGTTTTATTGAATTGAATTTGTTTTTATATATAAATATATGTACAGTTAAGATAAAAGTTTTTAGGAAGAAACAGATAGCATTTTTCAATTATTAAGTAATTTTTGATCGCATCGCATATTTAGAAAAGAGAGTAGTGATGGAGTTCAATATAGATAAACTCAGCGACGACGAGTTGCGCGTAGTTTGAAGTGCGCCACCTGGAAGATAAAGCTAACCAGGAGATAACTCAAGCCATGAGAGATGCGCTCGTGCGCAAATTAGAGGAGGAAAGTGATGATTCGTTCCTAGTTCCACGAGAAGCGCACGAGGCAGCGGGAAAGCAACTCCAACGAGAGATTGAGGCTTGCATCCAAAAACTGGCAAACCTGTGCCGGACAGTGGTGCAAAGCATGGAAGCCGAGGCAGCAATAGAGGATTGGTTAACGGAGGCCCGTGCAAAATTGGCACACGGGAGCGCACGTAAATAACCGGTTTCCCGTTGCACCACCTATGGGCATACAGGCATGTACGTTGGTGATGCAACAGTAAACCGCGGGCTAGTATAACGCGCGTGCAATTATACATATACCAGCGTCATTAGTTATAACATTAGGATTCGGGTAGTATAAAATAAAGTTAAATAATTAGTGAATTAATTTAAAGAAAAGATGAGGTTGGCTCAACCCCATTCAGATAAGTTAACAAAGTGGGATTGAGGTAGCGCCATCTATTATAACAGATAGTTGATAGGTTAAAATTAAAGTTAAAAAAAATAGTAATAGATTGGTTATAGAACCTAGAAAAATTTTGCAATAAGGATATAATGGAAATTTGAGAGTCGTAGATATCAATTGTTGAGAAAACAGCAGGAACCAGCAGACCAGGAGAAAGTGTACATCAAAATTACCAACGGCTGAACCATGAGAACGCACTAATGTCACACTGCTCATAAACATCACGAATCACAGCAACTAAAGCAACCACACCAGTGATAACAAATCAAATAATGATGACAAGTTAACACTTCATTATAAGGGAATCGATAGTATCCGGACATCATGGCAACCAAAGATCACAGCCATAAATCACTTTTGGGCAGCTGCACAACGAGCTGCAATATTCACTGTCGGAAGACGAGCAACATCTATGAACAAATTTTGATCGTGGAACCAGTCTTTAAAGCAAACAGGAGGAGCATTACGGTGTAACGTCCAAAATAATTAGAATGTAAACCAAATAAGTTCATCAAAAGCTCCAGAGGGGACAACTGTAAAAACAACAGAAAAACAGTCCTACTAAAAAAAGAACATATATGAAGTTCGACTAAAATATGACGCTGCTACTGGTGAGGTTAAGTTAAACTACAAAACAAAGCAATTTATGCCGTGTATACGTATGACTCAACAAAAAGTGTTATATATATTGAGCACACACCATTAATACGGGCAACCAGTGTCATCAAATCCGGGTGATCCAGTCCTGATGTCCCAGAAACCACAACAGCATCGGAAAGGCCACAGGAGTTCATCTCGCTAAGCGTCGTAAAAGCTTCAGCACCGTCAGCGTTATTGCGCATAAAGTCATACCACTGCGCTAACGCTACTGCGCTGCGCTCAGTCAAAAGCATTCCAAGAGGCAACATTAAATATTCGGTTGCCAACCCAAGAGTACGTGTGATGTTCCGTGCGTATGCGACCATGGGAAACCATCAAGAGATCAACATTGGTAATAACGTCGGTGCCTACTGCTTAGAGAATGACGTCGAAATAATTGATACCTTAGAAGTTTGTTTTTAATTTCATCTAAATAATAAATATAAAAAAAAAATAATTTGTTGATTGAACCTAAAATATGTAAATTAACTTGCAATAATTGGAATTTTTTTTAAACAATTTTTTTTTACAATTTTCAAAACTATATAATAGTAGCCCATAGTATTAAGATTTAGTAATAACTAGGTTAAGTGCCCGGCTCTGAGACTATCTCAGGGTGTGGGGCGTCCGCCACGTTGGGCTATCTAAAGACTGATTCCCTAAACCTCGTCCTTTCTAAATAGAGCATGAGATCTCTTTTCATCTCAGGGATTGGGTTTTCCCCACGCTGTAACGGAATTATCTATAATTCCGTCACCAAAATCTATCCCAATAAGATCATCTTATAATCACATGACATTGAAGATTATAATCTTCACCTATATCTCAATAATATAAATCATGCCAAATTAGAAAACATAAACAAAATTGTTGGCTTATATCTCTGAACCCATACTAGAAAATGCCACTCAGGTAGTAGTAGGTGATTTGCATGCTATGTAGTTGTTTTCCAAATCTGCACGACTTTCTCAAAACAATTTTTACATAATTTTTACAATCGCGGAGTAATGTTCTCTATGTATTACGGCTAGTATTTTCCGTTCGTAACGTTCATTTACGTTATACCATAAAACAGAACTATCAAATAAACGTCAACCATTTTCGTTTTACTTTGTATATTTTAGATTTACACGATAAAATCAATTTTATTTTGTGATAAACCCCAAAAACAAAAATATACAAAATAAACAAAATTTCCCTCCGTGTTGTAGTTATTTTGACCTTATCCACCCTTTTTATCTCAAAAACTTAAAAAAAAATTTTTTTATTTTCTAAGGGTTTATACAACAACAAAAGTTTATAAACACACTCAAAAAAGAAGAAAATTTGATGAAAATGTTTTCCTTTATTTTTGGATTTTAATTTTCAAAAAAAAGAAAAAACATGAAAATCAAAAATACTATAAAAGAAGATGAAAATAAAACGAAAGGATTTTCTTTGGCTGTAAGCCATTTTGAAAATATTTTTTTCGTATGTACAGACACATCCACATAACAACACATATACAGAAATAAAAGGAGGCAAAATAGTCGAGTATAGAAAAGGAATGTATTCATGAGATGTGGGATGTGGATAATCTACCCTTAAAATTTTCAATAGAAAATTTATGTGTATATATAGCAACGTGTCCTACAAAATATATATTGTACAAGGATACGGGGGCCTTTTTATAGAAAAATCACCATTGCATATTTTGAAACTTATAGTTTGTCGTTGTAGTTCTATATAGCATATTGGAATGGGATAGTGTAGGATGATGGTGCGGATTTTCCATTTTTATTCCTGTATATATAATCTACCCTTGCCACAAAAAATGTTCATAAAATATTTGTGTTTAAGGGAATAGGGACGAAAAACCGAACCGACAAAGTACAAAGAAATACATTTTTTCGAGATGAAATTTAACGAGGCGGATTTTCAATTTTTCTTGTATTTATAAAATATTATGATTGTGTTTTTGTGTTATTTGGCCAAGATGAGGGGGAATCAACCAGCAATTTGCATACGAGGGGAGAAAATTACAATTGACCACCGTGTGGTATACAAAATTTTGTGTGTGGAATAAATTTCACTTTATTGTCCCCTATTTGAATATAGAGAATATAAGGACATAATTTTAATTAAACTTATTTTTATAAACTTTTGATGCGGGAGTGAATGGAAAAAAAATATTTAAATCGATTCTTATTTTTTAATGACATTTAAAAATCAATAGGCATCAAATCTAGAAGTATACTAGAAAAGATTTTATTCGTATCTATTACTAAAGAAAATAGTCAAGAATAATTTGAGTTCAAGTTGATTTGGTCTTACCAAATCAGAGTTCTTAATTAAAATAATAAGGTTCTCACATATTCTCTAAGCCTGAAATTTGCCCAGATATGCAAATATTAAGACTGTTGATCATTGGGCCATTGGTTATTAAAGATGACATAGAAAGGTAATTACTGTGTTTAATTTGGATCTTTTCTATTATTAATGTTTTAGTATACCTGATTGTTTTCAGGTGATCAACGATCTTGAACTATTTATTTGTCTATAGATCTTGCTTTGATTTTTAATATTTGTCTTGGTCCAATTCGTGATTTGGGTTCTGCTGGCTTAAAGCTATGAAATAACCTAAAGCTTGGCGAACGAGTGGAGTCCAATTTTTTTAATTGGAAATTTGATTAGGCTATAATGCAGAGGCTATCTTGTTATGTGTTCTAATTTCAGTTTTGGTAAGGTCTTCGTTTTGGATTCTGCTAGCTTTGAAATGGAAAAGCACCATTATTTATCTTAAACGAGTAAAGAAATAAAATTCAGCTATAAATTTTCCATTAGATTCTAAATAATTTTTTGATATGGGTTCTGCCAACTATTTCTAAAGTTAGCAGACTCCATTGTTTTAAGTGGAAGAGATTTTGCCCACAATTGTTTAATAGTGCATTTAATTAGCCTATTATTAGCCTGTAGTTTTCCATAGAATCTTGAAATGTTCTGCTGGATGGGTCCTGCTAGTTTTAGAGACGTATTTACTGTGGCATATAGGACTTAGATGTCCCATTTGCAGTTTGGGTTTGCTGTTTATTTATGATTGTGAATTGTGTTTGACAAAAAGTCCCAAACTCGCAAATTGAGCAAAAAGTTGAGTGAAGAAGAAATTTTTGTTTAGGAAAACCAAGAAAAAACTCTTAAAATGCCTCTTTTTTACTATAATGGCAAAAAATTATTCTAACTAATCAAAATATGTAGACTCGAGATCCTAAACTTGTCTGAAATAGCCCGGCAAACTAAAATCATTATCTTTGGATCTCGCTTACCATACGCAAGAAAATTTGACTGAGTTATTAGTTCGAATATGTAGGTGAGACCATGAGCACGCAACTTTTCGTAAATTAAACTGCGATTTTGTCGTACGATTTTGTCGTACTCGCTTTTTTAAAATCGGAAAGACATTTACCAATCTTTAAAATGATATCAATAAGGATCTGAAGACATATCTATAAGGGAGGAGCTAGAATTATTATTTATTAATTATTTTTTCTGTTTTCGACGGGGATTAAGAAAAGTATAATTAACAATTATTTTAAAATTGTTTAGGCTCTGAGATATTCATAGTCAAACTTCGTTACGGTTAAACTTAATCAAACAGCACATTTGAAATTGTTGGTGGCTCTGGTATATTTTCTTAATCTATTTTTTCACAAACCTAATGTTAAAAATAGTTTAGTATCTACAGTTGAGGATTTTCCATTAATTAAATTCGTTTTAGATTTTATGGCCATGCTCAAATTACTCTCTTGGTTTTTGAACATTTTCCAAAATTAATCTTCAATGATATTAACAAAACAATTTTGATCGTTGATTTAGCCAATACCAATTGAACATGTCCAACTTTGGCTATATTTTCCAATGCTCAAGAAATTTTAACCAAATTCATGCAAGAAATGTTCCCAAGTGATGATCAAACGAAAGTAACTAATAAGCAATCAGCAAAATCAAATGACCAAAATTCTGATTGAGTATAGGAAAATGTTAGGCTTTTAAACAATTTTTAAAATTGTAGGTTTCATTAGTTTCATTAGTTAATTTATAATTTTTCCCAATTGAAATTTTTTAATTACCAATGGACACCCACTTATATAAAATTAGTACAATTTTACGAAATAGAATAACAATTTAAAATGGTCTAACTTTTTATCCATGGACTTCGGCACTATTTTTTGACGGGGGTCTTTCTTTTAGAAATCTAAAAATTAATTAGACCAAATTCTTGAATTTCTTGAACTAATTCACAACTAGTTTACAATTTAAAATAACTGTGTGGTTGGTGGATATAGAATTTGGAAATATAGTCACAAATTCGGAAATAATTTAGTTGCACAACCAACAAAATTCGACATTATTGTGGATTAGAACTGTTATCAATACCAGGCGAATCATGTGAATGAGATTCGAATTGAGTTTTTATAGCTTCAATAGTTTTGAAAATAAATTAATGGAAGGTTTCGAATATATGGCTAACTCGTTCGGTTCTAAGTAGATAAAGGAAATGTTTTTTACACCTACATCTAAGCATTGTCCAAATTTGGTTTCCCAAATTAGTTTTGAAAGAAGTCCTAGAATTAAAAAAGCTGAATAGCTACTCGAAGCAGGCATATTCTCTAATATTTAATTTTTCGTCACAATCATTTGGTTTGCAAGATAGATAGTTAGAAAACAAGTAGGAATTTACGAGGGTTTGAAAAAAATGTTTAATACTAAAATATAGCTTGAATGATTGGAGCAACACCAACTGAATTCTTAGCCATTTTCGTCAAATAAGGCATTTTACTTAAAAATTAGAATTGGCTGCGGGCAAAAAAGCAAGTAAAAGTCAATTTTATGTAAATTTTTCGATAAATTAGAATAGAAGAATAGCATAGAATAGCAATTAACCGTGGATTGTGCTGGTAAAAGCTATAGGAATGTGTTAAAAACACACTTTCGCGGTGAAGGCTAAATTCGAAATATGTAAATGCAATGCGTATGATGAGCCACTGAAACATTTTGTAACATACATATTTTCATATAAGTATCTGGGCACATTCTTACAACAGATGGCGCATAGATGCAGACAAAGAAGGAATATTTTAAAGAAGATGAGATCAGAAGATTGTAAAAATTCGAATATTCAAAATGTATTTTAACTTGGTATTATCACTGAGAAAATCAGGAAAGAAGAAGATTTAATTACATAACAACCATTTGAGCTGGTAATATGCCGCAGTTGAAATATTCAAACACCCGACCAGTCGCCTTTAAATGCAATATTTCACAACAAAAAAATCTAATGAACAAATAACTATACATTCTCCTCTTCATGAACATAGAATGCCCATATGACACAATAAAATGGAAAGCAATATGCAAGCCACTTTAGAAAATGGGCATCCCAAGCCCCAATCAAACCAATTTTTCACGCAGGAAAAAAAAATTCTCGAGTTTATGTTATTCGAATTCGCACAGTAACCCTCTCCATACTATTGTTTCTCAGAGGGTGGACAGCTGCAAATATGACGAAAAAACCCCCAGTGGTGATGGTGCTGCAAAATGATAGAAACAGAAATAAAATGTCGCCTTGTCTCGATCATTATATGAAGAATGCTGGTACAATGATCGAGATAAATATTTTTCATGAAAACAATATAAATCTTTATCTAATTCTTATTTTATTTTCATTAATTCTTACTATATTTGAACAAATTTCTCAGAAGTAGCAATTGGAACTATATTTGACGAAAAGTTTCAATGTTTAACAACTTATTCAGAAATGATAATGAAAGACACGTTCTGTAAATTAAAAAAAATATTGGGTTTCAATTTGGGTTACGACTTGCGGTTGTAAGACTTCTGGGACAATCACTTCATAATATATGATAAAATGAAAATTGCGCCAGGATTAACATCGAATACGACTGTATTCCGTTTGTATGAGATCCAGGAGGATTTAGAAAACCTTAAACAAATATAAAAACCTGAGCTTTTAACGTATCCACGCCCCTATACTGCATCAATATCGCTCATACAACGACATTATTGACACAGTTGATTTCATACTTCACTTGCGAGTAGTATTTCAAACCGACGCGATTTTTAACAGGCTTGCAATATGTTAGGCGTTATCAAAGAAAATTGTAAAGATTTTCTCAATTCGATAACTCACCATCATAACAGTGTGTCACTAGAAGAGAACTGAGATGGTAAGGAAACAATTTTTTGCCAGCCAATTTTATGCTTTCACCTCTCATCTATCGATTGCATGAAACTCATACAATGTATACATTTTTAGGCAGCCGAAAGTCGTATACGCCAATGATGCAATTTACTATATTTCAACCAATCGTCACAAACTACGGTCATTCTGTACGAATTTTGAGGGAATCGCACCATAACTATATGATCAAGAACGTTTTATTACATTTTGTATTAAAAAAATAATATCAAAGCCCCAGTTTTTCCCTTTAACCATTTTGTTCTCCTTGTGTTAAATTGCACGTTTATTTGAAAAGTAATTTCCAGAAAGCTATGGTCCAGCTTAGATCCAGAAAGCTCATGCAATCAGAGCCGATATTAATATTTGCGAGGCTGCCATGAATAATGCAATGAATACAAAGTAGTGTTGGGAACCATTGGAGGTTTTGACTTTTTTAATTTTTAGTTTTATTTTTTTTAATATAACTTAATTTACTATCTTTTAGTAGTTGTTCGTAAATGCTCAAAATATTTTCATAAAACGAAAAAGCTCTTATGAAAGAGTCTAAGCTACCATTTTCGGTAAAATGATTTCGGCCACATATCACTAACTAGGACCACCCAATTTATGAAAAACGCTTATGTATGATTTCCTCTTAAAATTTAGAAAACTGGTTAGGAACGAAATTATTGCAAAATTAATTTAAAAAACTTTTAGTTAATCCTGTTTCTGATGCATAAAAACTTTTCAAAATATTTGTGAAAACTGAAAAAGCTTTTATGGAAACTCTCATTTCCAAAATCAAAAACTATTGCAATCTCTCAATTTATGCGGAAAAAGCTTAAGTATGATGAAGTTTAGGTTCGATCAATTTATCTGTCTGGACTTGTACAGAGGCCGAATTTTTTGATAAATAACAGTTTTTTGCCAAGAAATGTTATTCGCGTTTAAATTTTGAAAATTGATCTGGACCGGTTTTGTTGCTAATTTAATTTAAATATTTTAGTGTTTAGCCGTTATCCTCGTAAATGATATTATTTTCAAAAAAACGAAAAAGCTCCTATGAACACTGCTAATTTCGGTGGAATGATTTCGGTCAAAAATTATTGGGATCTTCCAATTTGGAGAAAGTGCTTAAGTATATACAATAGTCCACCTCATTCATCTGGTCTGAAAAGAGAACCAATAACATTTAGTCTACAGAATACCATGCATATATGCTCTCACGCACACACAGCCACAGACATACAGAGAACTTTTAATAACTATTTTTTTTTTAAATTTCTTCGGTATAGCGACTGGAAAATCTGCAAAAATCTCGAGGTCAACATTTTTCATGATTTTACTACACGGAGAGAAAAAAAATGTTTCATATGATTGGAAACATCACGAATATAATTAAATAAGTTATAAATATGCTTGAAACTATGTTGCCAAACATTTTATATTTGTCTATTGTACAAAATAAAGTAAAAGAAAAATTAAATTTTTGTAAAAAGTTTTGTGGGAAAAATGTGAAAGGAAATTCTTTCGCGGTGTATTGTATACACCACGTAGTTAATCAATTTTAAATAAATACACTTTCAATTTTAATCTAAAGTGACTACAAAAATTTCGGTATTGTTCGGGATTTCGCTTTTCAGGATTTTATTTTCCAGGATTTTATTTGTCGTGATTCAGAATTCGATTTCAAGATTCCGTTTTCAGACAGAGAGCTTCTGGTATACATGTAAAAACATAAGGCACAACACAAAGATTCTGACAAATAATCGGTTCATAATCCTAGTAAGTCCAAAATATGGCCGAAGGTCATACTAGATGTTTTGAGCATTATAAGTTCAGTGAAGAAAAACAAATTCACCTGATGAATCTCTCGGCAAATAAAAAATTAAGCTAACCTGGAGAAAATAGAGGTCGCTTACAATAGAGGCCCCCCCCCCACATTATGTACCCGTTCAAGAAAAGATTAGAAGTTATTAAACAACCTTAAACTTTAATATGGTAAATCCATTAAAAAATTTCGGTCGCTCGCAAACTCGTTGGACACAACATTTGCTCCGAAACTATTTATGACAGACGGCACATTGCATATGGGGGATTTCTTTTAAAACATTTTGTCTCGTACATGTGGACATTTTGTTCGATCTCATTACGAAATTCCCTTGAGTTCAACCATATTGAAAATTATTAATATCAATAGAGCAGCTTTGGATATAGAAACCATCCTTTAAAAAAATCTCATTCTTCCGAATTCTTTATCGATGGATTACATCGAAGGCTGTTTAGCAATGATTCTAGAAATCAACATATATTACAGGATCGTGTAGAAATTTTGCATTTCAGTTACGTGAGTTACCCCACCGCTACCCACCCACTCCTATAAACAAAATTCCAGCAAGTGTCCGAAAACTCGATACAATTTTAGCACAACACTGGTTAATACCGAATTAGTTCGATCTACTCTGTGCGATACGTAGGTGCATGTATTCCACTCAATAATATTCACTGACGAAAAATTAAAATTTCAGAAATTTCCAGGCATTTGACTTAGCTGGATTGGTTTCTTACATAAAGCATTAATTTAGAACGGCTGTGATCACCTCTGTGCGGCTCGTATACAGTGTTTTGTTCTTTAAATTATTTTATTTCATTTCATAACTTTCACTCAAAACTTTTCCCAAAAATAAAACTTTTTCCATTTATTAGTGCTGGAAGTGTTGTGTCAGATATTTTCAAATATTATTACGAACATTTATTTTTTAGTGTTTTTCAAATTTACGTCCTTAATTTCTAGGTTAGACCAATGCGTATTACCAAAATTATTTTCAGAATTTTCATATGACTCATTCTCGAGTAAACGTGGTTATTTTTTAGTTTTTTCTCAGCAAGTATAATTTTGAAGAAAGTCACTGAAACGGGATTTTCGGGTACCAGGAATCGATTGCAATGGGTTCCGACTGTGGCCACAATCGTCCAGGGGTTCCTCTGGTGAGGCCCCGGCATTTTTTTTAATTTTCTTTTCAGCACTAGAAATTTTGAAGAAAGAAACGAAACGGGATTTTTGGGTACCAGAAATCGATAGCGATGGGTTCTGACGTGGGAAAAATCGTTAAGGTTCCTCTGGTGGGGCACCGGCACTATTTTTTAGTTTTTTTTCTCAGCACTAATTATTTTGAAGAAAGTTACTGAAACGAGATTTTTGGGTACCATGAATCGAGTGCGATGGGTTCCGACTGTTTGAACAATCTTTCAGGGGTTCCTCTGGTGAGGCCCCAGCATTTTCTTAATTTTCTTCACAACACTTGAAATTTTGAAGAAAGATACTGAAACGAGATTTTCCGCTACCAGGAATCGTTTGCGATTGGTTCTGATATTGGGAAAATCTCTCGGGGGTTTCTCTGAAGGGGCCAAAGTACTTTTACAATGGTATTTATCAATACATTATTTTTCGTGCTAACTTGTACCAAAATGTACTATTCAATATTTTTAACCTTTATTGTTGCCATAGTGTGTTTCGTGCTAACTTTTCGTGCTATCTTCACGGACATATCACAGTGATATGTTTTGTTATTTTAGCATGAACTTCATTCGGATTTATTGCGTGAGGTTCTACGTAGACCGATATTTTTAAATTACATTCAAATAAAATAATTAGTAACTCAAACATAAACCAATCTTTCCACGCCAATCTTGAAAAATGAAAATTTGAACGAAAAGCATTAGTTAAATAACAATTTTTAGTCTACCGCCACTTTTCACTCCTTCTTGCGTAGTCAAATTATAAACTAGAGAAAATTCGGTACAGATTAACGGAAGCGAATAGGTGTAAAATTTTCAATATTTTGCAATTTCTTCTTAACTTATTTGCTCTAAGACGATAAAAGCAATCTTTTAAAGTTTGATGCGGCTAACGGTGAATTAATAGGTCAAATTGTCCGATTTTAGAAAACAATTGCCCACATTTGGTAACATCACGAAAAATCTTGCTTCAAAATTGCTCATTTGCTACGTTAAAAATATTTTATTTTTAAAACGATAAATTATTAAAAAATTTCAGCAGTCGTAAATAATTTAAAAAAAATCAGGTTAATACTAAACCACTCTGGGTTAACTATTCATAACCCTAATGCTGCACCAGAACTTGTAGCACAATCCAATGAAAATGGTACTGTAATTTTTTACAAATTAATTACAAATTTGTTACACAGTTAGAAAATGTTTTACAGGTCCCGTTATCCTGCAATTCGTATGTGGGCTGGCGTTAGACAAAGCTACACCACACTTTTCTATTTTTGTTAATATTTATTGTATCGTACTGGGAGTACTGGAATTTTTTACAAATCAATTACAACATATCGACAACCCCCAGCAAGAAAGAGGTACCAATGAATTTATTACAACAGCCTTTATTATGGCTGTTGTAATAAATTCATTGGTACCTGTTTCTTGCACAGGAAGGAAGTTCTATACTTTATGATCGATTTTTGTGGGTGTGGTCAGTAGAAACAAATTCATTGGTACCTGTTTCTTGCATAAGAAGGTTATTCAATACTTTTTGATCGATTTTTGTGGGTGTGGGCTGTTGTAATTAATTCATGGGCACCTGTTTTTGGCATAGGAAAGAAGTCCTATGCTTTATGATCGATTTTTGTGGGTGTGAGCTATTGTACAAAATTCAGGGATACCTATTTCTTGTATAGGAAGGTAATTCAATGCAGAATGATCGATTTTGGTAGGCACGCTCACGGATGTTGTAACTAATACATGGGTATCTATTTTAGGGGTGTTACCTATACAGAGAAATATTGTTTTTCGCACAGTTTTTGGCAACTGAACTATTCCAATATATTGTAATTTATTTCGTAAAAACTTCTTGTATCAACCAGTACGATACGATGATTTTAAACGGTTGCCCCCCTTTGGGGTAGTTTTCTATATGTTAAATTATGCGATTTTATTGTAAAAAGATTCTAGTACTACCTCTACTATATACAACAAAAAATCACAGAAATGCAAAATGCGTGGTGTGACGAAAAATAAGGTTTTTAAAAATTCCACCTCGTAGGGGAAGCTTTTGGGGGCCCCCAGTACGATATAAGAAATATTAATTGAAATGCCAAAAGCATGGTTTAACCATAAATATGGGTTTTGAAGAAATGCACCTCTTATGGGATGCTTTTTGGGGGATGAACTTTGTCAATATGTTGTAGTTAGTTTGTTAAAAATTCCAGTACCACCCCCAGTACGATACAATAAATATTAACAAAAATAGGAAAAGTGTGGTGTAGGTTTGTCTAACGCCAGCCCGCACACGATTTGCAAGATAACGGGACCTGTAAAACATTTTCTAACTGTGTAACAAATTTGTAATTAATTTGTAAAAAAAATCCAGTACCATTTTCATTAGATTGTGCTACAAGTGCTGGTGCAGCATTAGGGTCATATATTGCTTCTTTGATGTTCGACCTCAAATAACGTATTGTTGAGCACCCCATAATGATAAAAAGATTTATTTCAACCTAAAATATTTAATTAATTTGTGCGTGTAATGCGCTAAACTGCCTCTTCATATAATTCATATAATTAAACAAATCAGTTTTAAAATATTATAATAATTTAATTTTTTTTTTGCTGTAACATTATATAGTATTCGTTTTGGATGACCATATTAAACAGCTTCTTCTCAAAATCATTTTTGAATCCCATTTCCTTCCACAGTGCCAAATTACATCCTAACTTATTTAGAAATAATCTAGATAGTTCAATTTAGTCATGATCGATTAAGAAATTGCTTAGTTCCGTCTCCGTGAACAATATTTAATGCCATCCCTCCCTAAGAATCCAATTCATGATACACAATTTCATCACCATCGGTTAAAAAAATTACTATATATCACTAATCACACTTTTCATCCACCATACAAAATTTCATTTTAATCTGTCCAGAAATAACCATTCCAAATTTCACCATGATAAGTTAAGGAATGGCCTATTGTAGTCCCAAACAGCTATATATATTCCAGAATTTCGATCAAAATCATTTTCGAATCCCATTTCAATCCATCATACCCGCAATTGAATCATGACTGTTAGAAATGGCTTAGTTACACCTCAGATGGCCGATACCACAACTCAATCACAAAATCATTTTGTAATATCATTTTTATCCAGCACAAAAGCCAGACAGCCCAAAATGGTTTAGTATTAAATATAACTTCCGAATTTCTCATATAAGGGGCAAGCATTACATTTTCTCATATTTCGATACCATGTAATCTGAAAAGTTGGGAAAACATAACCTTACATGACATGGATTTAACTAAAAAATACAGCGGCAATGATGCACAGGTGGTTTAGCATTTTTCGGAACTTCGGAATTTCCCGTGTAAGGTAATTTCATTTTCCACATTTCAGATTACAATGTATCTGAAGTGTTGGAGGAAAATAACTTTAGAAAAAGTAAATGACATGGGCCTACATGCAAAACACAGTGCTGCTATCTAAAAACAAAGTGCGGTTTAATATTATCCAGAACATCCGAATTTCTCGTGTAAGGTGAAATTATTATATTTTCTCATGTTTCGATACTATGTCATATGTAAAGGTGGGGAAAATGGCCTTAGAAAATTTAAGTTATACAGGCTTAACTGAAAAATTAGTGACAATGGTGAATAGTTAGTCCAGAGTCGTTAAAAATTAACCGGTCCTTACAATTTTTTCACGAAACACTTCAATCGACATTTTGACACGAAGAATGAACAATGTCATTTTCACTTACTATGGCTGCGGGCCAATAGTCGAGTAAAAGTCAATTTTAAATTAATTCATTTATTTTTCAAAAACTCTATGGCAAACAGATCGAAAAATCTGTTCTAAATCTGATTTTTACCATAGTAAACGATTTACCCGACCATTGGCCCACAGCCTTAGAGTCGATTATACGTGCGTGTGAAGAAATAAAACATTTCTAAATAAAATTGACTTCATTTAGTAAAATTTAGGTCAATGGTCATTATCATTTTAAAAGTTTTTTTCGAGAAGCCCAACACATTCAATTTTGATGGAATGAACACGTTTCAGCATAATCTTTCCACTATAATAAGAAATATGCCTACATCTGGTAGCGTCTCTGATATTCTTGAAATTGGTATTTACACTTTTCCTTAACAATTCTTTTTCGGTACGTCCTACCTTTGCCTTAGAAATTGATTGAAATATAAAAAGCAGACGGAGTAATCGGTGTGGCATTTTCAATTTTCATTGTTTACTGTTTTAGCAAAATGTACGAATTTTTTGTCGTCCACCATTGACAATTTAGAGTTCATCTATAAATCGGTTTAGGCGTTTCGAGCTAAATAAAATGTGGAGCGCGCCAATTTTATTCTCGCCAATCGCTTTAACTCGATTGCCATAAAACTACATTTTAAAAAATACTCAAAGTGTTCTTCAAAACGTAAAGTTTCTCTCACACCTACATCTAAAATAATTTACAATTTATTGTGATTTTTTTGGCTTCCTATCTATTTTAACCTACAGTACATTCACGTCATACGCTCAACTAAATCTGATTTTTCTGATACACCTTATTCATTCAAATTTTTTAAAATTGAACCAATTCCATATAGGATTTTAAATCTCATCTGCATTTCTTTCGAAGCTTTCCAGAATTGTATTTTCCAAAACTTTTGCAAAATTGCTCAATTAAATATTTTCTTTTTGTAATTTCAATTGAAGTTCCTAGTGATTATTATGTTAAATGTTCCAAACTGTCGTATGTATTTTCAAATTTATGAAACATTATTCAATGAGGTAAGATTATAGCGTTTAACACTCCACACGTGACGGAGGCAACTTGATTTATAGAGTAGAAAAAGTTATGGTACAAAAGCTTTACTTCAAAATTTAAAATAGGCGCACTTTCGAGGTACATCCAAATTATTTAGTCCATTTAGGAACATGAAACCCAAAACGTTTACCAAAACCACCCCCATTTTTAACACTCATATATACAACACTTTTACACAGCACAAATATTCATACAGTCCATAAATACACAGTCCATTTGGAGCACACACAACAATTATAAGCACAAGAATACACTTCGAACGAGCACATATGACATTAGATAGTGTTCATCTGCAACATTAATATGAAACTATTTCCAAAAATCCCGTACAATTTCATCCCCATCAAAAACAGGAAAAATTAAACGTCCCAGGTAAGAAAATTGTAAAATAATTATTGAAAATTTGAACACAATGAAAATTATTATGCTAATACCCAAAACATGTGTGACGTGAATTCAATTCAACCAATCAGAGCACACGAAATTCATTTTTAAACCCTCGATTTATAATACATCCCAAACGAGCATATGCAAAGTAATCAAATCGAAAAGGTGAGAGGTGCGACATTTATATACTCGCGTTTAATTCCAGAATAATTATAAATTGTGCTGGTATTCAAATTGTGGTGAGACTAAAATTATTGAGCGCGCAAGTAAATCATTTCAATTAAAAATGATTGGTCGGGTCAATAAAACATTTCGGATCTGTGTTTGTACTATAGATGCACATAATATAGACAGATGCTGTAGAACTATTCCAATTAATATATGTATTCTAGGTCGAATGCTTTCTAAATAACTGTATCAAATTTCTTTGAATTGATTATAAATTGGCAACCCAAAATTTATGTGCCAATATAACCCGAACACAAAAGACGACGACATAAATAACTCTTTCACTCGCATTTGGGTGACCTGATTTTTATGCAAAAATTTTTACCGAATATAAAAATCGTTATTATTTAAATGTCAATGTCGATTAAATCGGAAATAAAGGGTTAAATTAAATCAAAAAATATACAATACCGCCAAGCATGTACAGAACAAAACAGCAACAATAAAAAAAAAATGTGGATGATCAGAAAATTTGTGAAGTTTCTTGTTACCCTTAACCTAGAAAACAAAAAAAAAAAAAATGTTAAACGGCAGAATTTTTTTTTCCGTTTCCCATGTCTCCTTTCTTTTCTCAACCCCGAAAACAACCCTTTTATTATTATAATTTGATTTCGTCTGGATTTTTTTTTTATTCATCGTTATCATTAAAGAGATTTTTATCATTGACACCTCAACATAAATTTGAAATCAACGATTTTTTTTTGTTATGTTAAATTTTTCGATTCGAGATATCTCGAATCGGTGAACACTTGAATACTTTGAACAGAATTCTTAATGAACAAAACTATTGCAACCACATGTGGTGATGGTTCGAGTGCATTCACTTCAAATTTTATTTTTTTTTAATTTAACACTACGACCATTCAACTCGAGATTTTGTGTTGTGATTGGAAATCAATTTGAATAAATTATGATTGTGACATCATACATTATGATTACGTGTTTTCTCAGTGAATTATAAGCTTTCGATCGTACAAACCCGTATTTAAAATATTACGATTTATCCGGCAATTGGCAAAATTTTGCGCCATTATTGTTTATTGCATTTTTTGACATCTACATCGACGAGGATGTCCTAGAATTGGAGGTTCACACGAAGCAAGGTGAGAGCCGAAAAAAAATTAATTTACAAAAATTCTTTATCTTTATCGTGTTAAATGTCTTTTGTCAAATAAAAATAATGGTTTTGTGTGGACCTTTTGTTTCGTTAAAAATTTAGTTGATTTTATGAGAAAAAACAATTTACTACAGAAAGTTGATCAGCTATCGCAAGAATATACAACACTTAGCAGATTTTAAAATAAAGTCACGCATCAGGATATTCAAATCCGAATAGTTTTTAATAGTTTGTTTACAAAATAAGTTGTGTTTATTAAAAAATTCACTAACAAAATTTTCAAAATAATTAAAATAGCAGTATACCAAGAATAAAACAATTTCTTTAGCAAATCTAGTAGCCCGAAATAAACAAAATTTGTTGTATTAAAGAAACAATTTGAAATTCATATTAGTAGTTCGATACATACTCGACCGCTTATTGACGTTTGGAGCAAACTTCTGGTGGCAAGTATCGAAAGCACAACGGCAATGTATGTATGACCTTTCTTTCTTATTTACTAAAGGACTTAAAAACAACAAAAGTAGCAAAGAAAAATTTAATATACTCGTTTTAGCTAAAGTGTAAATCACAAAAAATATATAAATATTAAAGAAAAGAAAGATGTCACAATCAACAAAAACTTAAAAAAAACAGTGTTAGCTCATTGTGGAATACCACAATGTAAACGGCTTCCATATCAATGCATAAAATTCCAAAAAGAATTAGAAATATGCCACCTGAAATTTTAAAATGTAAAATTGCTTTAAAAATGGGAAAAGATTTTCCACAAAATTTTGTGATTTGTAGTCATCATTTCGACTCAAAATATTTATTAAAATCAATACATAGCACTAAACCGGATGTCGTTTATGTGTCAAAAGGTGCAATTCCTCCTGAGAATTAACCTAAATCATCAATTCGGAACGAATATTAAAAAGGGTAGCTGTCATTGAAAATGCTTCCTGGTTTGTAATATGCTATATAAATGTGTTGTTGCTACTATTTTAGCCTTTTACTTTTTTAAGTCTGAGTGCCAAAGATGATACAACAACTGAAATTTTGGAAGATAATACTCACTTAGATCCAATATTTTCAGATCTTGCGTTGCGATGTGTACCAGCCACTGCAGCAAAACGTATACAGACCGATTTAAGTTTCATCAATATCGCTTCACTTTGGAACACAGGAGCAAAACACCATGACAGGAATACCATCCATGGCTTCTCTAAATGTAAAGGTGGAGCTATGTTGGGATATTAGCCAAATTAACGATGCAATGTGACAATGAGGGATCGAATTTTGCTAACAATGCACAAATTAAAAACTAATTGCTCGTTTTCCGAGTTGGTCATAAGTTTTGAAATTAGCAATAAAACCGCAAAGCTTTACTTTACAGATACAATTTGGCTGCTCTCAAAGCTTATGAGAAGGCTTATTCACTGGCAATCAGAAGAACGAAACCGTACGGACTGTGTTGAATTGCACGGAGATTAAAACCGTGACATTATAAGAGCATGCATACATTGAAAGTAATGATTGGAGTATCCCCATATTTAACAAAGACTCCAAGCTATTGCAATTGCTAAAGCCGGGCGATGCGGTAATGGTCGATAAAAGCTTAATGATAGCTGATGAACTATCAAATAGTGGAATAGGAATGGTAAGGCCAAAACTTTTATTTGAAACATTTTCCAAAGAGGATGTGGAACGAAATACTAAGATTTGCTGCAGCTCGCGTGCATGCGGAAAGGGATATTGCTCGCTTAAAAATCTTCAGAATTTTATTTGAAAAAGTGGGGGTTTCGGTGATCCCTTACGTGGACGACATAATGACGGTTATTTGTGCTTTGTCAAATATTTCACAGTCAATATTGAGCTGTAGTACTTTGTACATATCTGGGAAATAAATTGTATCACATATATACATAAACTTAATTTTAGTTAGAAGTTCAATATAAGTCTGTAAGAAAACGTCGTCTCTTTCTACTTGCATAATTAAATTACTTTGGTCAAAAGAACTGAATATCACAAAATCGCACGATTTTAAGTTTTTTATGGACAATCACAGTTTAACTTGACCGTAGTAACTGTGGTTCTTTTTTAAGTTATATCTGTGTCCCTCTAGTTGTAGATAAGGTAAGCTGTCCAAAACATCATCAACGCCCAGGTTGATTCCTATAAGAGGACATTTAATTTCTACGAGTTTAAACTCGATGCTATTAAAACCAATACCATCAGGGTTTACCGCAATAAAAGGGAAGTGTGGAGAAATCATTAAACCACTTTCAAATAAAAGATAATGTTGTTTATATATTTCTTTTGCAATTTTTTCCGATGTCAACCCATATCTAGTCGCTGCATTGCCTTTGAAATTACTGTATACCGAATTCAACTTGTTTTCCCAATTTGTTGATTTATTCTTATCATAAGTAAACAGTCTATATGATATACTTCCCGTGATTCGAACTTTTCGTTCAATCAACCAAAAAGCACTTGTTTGGTATAACCGCTTCATCTACAGTCTTTGTTAGATTTTGAAAAATAGTGAGTCGTTTCCATTTAAGTATGATTCCATGACCGGGACAAATTCTTTTAAATTGTTGTGTTTTAACATTATCTCAAATAATTCAGTGTTATGATTATCACAATTATTGCTACAGATTTCATTAAGCGTTCGATCTGTTTTTAACAGTTTGGTTAGCTCAGATTGGGGGGTAGCTAAAAAGACATATAATTGTTACAAAAAATTTAATTATTTCTAACATTTTAAAGATGTTTGTTATACCAAATTGTCACAATACTATTTAACTTATAAATGTTTACCTTCAAGGAACTTGTGCAAGGCTTTATCTTGCTGTTGCTCGTTAATGTTGTCGTAACGCATAAAACATCTTTGTCATCTACCAAATTATACGATCTAGCAAGAGTTTGTCCAGCTTTTCCCCATTTTTGCTTAACCATACGGCACAGTGCTTGGAGATTCGGATACCTTAAAAATAAAATCACTTAAATTAGTTCAAAAAACAATAACACAATGATTTATAAATGCTTACCGGTTTATATACAGCAAACAAGCGGCAATGTGTTTGCACTTTTCGTCAAGTCTCGCTTTTCAGGAAAAAACATATCGCCAACAATCGAATTTTTTTTAAAATTTTCTAAATTAACTTCATGAGGACTGGAAGTCATAGCCGACGTTTTAACAACTAGTCCGAAAATTTTGTCGCCAGCTTGAGGTGGAACTATCCCAATAGCATGCAGCCAACCGACATTTAAAAGTTCTGTCCCTTCGCGAATTGGCCATAGCCCGTTGGAGAAATATTCCATTATATCTATGGGCGATGTACAAATCGTTTCCCCGAAATCACTGGCACTGTTTCTGTTTGTTGAACTAGTATCCATTTTAGTTTTACTGGAATAAATGAAATCATTACAAAATATATCAATTTTTGGATATAAATAATTCAGTTTAGAATTTCAAAATTAAATAAAAAAAAATTATAACTCATAACAACATTTATGTGCACTACATACAAACAAAATTTTGATTTTTTTTTGTACGTCAACCACGTATTTTACAAATCTAGCTTTTTATTTTTATTTTCAATATTTTCCAGTTCACTTTTAATGATTTAATTTTTTGTTAAATTGATATTAAATTAGATATATTATACTTACTTTCACCACCAAAGCTGCCAAAATATTATATTTGCATTTCATTATCAAACCTACCACCAGCGGCGCGATTTTTTAAATTCCAATCGTCAATAACTGAAATGTCAAAATTCAAGTGGTTTCTGAGCTGCACATTGAATGAATTTTTAGCCAACGAGATACAGGAATAAAAATTGTGTCAGAAGACCCACCATCAATTGTTCATCGTTTAACAGAAATTTGGTGGTACCAGGGGATTAGTTGCATACTATGCATGTAAACTTGTACAAGATCTTTTCACCCGCTGAACGTGAAAAAAGGTGCAATTTTGTCGAGAAACGATGTGCCGAAACCAAGAAAATTCGTATTTTTAATGGAGGAACGAACAAGGAGGGAATATTTATTAATTCATTATCCATAATCTTCATAATTGGGCCTGTGTTAGCCCTTAAGTTGTGCGGCTTAGTCCTTTCCAACACTTATTTAGATTGAACATGTGAACCTAAATAGTCGATGGAAAATTTATTGGTTCATTTGAACTACCACGTGCGATCAACGAGGAAGTCTAAGTTTCCTATAAAATGACTTTGATGAATTACTTGATGACGAGTCTTTACAAACACCTGCAAAATTTTTAGTGCATGTAGCACTAAATGCTGATGTAGCTCCTCCTCACTATGCTGTATTCGTGGATTAGAACGGGAACGACTATTCCATGGCCACCGCATCTTGATTTAAATCCTTTAAACTTTTTTCTGTGGGTTTATTATAAAGTAATGGTTTATTAACGAAAACCCGAGACCTAGCAGGAGATGCGGCAATGAATAATCGAAAAGACAAAATCAAATTGTAATTTTTATCATTTAAGATTATTTCTGACAAATCAGCTGTTTTACACAGTTGAAAAAATATGACCTATGTAATGCAAATTGCATTACATATTCATCCTACGGAAGCTTGCATTACAAACTAATGCACAAGTTGCATTATATCAGATATTAATGCTAATTGTATTAATTTTTATTGTATAGTTTACATTAAACTTTAACGGAATATTTTCTAAAAATTGATACATGTTATATTAAAATTTTACAGCAACATTGCATAAAAAAAATTTAAATATCCATTTGGAAGCATCATTTTTTATCATTAGTGGCATTAAAATTGTAAAGCCCAATGCTTTAAACAGTAAAGCACACCACATTAGAAATTCCCAAATAATTATATTAACACTTATATTATTTTGTATTTAAAGTATAAGGAAAAATCCACAGATTCCACCGTTTTACTTCCAACCACCTCGATTGACGTAAATCAATTTACGTCCTTACACTGCTAATATATGAAAAATATTTAAAGCTTATACTATAAACAAACACAATGCTTTAGCGAATTATTATAAATTCGCCAAAAAATAGTTAACTCCAAATTATATAGAAATTTTCTTTCGACGCACTACTGCAGTAATTTTTGATGCAACTGCATTATAAATATTTTTAATGCATGCTTTGCATCAGAATGTGATACACGATTGCATCGTATAAGCCTCAATGCAAGGGTTGCATTACATATCGCAGCAAAATTTCTAAGTGTGTAGCACCCGAAAATTTGTTAAAGGCTTTAAAATTAGTTTAAAATAATAGTTAGTATTTTAAAATAATTTAAGATGTATACTAATTCAATTTTCAATTTTTTTTATTTGCAATGCCATATGTTTTTCAATTAACAAACTTTTCTTCTCTTGTCACATGTTACATGCGTAAAAATACTCGAACTACACTAAACTGTTAAAAAGTATATTTTGAAATTGTCAAAATGTCAACTGTCAATCCATTCCATTACGATCAACAATTGTATTTGTTGTTGTTCTATTTAGTTGGAATTCAAAGAATTTTCTGCATTCAGCGCTGCATTAAACAAATTAGAAATTTAAATTCTAGTCAGAATCGAGTTGATCGAGATAAATTTTTTCGACACCAATTAAAATATCGTTACGTATCGACTTTATCTATAATCATAACGCCGTATGATGCTAAATTCGCGGCTTTAAAATAAATTTTCAATGTTTACCTAGCATTTCGTAAGAAAAGGGGAAGAAGGTTGCAATCAGAAACGTCAAAAGTGACATGCCCTCGCAAAAATCTTTATATTCCTTTTCAAATCATATCAATCGAGCAGAATGGCATGAATTACAACAACCAACTAAATTATACTTTAAAATAGTTTTCCTTCCTAATTCGCAATTCGCAGCAACATTTTAGGACCTTCGAGCCGGATTGTCATGCTGCGCCAACACAAACCATGTGGATAAGCAAATTCATACTACAATTCGGTGTTCAGTGTGCAGGCCTATTTTGTAATGGAAATGCCAACGTGTTGCAGTGAGATTAATTTAAACCTCTAACAGTCGAAAAAAAAGTCAAATCTCGTCCGAGAAAAGAAGTTGTGCTCTAACTGCCTATGCAAGGGCTACACAAATTGTAAATCCAGTTTATGTCGGGTTTGCAACAAACGACACTACACACTACTACACAACTCGAATCCGAATATCGAATCATCAACCGTCGGATCTTCACAAACTCCGATCACTACGAATCACGATGCACCACCATTCACGGATGTACTGAAAACTTCGTCTTTCGAGCTTCAGGATCCCAATTTAGCTTCAAATCGGAAATTACAGCGAATCGTACCAGATTAGCGAGAAGACCAGCCAGCGGCATTTACGATATTAGATTTTGTGCAAACGGGGTGCCCCCACTGCTTTCAATTGCCAAATTCATATTGCACTCAAAATCGATTAAACATTTTCCATCTCGGTCATAGGAAGATCATAGGTACGCTGCCATTCCAACCAATTGAAACGCTCAATAGCCACACTTGATGCAATTGAACTTTGCCAGCTAGTAAATCGGGTGAGTTTGGTATTTTAATGTAAATGCCAAAAAATTACTTAATAAACACATTTTTATTAATCACTTGTTTTTTGTTTCGCAAAATTATTTTGAATATTTTCAAAACGTTTAAAAAATCACTCGATCGATTTCGACTTGGTAGGTCGAAGGGGTATCTACTGATTTGTATAAATAAAAATTTGGTTATATAGTAGAAAAAAGAGAAAATAAATAAAAGAATGAGGGACAAAAAATAAGCAATAAAAATTAATCTACGGAGAGCGCAGGTAGGCGATGAGTCATCGGCTGAGTAACAAAATTCAAGGTATATTATTGCGTACGTGAGAATAGAAAAGGGCGGGGTCTGTAATTGGTAGAACCGGATTTCTCTCTGTTCGTTAAAGGATATTTTGGTTAAGAAATATTGTTTTTCGAATTCCGTAAGATTCTAAGGTATCTAAACGTCTGCCTTTGGGTTGTATATGTAATATGTCTAAATTGTTCAAGCTAGCTGTTTGATTTTCTGAAGTTAAATGGTTATGGAAAGTTGATTGATTGCAACCAGATAAATGTTCTTTAGCTCTAACTCCAAAATTGCGCCCAGTCTGACCAATATAGGAGAAACTACAATCATTGCAATTGATCCTATAGACATCAGATTTGGAAAGGCGATCAACTCTAGGTTTATTGTTAAAAATCATTTTCTTTATTTTGTTATTATTATAAAAAGCAAAACTAATATTGGTATAATTGGACACGATGTTGCTAATCCGTTGGCTTGTTTTTCCTATATACTCTAAGCGACGCCAATTTTCCCGCGTTGAACTATCCGGTGGATAAATATTCAAAATAATTTTGGGAAACAAAAAACAAGTGATTAATAAAAATGTGTTTATTAAGTATAAGTGTGTTTCACCAAGTGCCTACGGCAACTAGCGTAAAAAGTACCAAAAAATTACAATTACAGTTTCTCGCATCGAGTTGGGTACCGAGCCACCGAAAAATTTATCTCAGCACGTTCTCGCCTATTGCTTGTAAAATTAACATGTGTTGCATTCGCAACTCTAGAACAAAAATTGACTGCGACATGATATCGCGCCGCAAGCGCATCTTAATTCGTTTTCAACAGTTTTTTATGTTGGGATATTATTATTTCGACCCTTTATAGTTTTTATCAACACTTTGGTTTTTATCAAATTTTTTGATGAGGTGCTAATTTAGAGCCTTTTAAAACTATAATTAGATACTTTATTCCCTTTAATAATAAACATTGAAAATTGATCCTATAGTTATCTAAGTCCGGTGCCCTATATCCATTTTCAATGTACGCAAGCACGTTTCATCATTGAATTCTGATTTACTCAATATTGTCTTGGATTTCAACTGCGTTAAACACATTATTTGCGATTAAGTCTTATACACAATTTCACGTCTATTTAACGGACTATGGTTGGTTTTTCCGAAGGTAAATATTTGCAAGAACTATGTACTCAGAGGTTTATATGTTTGATGCAAAGGAACGGCCTACTCATTTCAAAACTTGAAAAGTGAAATGTTGTGACGATTGCAAGGTAACTTAAGATTTTCATTGAATTTGTTTAAGTTTACCATGAAGAGCTACCAGTACACCAGGACATTTTTAAATTTCATAAAAGTCGTAATCGCGCACGGGCAAGTATTATACAGAAAAACCCGATTCACTGAATCACCATATTATTTCATGATTAGGAAGAACTAATTTCTGTAAGAGATATGCAAGAGTTCACTGGAATTTATAATTGCTGTGTAGTTGGCGACTCGCTTCATAATGGGAAAATCACCAAACTGATGGACCAAGAATATGAGCGGGAATTTAGTTTTGGGACATATTGTTTTTGGTTTGAATCTCTATTCCAACTGAGTGAACCCAAAATGGGCACTAGGTCCAGGCTCTTGAACGGTAAAAATCACAATATGACATGAAGTGGATTACTGGTAGAAAGAATTTATTCAATCATTCTACTACTTGGGTATTATGAGTTATTACGAATTTCTGTAAATTTGAAATTGTGCGTATTGCTTGTGGTCTGAATCAAGTTTTTGATAAGTTATAGTAATAAAGGGTATTTCATTTCTAGGCATAGAATTTTGATTTTAAATAAAATACAGAAAATAATTTTAATCGCCGCGACTATGCCTTCATTAAAAGATGGATTCGTGACAGCCGCGGCTCGGCGTTATCTGAAGGTACAATTTTCGATCACTTTTCGCAGCATTTCTGGTTATATTTCGGCAACAACGCATCAATTGTTGGGTTCCACATGTTCAATACTTTCTAACATATCAGCGTAGACAAAACTGATTTTGAGCAAAAATTTTGCAAATGGATTGATTGATCGGGAAACAATTTCATACTTAAACTTTTTCATAAATAAGGAGATCCCAGTGATTTTTGGCCGAAATTTAAGGGGCCGGAAAATGGTTATGTACTTGTTTACTAAGCCACATTTATTATGAAATAATATCGGTCCAGAACAATTTTCAAAAACTAAAGCGGAAATGACGATTTTGGCTAATTTTTTAGACTTTAATTCGGCCTCTGTTTATAGCATTTACATGTTTTTCGATTAAAAACAAAAAGAGTCTAAATTAAGTTTCCAACAAAACTCGTTGAGATATTTCACAAAAATTCGACATCCTACGATCCGCGCTGATTGATTATTCGGAATAAAACTTCATTTTAAAGCATTTCCAAAAATTGGGAGGTCTTAACGAAATTTGGTGAAATTTTGGAATGAACTATATGTTTCATTCTAGCTTTTCAATTTTTGCAATGATATTGAAATATATACTTTTCAATATCATTGCAAAAATTGAAAAGCATTTAAAAAATTGAAAATTTGAAAAGTCAACAACTGCAAAGGCAATAAATAAAAATTTCAAATCTGTAAATGATTGATTAAGTTTTCAATAGGGTTTGACCTGGAACCACTACCCGGCGTAAAAGTTTCTGAGGCCTGTACTGGAAAATTCGAAAATTACAGAAATCCGTAATTCATAAGATGCGTAGAATGATTCAATAAATTATTTCAACAAATAATCCCTGCATTATCGTATTGAGATTTTATTGTCTATTTTACTAGCAATTCAGAAGCCTTAAACGTATCGTATTGGGATTTAGCTGTCTAATATCTTAGCATTTTGGGAGCCATGTACCTTTGTTCATTTGACCTAGACATCTCTGAGAATGGCGCTGGAAAATTCTAAAATTACTGAAATCCGCTTTAGAACAATTCATTAAATTATTTCTACCAGTAGGCCCGTCATATTTTATTGGGATTTTGCTGTCTAATTTCCTAGTGTTTCAAGAGTCTGAAACCACCATTTTATGTAATATTTGTGTCGATTCAATGTGAACCTCCTATTTTTCTTTTCTTCTATGTTTTTTTTTCCAAGAATACTCGATGCATTTAAGCAAGCAACCTATAAATTTAAATAAAAATTGTGAAATAGATATCGAGAGGCTTGGAAATAATAGAAGAATAGAAGATGTACAAGGAATCGACACCATTGTTTAATTTTTTGTTGTAATTTCTTACCAATAATTTTGTTTAGCAAGGACACTAAAAAAACGTTTTTGGGCTGAAAAGACTTTTGGCTTTGATACTCTACGTTTATACTGGCGGTAGTTTTATTGGTTATGCCTTTTTGCTATCATCAACGTTTTGATGAGTTACGTTAGAGAGTTGAGATTTCCTTGTTTTACTGTGTTCAGGAAACACAATTGCTGATTTATTGATTTTGCACACTGTAGCATTCAACGACTTCACTGTTGAATTTGGCTTAATCCATTTCAAGTTTTTTGGCTTTGATTAATTTTCTACTAAACGTTGATTGGACAACACGTAATCACTATATTATTTATAAGACCGTGTCTCCTTTGCCTACTAAAACGCGACTGATTACCTTTCTTTCGTTTCTCAATTTCCTTTCGCGTCTTCCCGATATTAATTCTCGATATTAGTCGATAATCGATTAATATCGAGATTCGCGAATGTAGATGGTGAAATAGTTCTATTCAGCAAAACGAGCAATGCCTCGTAATTAACGAGGAGTGCCACGAAATGAAAGGGATTTTAAGGATTTTGAGCCGCTACGAGTACTTAATGGTTTAGAAGGTTTAAAATATGAGAACGTTACAGGCCCCAACCTGAGAAAGTTATTGGCCAAATGTGCCTATTCTATATATCATCCATTGTTCCACTTGTTTAACTTAAGTCTTTCCACTGCTTCCTTTACCGAGGGTTGTAAATTGTCCTTTGTTATACCACAAATTTACACCGATTTCGTTAAAGCGTTCGACAAACTTAATTATAAAGTTAAATTGACGGGCTTCTTATTTAAGTTTACGAAAACAATACGTAATAATTATGTTATATAGTTTAGTATCCCACAAGGTATCCCATAAGTCACTTGAAACCGATACATTTTATAATCTTTGTTATTGATGTGGCTCAGTGTTTCAATTATTTTAGATGTCTTTTATATACAGATAGATCATGAAATGATCTGAAACTGAATTTCAACAATTGGTCTTTTATTGACATTAAGCGTGTGGAAACGACGTGAATTTGGCAAATTTTGTAATTGGGGTGTGTTGAATAAGTTTTTCCTTGAACCATACCGAAAACGCTTCTTAATGATTAATTTACAAAGTCTAGATGATAAACGAGAAATAGCATGTGCCGTGTTTGGTCGTGGTATTCTGTAGGATTAATTGCCCGGAGTTGCTTGGAAAGTTTACCATTTATACTCACCAGAGAAATGAAAGATTGCTGCCCGGTTTTCGCCGTGTTTCGTTTTGTAACAATAACTTTAGCAGCACGGAGCCTTCGTTAAAAGTTTTACCGAGTTTGACAAGAGTTTTAATTGTTTCGATTTTAACATTTCGAGAGAATTGTTCAAAAACGTTTATTATACAGATAAATATCTGTCGGCTTATGCCGGTAATAATTAATCATATTTGTTTTTCAAATATGTATTAATGTATTTCAATCAAATATAAATGAATTTACAGTTTAAATTGGAAAACTTTACCATCGGTGTGATTTGTGACCAGAACATAAGTCCTCTCAAGCTCAATGGTTCCGAAGTCATCAGTTTTGCAGTTTTGACAGTAAAATCCGAGACAAACATCAGTGACATGTGAATGTCTATACTATATTTAAACATCAAGAAACCTGTTCTTCACCATCAGCAAAGAAGAATCGTTCAAATATAGAAAACCAAGGCAAGTTTACCATACACTATAAACCACACGATATTCATCATTAATCATATTATTTCTTTGTTGGGACTAAAAATCGAGCAACGTGGCAACAACCACAGTTGGGCATTTTACATGTAAAAACGGTATTTAGATTTTACATGTAAGAACGTATATTAAAAAAATGTTGTATTTTGTAAAATATACTTCAAAAACATTAAAACTCTCAAAAATAATTGAAATATTGAATTTTAATACAAAAGTGTTTCAACAAATCAATATAATCATAATTATTTTCAACTTTTAGTTATCTTCATTTAAAAAATAATAATCATCTATCGTTTTACAATGCCATCTGTTCTCGTCTTCAACAAGCTCTAAAATCCAGAAACATTTGAATAGAACTTATTTTGAATAAAAAAATGTGTATATTTCTTTCTATAAATGTAGCGGAGAATTTTTAAACTAATTACAATTTGTCGTTGTCGTTATGTCAAAAACAATGGTCAACCGAAGCCAAATAAATATTTAATTAATACATTTTTTCCAATATGCATGTGCTTCACTTGGGAACTAGTGGATTATAAACTAACTCATCGTTTAAAATTTTTCGAAATTATATCGGATGATCGAGTACCAAATTCTGTAAAGACATCATCGGTTTCATAAAGAATCAGACGTATTCCTAAACAAAAAGATGCAGTGAAGTGGTTAATCTACTCGAACCGGCTGGAAATATTAATTTTCAAAGTTGAACCACAGCCAATGATTTTTATTCACACCTAATGAAACTATCACGCTAGATAGGCAGAACAAAGATATCGCTCACTATTGAGTTTCCCAAATACAAGGAAAAACTTATAGTACAAACGTAATGAGCAGCTGCACATTAACGATCAAAAATTAGACAATTCATGCGAAATCTAGAGTTGGAAAAGGATGATGCACACAATTTCAACAAGTATTCCAAGGAGATGTGCATTAAGCTTTCTGATTTCTAGGAATTGATTTCTTCGAATGACGTGTGATTCTAGTTTGATAAAATTGAATCGCTTGCTTGTTTAATTTAATCGTCTGGACTTATGCGGTTGCGCTTTGTGTGTCAGCACATCTGTTGACTACAATTGGGGCCGTATTCTTCAAATCGATGGAAATTTCCCCAATCGGAATGCAATTTGCTTTGAAATTCTCTATATTATTCGAATTTTTCGCCGGCTATACTTTAATCATTAAAGATTAAGGAATTTTCCCTTAGTAAGGGAAAAGTTATGTTTCTTAATTTAAAAAAGAAAAGATCTTTGAAAAAAATGATTAAAGTAGCCGGCGAAAAATTCAAATAATATAGAGAATTTCAAAGCAAATTGTATTCCGCTTGGGGAATTTTCCACCTATTTGAAGAATACAGCCCCTGTAGTTTTACAGTTGCGTAAAAAAATAATCAATATTTATTTGAGTACATTTCAGCCAAGCTGGCGTATTAACCTAGTATTAGGTAAATAGTATTAGCTCAAATAGACTAAATAATTTTATAGCGTTCTTTCGTGGCCAATTTCCCAAGCATGATAATTGCTAAGTAAAGGCTGCGAATATAGGCCAACTCATCGATAAACTCATTCAATTTGTAAATATCTAAAATTTCAGGAAAAATCACAATTTTTTTTAATGATAAAATTTTAAATTTGTATGACTTAGTGGTTGGATTAAATTTGTATTATTATTATTATTCATTTGTCAAATTGTTGTTTTTGACGGATATAGAAAGTGGTTGAGTATATAGTCGATACTTATTAGATTTGTTAAAATATGGAGCAATTGTAACAAAAAAGGAGTGTTTCATTCAATGTTTACAGTATGTGAAAAATAAGTGTATACATTTTACATTTCGTAATTTACGCGCCCGCAACTATGTCAATCACTGATGTGTCAACATATTGAACCAAGTATTTCTCTTCAAATTTTTAATTCGAAAATAATTAGACGAAAAAGTATCAACCCCTTACATTACCTCGCGCGCACCAGCAAAATGCAAATACATAAATTACGGAAAACGTAAAAAATGAACAAAATTTTTTTCATGGAAATCCTTAAATTATTTAAAGTTAGCCTACATTTTTTTGTTACGTTAGACACAAATTACATTATAACAATTTTCATTTTCATTTGAGAAAAATAAAAAGAAAATCGCAAGAAAAGTAAATAAAAATGTTAAGTAGAATCGCGTTTTTTATGTGTACTCTCGTACACAAGAAGCAATTCATATTATATTATTATTATATTTTTTTTTTGTAAATTCTACTAAATTAAAACAATTTTCATCATAATTTTTTCTTGGTTTTTTTCGCGACGCGCGCGGCAATGAAAATGAAAGTACCTAGGTAGATACGCCAAGTAGAAATTCATGTGAAGTGTAAATGTTTGGCGACAAGCGGTATGCGGTAATAAATTTTATGTGTGCACACCACTTTAGATGAATGTCGCGTTGATAATAGAGATTTTGTCGCGTATATTGCAAGATGACCCGTCCCAATGCATAGAACGCCCCAGTCTGTCCCCTATACCGAGCAACAACAAAATAAAAAAAAATTAGAAAATTCCTTGTTTTATAATTTTAAAGTACCATTTGTCGTCTTATATATAAACCATATACAACAGAAAGTATAAAACGGTGATAACATTTCTGTTTTTTTTTGGTGCGCTCTTATTAAATTTAATAAGAATATAAACGACCATTACGTAGAAGAAGAAGACGACACAAAATAATAAGATGATGGGCGAAGAATGGCGTGTGGTGTTTTATATCCAAAGCAAACTTTTAATTTAATAGAGAATTTTATTTCCTTTTCGTGGACAATAATTTGTAATGGGTTTGTCGACAAAAAGGGTTGATGATTATAGAAATGGCACAAAATTGTTGGTAGTTTTTGCTTCTTTTCGTTTATGTTAAATTTATGATATTGGAAGGACGTGATAATTGTTAAAATTAAATTTATCCCTTTTTCTGTTCTTGTGTTTTTTTTTGTTTTTGGTTGTGTTGTGCTTTTTGAAGGATTTTTAATTAAAAGGACTAGCGCGAATTTGTCTTTTTGATGCGCGAGGTATTTTTGATTGGGTGGTCTTACGATTTTTTTACGGCACAATGGAAATTTTTAAAATATTTAAATTTTTATGAGGAGTGTAGTTAGGTATTTCAGATGTTTCAGTAACAATATCGCGTTTTTCAGTAAATTGGTATTAAACATTTAAATTTTTTTAAATGAATTGTTTTTGTTGAACAAACTGTTAATTCTCGTGGTAATCGTTGTTCTCTTGATGTTTTTTAAAGCGAAAAAAACTTACCGAGCTTTTAGTAAAATTTTCTAGAATCCAAAAACATTATTCCTGCTTAAATTTCAGAAAACTTACAATGACAACTATTGTTTGTTGAAATTTAATCTTTAAAGGTATTTGAATTTTTTAAATTCTATATCATTTTGCAACATCATAAAAAAATTGATAAAGCTCTCATGTTAGTTGCCACATTTTGGTACATACATTTCTACCAATTATCGCAATAATCACCAAATTTTTAATTTTGATTATGATTAATTATGAAATTTTTCGGATTAAGAAATTCCCCCATTTACAATCTTTTTGTTTTTAATCTTTTTTTTGATAAACGCTATAATACTTTTAAAAATATTTCCATAAATGGAAAATCTCTTGTGGAGGCTTTTACTTCCGGTATCCCAATTTATAGAAAACCTTATAAAGTATCATCCCGATCAATCAATCCACCCCATGAATTGTTTGTTAAAATACAGTTTTTTTGTTGTCAAAAATCGTCATTTCCGCTTAAATTTTGGAAAACTATCTGGACCGGCATTGTTGCAAAATTGATTTAAAATCTTTTAGTTCAATGATTAACTTTTCAAATTATTTGCAAAAATTCAAAACTGCTATCGTCCGGTAAAAAATAAAAAAATAAAATAAAATAAAAGCAGATTCCAGATCATCACAATGGACACAACATAAGGTTCCGTGAAAACGTGAAAGTGGAAGCTGCCATCACACAGAAGAGCAACGAAGTTCAAAATAAAGAACTTGTGACTGGTTGGAAGGAACAATACTGATGAAAGTAACCGAGTTAGTTAGCAAATTACGTCCAAAAATTACACCGAAATACGAATATGTAAGTGCAAAATTATCACCTGGGTAAAAGCGATAATCTAACAAGCTCGCTTACTATCTACACGATTATAACATGCGACAATTCCAATACAAAAATACAAACTCAAAAATACCTATCACCACATATTTTTCAAGTTTTCTAGTTTTTACGTTTTCAATTTTTCAATTTTTTAATTTTTCAATATTTCAAAATTTCATTATTCCAAAATTTCATAATTTCAATAATTCAATATTTCAATTTTTCAATATTTCAACATACGCGGTTTACATTGCGAGTTGAGTCAACTTGTAGTTATCTTCAGGTTAACTTGTAATAAATTTTTGTAATGTTTTTATGGGAGAGTTATCTTAGAATGAAGTTCATAAAAGTTTAACAATGTCTAGATGAGTGCAGCTACCTTTAGGAACACTTAAATCAAAATCGGAAAAATTACAAAAATATGCTTTCGTATTAAGATTCCACTACTCACACAAAAAAGTTAAAACTAATTTTGTTTCTATTTCAGTTTAATCTTTGTTGTTGTTTTTCGAATACGTCTAAGAATTTTTTGGATTAGGTCGAGTTAACTACAAGTTAACTCTGACTGCTTATATTGAAGGTTCAACCTATAGGTTCAACCCAGGTTGAACCTTCTATGTAAACAGCATACATATTTCAATATTTCAGTTTCCATTTCAATTTCCATTTCAATTTTTTTTTTCATTTTTAACTTTGCGATCTGTTTTGGGACTCAAGGCTCACCCTGCTCTTCCACGGTTATGCTTTTTATGTCCTTATTTTACACCTTCTGGCCAACTCGAGGACGAACGGCTATAGGATCGATTAAAGACCATCTGCACATTGCATGCTCCATAGCAGCCTATACTGGCATAGATGATGGGTCGGCCCATGGGGTTTTCACACCGACATGGGGTCATAAATGTGTTAAACTTCACCACAGATCGAATTCTGTTGATGAAATTTCACTTTGCATCCTGCCCCTATCGGGATTCGAACCCGCGATACCTCCCAATCCAAACGCCAAAGCTTTAACCACTGTGCCATTTGGTCGGTGACCATTTCAATTTACAATTTCAATTTAAATTTCAATTTCAATTTCAATTATTTCAATTTCGATTTCAATATCAATTTCAATTTCAATTTCAATTTCAATTTCAATTTCAATTTCAATTTCAATTTCAATTTCAATTTCAATTTCAATTTCAATTTCAATTTCAATTTCAATTTCAATTTCAATTTCAATTTCAATTTCAATTTCAATTTCAATTTCAATTTCAATTTCAATTTCAATTTCAATTTCAATTTCAATTTCAATTTCAATTTCAATTTCGATTTCAATTTCAATTTCAATTTCAATTTCAATTTCAATTTCAATTTCAATTTCAATTTCAATTTCAATTTCAATTTCAATTTCAATTTCAATTTCAATTTCAATTTCAAATTTCTTATTTCCAATTTCCAATTTCCAATTTCCAATTTCCAATTTCCAATTTCCAATTTCAATTTCAATTTCAATTTTAATTTCAATTTCAATTTCAATTTCAATTTCAATTTCAATTTCAATTTCAATGTCAATTTCAATTTCAATTTCAATTTCCAATTTCCAGTTTCAATTATATTTACACTTACAATTGCAATTACTATTTCAATTACAATTACAATTACAATTACAATTACAATTACAATTACAATTACAATTACAATTACAATTACAATTACAATTACAACTACAATTACAATTACAACTACAACTACAATTACAATTACAATTACAATTACAATTACAATTACGATTACAATTACAATTACAATTACAATTTCAATTACAATTACAATTACAATTACAATTACAATTACAATTACAATTACAATTACAATTACAATTACAATTACAATTACAATTACAATTACAATTACAATTACAATTACAATTACAATTACAATTACAATTACAATTACAATTACAATTACAATTACAATTACAATTACAATTACAATTACAATTACAATTACAATTGTAATTTACAATTACAAGTACAATTACAATTACAATTACAATTACAATTACAATTACAATTTTAATTTCAATTTTTGCGAAGAGGCGCTGTGAACATTTGGTGACTTTATGCGTACTGGAGATGTGTTCTGCGAGAACTTTTAAAACCGTAGATTATTTGACATTCATTATAGGTTAAGCATCTATGTCGTCTTATTGCATCTATGTCGTTGGAGTATAGATGGGTTTCAATTGCTACAACCAAGAGGCAGAGTTCTTATTTGATTATGGTTAGTCGATTGAATATGACCTGATGTATTTGAAAGGGAAAAATTGATCAATAGCAGCTCCATAGCAGCCTATACTGGCATAGATGATGGGTCGGCCCATGGGGTTTTTACACCGACATGGGGTCATAAATGTGTTAAACTTCACCACAGATCGAATTCTGTTGATGAAATTTCACTTTGCATCCTGCCCCTATCGGGATTCGAACCCGCGATACCTCCCAATCCAAACGCCAAAGCTTTAACCACTGTGCCATTTGGTCGGTGACCATTTCAATTTACAATTTCAATTTCAATTTCAATTTCAATTTCAATTATTTCAATTTCGATTTCAATATCAATTTCAATTTCAATTTCCAATTTCCAATTTCCAATTTCCAATTTCCAATTTCCAATTTCAATTTCAATTTCAATTTCCATTTCCATTTCAATTTCAATTTCAATTTCAATTTCAATTTCAATTTCAATTTCAATTTCAATTTCAATTTCAATTTCAATTTCAATTTCAATTTCAATTTCAATTTCAATTTCAATTTCAATTTCAATTTCAATTTCAATTTCAATTTCAATTTCAATTTCAATTTCAATTTCAATTTCAATTTCAATTTCAATTTCAATTTCAATTTCAATTTCAATTTCAATTTCAATTTCAATTTCAATTTCAATTTCAATTTCAATTTCAATTTCAATTTCAATTTCAATTTCAATTTCAATTTCAATTTCAATTTCAATTTCAATTTCAATTTCAATTTCAATTTCAATTTCAATTTCAATTTCAATTTCAATTTCAATTTCAATTTCAATTTCAATTTCAATTTCAATTTCAATTTCAATTTCAATTTCAATTTCCAATTTCCAATTTCCAATTTCCAATTTCCAATTTCCAATTTCCAATTTCCAATTTCCAATTTCCAATTTCCAATTTCCAATTTCCAATTTCCAATTTCCAATTTCCAATTTCCAATTTCCAATTTCCAATTTCCAATTTCCAATTTCCAATTTCCAATTTCCAATTTCCAATTTCCAATTTCCAATTTCCAATTTCCAATTTCCAATTTCCAATTTCCAATTTCCAATTTCCAATTTCCAATTTCCAATTTCCAATTTCCAATTTCCAATTTCCAATTTCCAATTTCCAATTTCCAATTTCCAATTTCCAATTTCCAATTTCCAATTTCCAATTTCCAATTTCCAATTTCCAATTTCCAATTTCCAATTTCCAATTTCCAATTTCCAATTTCCAATTTCCAATTTCCAATTTCCAGTTTCAATTATATTTACACTTACAATTGCAATTACTATTTCAATTACAATTACAATTACAATTACAATTACAATTACAATTACAATTACAATTACAATTACAATTACAATTACAATTACAATTACAACTACAATTACAATTACAACTACAATTACAATTACAATTACAATTACAATTACGATTACAATTACAATTACAATTACAATTTCAATTACAATTACAATTACAATTACAATTACAATTACAATTACAATTACAATTACAATTACAATTACAATTACAATTACAATTACAATTACAATTACAATTACAATTACAATTACAATTACAATTACAATTACAATTACAATTACAATTACAATTACAATTACAATTACAATTACAATTACAATTACAATTACAATTACAATTACAATTACAATTACAATTACAATTACAATTACAATTACAATTACAATTACAATTACAATTACAATTACAATTACAATTACAATTACAATTACAATTACAATTTTAATTGCAATTTTTGCGAAGAGGCGCTGTGAACATTTGGTGACTTTATGCGTACTGGAGATGTGTTCTGCGAGAACTTTTAAAACCGTAGATTATTTGACATTCATTATAGGTTAAGCATCTATGTCGTCTTATTGCATCTATGTCGTTGGAGTATAGATGGGTTTCAATTGCTACAACCAAGAGGCAGAGTTCTTATTTGATTATGGTTAGTCGATTGAATATGACCTGATGTATTTGAAAGGGAAAAATTGATCAAAAAAGAGACCTGCATCGGCAAGACAACACGCGCTATAGTATTCCAAGTAAGATACAATTCGAAAACAACAACTCAACCAATCCCATGAATTCTACAAATTATTAGAAAAGGTGAGCACACAAACATGCCTCACTCAATTTAACAGCCAAGGTTGCTTCAATCAAAAACACAATCATATCTCTGGCCCTATTCTTGCCTATGATAATATTTTGCTGGATTGGGGTCGACCACATTAATATAAAATTTCGTAGCCAATCGGATAACAGAAATCCATAACTAGACAAATCCAGCTCAATGGCGCTATGTGAGAATGATAACTTTGCTGATGGTGCTTCAAGAGATATTGATACAAATATACTATGATGGATCCCAAATGGCTGCAACTTACATCTAAACACTGACCGAATGAAATGAGCTCTATGATGGATATGGATCTCGAAACAAACCGAATAATGATATTAACAATAATAGCAAGAACAAATCTCTTCCTTGGTTTGGTTAAAACAATTCACAGCTGCTTAAATAATCAGAATCTGATTTCTATCGTTCTATCTTGCTAAAGAAATAGAACGCTCCCGTGATGAATTAATTAGATGATGATCTCAACCTTTCTATAGATGAGCGCTTGTTACTGTTAGTAGGAGACCGTACAGTAAATTCAAGTTAAAGTTATTATGCCCGAAATCTGATTATAAAGCCTTCACATCGTTTGACTAAGTTATTTATAGAAGAAACAAATATTAGATCGCAAACGGGAAAACAGTGTTTGTCTCGATGACTTCGTTTCATCACCTCAACGAAACATCAATTAATGCAAGCCTACTAAAAGGACGATCTTCACCATCGCACTTTTCGAAAGGTCTTGGAACTAAATCTTACAAGGAATACGTAGTGTTTTTCGAAGGGTTACTACCAACAGCTTGAAAAGAATAAACAAGCTCGACATCAAGCTAATGTTGACCTCCAATGAATATTAGCTGGCTCGTCGTTGGATACTACTACAAAAAAATGGTTCTAGAGTATTGGAAGCGCTGGTCAAAAGATTGTTTAAACGAGGTATCACAAAGAACTAAATGAACTGATGAAACAGCTGATTGTAAAACTGGACATCAACAGTAGCTTGTCTTTGGGAAGGATAATTAATCTATACATTCTGGCAGAAAAGATTTGATTAGGGTAGATGCAGTAAAAGAGGGTACAGATTCGATATTCAAAAGACCCATTACAAAAGTAAGTGTTTTACTTCTCGTTGATGAAAAGCCGCATAATAAGTCAGTGATTGAGTTGCGCGTACCATACTTTCATAAGGCTACCATTCTCGCACTTTTACCATTACTGCAATTTAGCTTGGTAGCAATCACTATAGGTATACACTTTCTAAGCCAGTAGAAAGCCAACTGAAATTAAAAATATAAATTAATTTTAAATCAAAAGCTCAAGCCATATAGCTTTAAAGCGAGAATGGAACCACCTTGTCAACTGAAAACTGATAAAATATTTCGAAATTAATAGAAATCCTTTTCAGTTGACACCAGTTAACATCAAAAGTAAAATCAAGCTAAAATTCAACTTTCCAATATTAAGTTTCACAAGGAATTCGGTACCTTCATTATAATACTTTACAAGAAACAATTTTTCGCGAATATAAAATATTTAAATTGAAAAAAGTTTAATTTCCCATAAAATTAACACAAAAAACAATAATAGCAACAACAACAACAAATAAAGTAATTTTTAAAAATTAATCAATTTAAAATTCAAATTTTCACCGAAAACGAATATCTCTGTACAACAATACAACAAACTAAAAGCCAGTATCAGATCCACCCCTCATATTCGATTTTATTTGTGCCTGAGCCTACCCCCCCGCAACACTATATAGAATATTATGTATCGTGTACTCTAAAAATTTTCTTATTTTCTACCTTCCAAAATTCCTCTTACTCCGTCCGTATATCCTTCAGAGTGGTACCACTGTTGGTGTTGTTGTTGTTGTTGTTGTTGTTGTGTATCGGCCATTGTACTTTTCATTTTATTTTGTATTTGATATCCTTTCTATTTTATCCTTTCTCGAAATCCTCGGCGAGAGAGACCGATTTTATATTTATATCCTTTTATGTATATCTGTATGCATTATACATAGACACTCACACACATACCGCCTCAGTCATATCGTGTATATAGATACGAATACACATACAGAGATAAAATATTCTGTACAATTTCACCCTCGCACACACAAAATTGAGCGACCTTTTTAGTTGTGCGGGCCCCCCTCCCTCTTTAAATTGTATTTCGTCCTCTTTCCTATTTTTATTAGTATTATTGATACAGAAGTCCTTTTTTGTACTCTGTGTGTGCTGTAAATATAAAATATTTTACTTTTTTGTTTGGTTTCAGCGTTACTGCTTGATGTATATGGGCGAATATAGCTCTATAGGTAGGTGGTAGATACATAATGTAAATAGGGAGCATGAGGGATAATAAGGATATCTCCTCCCATCATTTAACATTTGGAAATCATTCGCAATTCGTCCTATTAAACTGTGTGCGACTACTACACCACTATTTTTTTGCGAATATTGATTACAGATATGTTGGTGGTGTATTGTTGGTTATGTGCTATGAGGGTTTGTCGATACTCGACTCGTATATATATATATATACATACGTACATACATAATATATAAATGAAATTGAAATGCGAATTTAGACGGGAAGGATATAAAATGAAAATAAATGAAAAAACAGGACATTATTTGGGATATACTCTCGTAAATATATTTTATGTTCATAAATAAAGTGAAATGGATTTTTCAATTCAAATATTTTTAATGGATATGCACCATACAATAGGACATTTCAGGATAATTAAGGGTGGTACGTATATATGGCGATGTTTATTAATGGTATAATGGTTTCTATTCCGGATTAGCATTGGTGATTTCATCTTTAGGTCTATGTAGTTTTGTGTGATTCTTCGTTTCATAGTGTCACGGTATTGATGAATTTGACGTTTCATGTCGGTCAACTTGCTTTGGATTATTGATTTTTCTTGGAAGTGAAGACGTTAGGAATTGCTACTTTGATAAATACAAATCGTTACATAAATTTTTTGGTTGAACCGCCACACTATCCTTCCTCCAGTGATTGAACAAGAACGATACACTTTATGGAAAACGAGTTGGTTTATTTATAATTCGTCCTGATCTTGATTAAAATTGTTTAATAACGTCTGGTGTGAAAGTTACTCGTTTGCGGGTTGCGAAATTTTTGGCGATGAACTAGTATTCTGTATATTGTATAATGGTGTCGATGTACCCGTTAAACACGGTTAAAGTTGGTTTATTGAAACTGTTGATTCAACACCTCTGATTAATGGTTAAAATAATGATTGATTAATAAAAAACTCCAACTCTTTTGATGACTGGAAAAGGTCCCTCATAAAATGGTTGTAAAGGACGTCGTAATCCATCCGTCCTTACTGAAGCAGATTCGCAATTTGACAGATCTTTGGAAATGTAAATTAGATCTTTGGCATGTCGTAAGGCTGTTGATGGTTGTATATCCACCCTACCATACACTAATTCTGCTGAAAAGCTTTGGTAATCCTCCTAAATGCATTTCTTGGTCCGAGTAAAATTATTGGAAGAGCTGTTGTCCACTGCGTATTTGTTGCACACATAATAGCAGCTTTTAACGTTTGGTGCCATTGTTCAATGATGCCGTTACATGCAGGGTTATAAACTGTCGTTCGTTTTTGTTCAAATCCTAATCCATCGTGTTTACCTATCAATCATCGTAAGGCAATAAATTTTGTCTTCGCAGAAGATGGAAGAGGTTCAATAATATTGATATGTGCTTCTTCAAATCTATAACTGGTTGGTTAACGTGTTTGGTAACTTTGCATTTGCCATTCATTGAAGACCATATGGACTCTTTCGTAATTTGTTTTGTATAGTTGCTCTAATTCCGGGATGTGATATAAATTATGATAAGAGTCAAAAATTTGGCGTCGGATTGTTTTTGAAACAAGTGGACGTTGATTGCCATTCGAAATGTCGATCTAAATTTGGATTTGATACGATCAATGCGAAAAGTTCTTTATCTGATTGTTGTGCTTCTGCCAACAAAACGTAATCAATATTGTGGTTTAAATGTCTAATTGTTGAATCCGTGATAGTGTGTCGGCAACACAATTAGAACTTCCCGAAGTGTGTCGAATATCGGATATAAATTATGCTATTAAATCAAAATGGCTTCGTTGTCTAGGTGAGGCTAATAAAATGTTTGAAGTATTTGATTGCTGCATATGCTGCCAGCAATTCTTTGTCGTATGTGCTGTAGCGTATTTCAGTCGCTTGAACCTTACGCGAAAAGAAAATGAAAGTTCCCAACATTTTTTTGTAAGCTGCTGTATACTTCTCCTATACAGATGTCCGAGAAAATTTTACTAATTTCTTTACGAATTGTTTAGCAAAATTTTTAGTAATAAATTCTCGAATCGGATGGATCACGAGAAGTATTCACTAAGCCACATTTGCCTTTATATGTATTAGTTAGAAAACCTTGTATAAGACAAAACTACAACGTTTTTATTATAAATTTGATTTAATTTCAAAAGAACGTTACATATGATTTTAAAAAATTCAATAAACATATATCAAAGATTAAAAATGTAAAAACTAATTACACAGTACTAAAACCCATCAAAAAAATCGTGTAACTATTCTTAAAATATATGCCAACAGACCACCTAACACTATTGAATTAAACAAACCCACAACTTAGAGACTTATTTTAACTTACGTAGCATTCTGTATAGTGCAATAGACGGAAGCTTTCTTATTTCGACAAGAGACCTAAAGACCTATATAAGGATCAACAAGCTGCTTCATCATTGTTCTCGAAAAAAACCTCGATAACGGAACTCGATTTAATGGACGCTTGATTTAACGGAACATTTTTTTTATTTTTTTTTTTTCGGATAATCCCATATTTCGGTTTTATATGCTGAATAGAAATGGGATTCCTAAATTATTTTTGGAAGAAGTTCTGGAATATGGCCACCTGGGATGGAACTCGATCAATTCTTAACCGATTATGATGAGATTGGGTATGTTGGATGTAAATGGGATTGAAGGAAACTTTGGAATATTCCTGGAGATTTTGCCACATGGCCACATACATAGTGCAATACATTGAAGTTGGTAAATTTCACAAAAATACGCCACATGTCTATGCGGATCGTCACAGTGCCCCATTCTGGCCCTTTTATTTTATAATAAATAGAACGAAAAAGTCCGAGAAAGGAAATTCTGTGATGCGAATCCTGGAAAATGACCACCTGGGTCAATTCTTAACCGATTATGTTTGGATTGGGTATGCTGGAAGGAAATGAAATTCTTAAATGTTTTTGGAAGAAATTCTAAAATATGGACGATTGGGATGGAACTCGATTAATTTTTAACCCATTAGGATAAGATTTAACAACTTTAATCTTTTGCACTATGTATGTGGCTAAGTGCCAAAATCTCCAGAATTCGCTCCACAGAATTTCCATTTTCGGACTTTTTCGTTCTATTTATTATTAAATGAAATGGCCAGAATGGGGTCCCTGATGATCCGCATAGACATGTGGCGTATTTTTGTGAAATTTAACAACTTCAATCTATTGCACTACGTAATTGGCCATGTGGCAAAATCTTCAGAAATATTCCAAAATTTTTTCGAAAATCATTTAAGAATCCCATTTACATGCAACATACTCAATCTCATCATAATCGGTTAAGAATTGATCGAGTTCAGTCCCAGGTGGCCATATTCTAGAACTTCTTCCAAAAATTATTTAGGAATCCCATTTCCATTCGGCACATAGTAGTAAAGTTTATTGTATTTTCTTGGGCGCTATCAACTTATACATAATAAAGTCACCATTACTGATAATAATTGCCCATACTATCAACCAAATTGTCTGCAAACTGTGGTGATAAATTGTTCCATATCTTCCGGACAACTCGCGCTATGAGTGGCCATAAAATTTGATCAGATTGGCATCAGGTGACTGAGATGACGAATTCAATGTTTTGATGCCCGTGACTTTTTCCATACAATTTCGGGATTTAGCAAACACTATTCCTAAATTTGATGGGAGTGGTCCTTGTAAAGTTGAAACATGGATAAATTATTTTGAACGAATAAGCGCATCAAACAATTTAAACCCGTTTCAATGTTTAAGCTTCGCGAAACAGTCTTTAAAGGGTACAGCGGAGAAAGCAACTAAATCAGCGAGGCAAATATTATCCGGGGAAAATTAAAGACGTTTCTTCAAGCAGAATTTTGTAGCAAAATTGCAAGCGCTGAAGTGCATAGACAGCTGAGACAACGAAGGAAGCGGAGAGAGAAATCACTAAAAGACGATATTTATGATATGATTTTATGATTTAGTTTAAAGCCAAACAATCAAGACCAAGAGGTTCCATCGCAAGTACTACGCTGTTTTAAACTCAATGAAGCCATGCAAAAATGATCATTGTTTCAACTGTGGAAAAGTTGGACCCCAGTCAAAACATTGTCATTAGAGAGTGAGGGATCGAGATATTTTAAATGCATGCAATTTTAAGATAAAGCTTCAGAGTGTTCAGAGAAAGTCGCAATTCTTCATCAAATCAAGCAACCAGAGATGAGTGGGTTAACCGATAAGTCGTGTTTAGCACAGATGGAGGAAAGTTCTAATTATTGTAACGTAGATCTTAATGGTAAAATCATAGACACCGGAAGTGGCTTCATAATAATTAGAGAGGATGAATTTCGACAACTAGGATTGCAGTACTCTGATTGTGACACGGATGAACTAAATGGGATTGGAAAGGCAAAAATAAAGTCGTTGGGCTCTTTTAGATGTAATTTAAAAACTGATGATGAAATGTTCAAAGCTTCAGTAAAAGTAGAAGAATCGGGCATGTTAGCAGTAAAATTTATCATTCGATACGATATTTTGAAACAAGCCATTTTTTATACAGAAGATAGTAAAAGTCGCGTGCGAAAATACAATAAAAAACGGTTTTCCTTTCAATTGTTTATTGTTAGTTAAGAAAGCAAATGAGTTAAAATGGGACACAAGAAGTATCCAAAGATGTTCAAGATTTGGTTAGTCCGTACGAGGCTTCCAAAGTTGAAGAAGGCCATTTTTCTCTAAAAATCATCCTCAAAACCGATATTCCAATTTTTCAACCACCTCATCGTCTTAGTTTGGCTGAACAAGAAGAAGTTAAACGACAGGTTTCAGCATGGATGAACGATGAAATAGTACGAGCCAGTGCTTCAAAATATGCCTCGCCAATCGTCTTAGTGAATGAAAAGGATGGAGGCAAGATGATCTGTATCGACTAAATCATCAAAATACTTTACGACGAAAATAGCAGAAAATATACGGCTTTGCTAACGCCGTCCGGACACTATGAGTTTTGTACAGTTCCGTTTGGTCTATGTGTGCACCACCAGTTTTTCAGCGCTACATAAATCTAATTTTTAAGAGCTTAATGTCAGCTGGCCGAGTATACTGATTTATATATCGTCTATATTATATTATATGTCTAATAGTTGATACAGAGACGATAGAACAAAACTTGGAGCTACTAAAGTTGGTAATGTAGTTATCGAGGGACCACGGGTTAAACTTTAATTTGGTCAAATGTGCGTTTTTATTTTCATTTGTCGAATATTTGAGCTGTTATGTCAAGGACGGTAAAGTAAAACCATTGGCGCCCGACCGCTCACCGAAATATTATAGAAAGAACCGAAATTCAAATTCACTGAAATTGAACGCAACGTGTATTCACGATTGAAGCAGATATTAGTATGAGATCCTGTTCTTAAGATTTTCAACCCTGGAGCAGAAACGGAGCTCCATACAGATGTGAGTCAACTACGTTATGACGCAATATTGTTGCAAAAAGACAATTTTGATAGGAAATTTCATCCGGTTTATTACTATAGCCGGAAAACTACTGATGCCGAATCACGCTACTGTATAGTTATGAACTAGAAGTATTAGCAATTATCAGAGCTCTTATGATAAATTAAGAGTTTATCTTATTCAAATTTCTTTCATACTCACGAAGGACTGTGCTGCGTTTAAGCAAACGATGGCGTAGAAGAAAATTGCAGCGCGAATAGCCGCATGAGTTCTATAACTAGAAGATGATGTATAATGAAGCACGTAGACGCATTAAGTAGAAACCCATCGGTATTAATATTATTCTCAAGTGAGATGTTGGAAAGTATAAGGTGTGCTCAAGGTCACGATGATAAACTAAAATTGGTTAAGCCATTGTTACAGAAAAATGTATGCTAGTTGAAATCATTAAATCAGCACACATGAGGGACATTTCAGTGTTAAAAAATGTTAGATTTAATCGATCGCACATATTACATTTCTAAATTAAAAGGCGAATGCAGGAGATACAGGTCAAACTGTATAGAATGTATATTGAGGAATCGACACAAGGAAAATAAATGGAATTTCTTAATTCGTTGCCAAAAGGATAATATCCTTTATCTACCCTCCATATAGATCATTTCTACTAATAAAATTTTCAAATATTTATTTACAATTGTAGATGCCATTTTTGGTATAAAAAAATACTTTCGGCTGAAAAATATCGGCTTAGAAATGTCGGCTGAGATATGTCGGCTGAAAAATGTCGGCTGATAACTTTCGGCTGATGACCCTATTAAAGCTAGCCGAAATTTCCAGCCGGGAGATAATGCAGATAGTGTCTTGACTATTTGTTAAACTCTCTTTATTCTCTCGCTCCTATCGATTTTTAAATTCCTATAAACTGAAATAATTTTCCCTTCACCCGAATGATACAACCCGATCCTAAATTCGTAAATTCTTAAGTTCATGACTGATTTTTGCTGTATTCAAGACACTATCTGCATTATCAGTCGGCTGGAAAATGTCGGCTAACTTTAACAGTATCGGCTGCTGCATATTAATATTTGACATTTCATATTATTTTTTCGGCTGAGATAGCAAAGACACTATCTGCATCATCAATTTTTTTTTTACTTTCGGCTGGGAAATATCACCTTGTTAAAGTTAGCCGAAATTTGCCAGCCGAAAGATAATACAGATAGTGTCTTGACTGATTCAACAGAAAGTTAAACTCTCTTTATACTCTCGCTCCTATCGATTTTTAAATTCCTATAAACTGAAATAATTTCTCCTTCACTCGAAGGATATAACCCGATCCTAAATTCATCCTCAATTCTAGTTTATGATTGATTTTTGCTGTATTCAAGACACTATCTGCATTATCTTTCGGCTAGAAACTTTCGGCTAACTTTAACAGTATGGAAATATCGGCTAACTTTAACAGTATCCAGTTACCATAGACGAAATTTGATCGTAAGGCGAAATAATTTTAAATACTTACCTCAAATAAGGGATCCAAGCAAAACGAATGCGTTTAATTTAAACGTTAAACTGACCTAAGATGAAGAAAGACGTATCTTATATTCAAGCATGATGAGAGGATTATACAAAGATAATAGAGAAGAATTTGATGATAAAAAAGTAAACAGATTCGTCGAGTCGACAAATTGTCAGGGTGGCCGAATTGTGGGAACACCCTGTTACTTATTTAAAATTAATGTTTTGAGAAGAGAGTGGATAAACTTATTGGTGGCATTGATTTTGATGATTACGGTTAAAATATATCGGCTAACAATTTTGGATGATGGAAAATAAAGACATACGTGGGGCATTCAAATTTCGAGCGTTGAGACCTATAAACTAACAATAAATAATAAAGTGTTAAAATTGTTATTGTTATTAAAAATTAAAGTTGATGTTTTTCATTTTAATCCGTGCGTAGTTATGGGCAATTGAAAGATTACACATTTTCTCTGAAGTTTAAATATCTGTTGGATCAAAGCAATTAGAATTTAATAATTAGCCACAATTGCCAAAACCTGATTGAGAATAATAAAAGTTGTAACTGTTTCCAGCGCCACAACGGTGGTTTTTAGTACTAATATTTTCTGGAAAATTTATGTCTTTCTTAGAGGCCTATTCAACGATATATGACAAGGATATATTTCATAATAAACGAAAAATTAGCTACCAGCGCCACAACTGTGGATTTATGAACCAAAGTTTAATCAAAATTCTTGTCTGATCCAAGATTTTTCAAACTATACACAATACGAGAGTATATAGGAATAATACACATATATAGGAATAATATATAGGAATACACAATACGAGAGTATATAGGAAAAATAAAAATAAAAAAATAAAAAAAAAATAAAAAAATAAAAAAAATAAAATATAGGAAAAATTCAAAGCGATGTCGTGGTATTGGTTGATTGCCTATAGGGGGCCGGGTACCTCAGAGGTAATGATGGACATCCGTCCATCCATTCATTCGGACAAAGGATACACTCTTTATTTGAATTTTTTGATCAGGGACCTTCAATCGAGGATTTAAGTAATTTAAAACTACAGGCCGAAGTTAAAACAACAAAAAAAGGAATAATCTTCATTGTCTTCAAACATTCTACATACTCTACGCATTGTCGACATTTTCTACGCCAAAATGAATTGTCTACGCTATTTTCGATACCAACATGTTAACAATTCCGAATTACACGTAGACGAACAACACTGGAAATTGGACAGCTTCTCTAATGTGAACCGTTACTTACTCATTGTTTCATTTCCTGTGAATTCCTTTGATGTATTTACTAAACACGGATTTTCAGATCCACTTTTCAGTCCAATTTTTTAACAAATAATCCCATTCGAAGATCATAGCTTGATGATGATGGTAAGATTGTTTGATCTTACACCTTACACTCTTCTGAAACAGGAATATAAAAAGTTCTGATTTTTTCGTAAGTGCCAGATTGAGGCTTATTCTATGCGACTTATACTTAGTAAAAATGTAAAATTTTGTGATTAAACTTTACTTCCAGTTATTTGAGTCATAATTGATTTTTACGCGTTATTGTTAAATGGAAGCAATTCCCTTGGTAAACTGTGATCATCCAATGATGTGATAAATAAAAAAAAGTATACACCTTATACACTTCCGTTTCCATAAGTAATCCTGTCCCCCTGCACAACAAAACGAGGTTATCTTTTCAAAAATTATTTCCTTAAACATTTTTATATCCTTTTTTTCTTATATATTCACTCCATAGGTACCTTTTTTCTATGTCTTATTGTTGGTGCGCTGTCGGTGTTATTGTTATACGGTGTGTATGTTATCTAGAAAACATGAAATGAGATTTTATTATTATAGTTTTCTTAACATTTTTTGGAAAATAACGGAAAATGAAAAAAAAACAGGATGAGATTTTTGTGTATCAAAATAAAAGTACAAAAAAAAAAAACTTGTGTGCGGGGTAAAAAATCGTACGAAATATAATAAAAGGATAAGAAAGGTATGTCACCCGAATAAAATTATACCACGGTTGCCGGGTATATAACACGATTGCGGAGAATATATGTCGCATATTATAGAGTGTTTAAAGTAAATATGAGCTTTTTGTTGTGCTTTGAAATGAGCTTTTTGGAACACACATATATATACACCAAAATGTAAAATTATGGTATACAGGTGTAGCAAAGATAAGAAGGTTAGAAAATAAAATAAAATTTTATTACATTTTTCCTTTATAATAATATTGTCATTTTTATATCCTTTTTTTACTCTGGTATGTATATAGTTAGGTGTTTTTGTTGCTACTACGTAAGCCCTCGTGTTATTATTATTATAAGGGTTGAATGAAGGACACATCATATACACACAACGTATAAAGACGTATATAGTTTAATTCCCAACTCTCCACCTACATACTCGAATTTCCTTGTGCACCCACCCAAATCATTCATTTGAATAAATTCATCTTCTTATTTATTTATTTTTAGTGAAGAATTTTAAATTTACAATAAAAAATCAATAAAATTCTTAGCACAAGTAGGAAGGCGAAAATAAAATAAAATCCTAACCTCAAATTGTTTGAGCGCCTTGTTGTTTACGCGGGGTGGAAATGAAAAATATACGCACACACCCCAGAAAAGTAATTTTTCCAATTTCAAAAGCTATCTGCGAAAAGTGTTTGATTGGAATTTCAAGTATTTATGGTTTTTGGTTTTGAAGAATGCAGATTCCGTGTATATAAATAAACCATCGGTAACGGTTTTTAGGACGAATATTTTCCCATGATCTGCGTACGCAAATTCTATATATAGTAACCCTCGTAAATATAAATCTGCTTATTAATCGAATACCTTGTGAAAATTTATGCAAAAATGCAAAACTTTTGTTTGTCCCGATGATCTCGACGAATCAATCCTTTTTCCTTACTAATATTTTATATATCTTCTTTTGAGAAACCTTTCGAGATTATTCTATTATTTAGATATCGTATATATGGTAACTATTTCACCCTACTCCGGTGTACATAAATTCGATACCTTTCACCTTTCCGTATTATAAGGTCGTGTAATTATATAATAAACTCCTGTTCGGGTTGTATCAACAAAAATCAATTTCACCCTTAAGGATATATACAAATTTCTTACCTGTCAAATTTATTCTTTTAAAAGGAGATTAAGGAGGTTATTTTCTTTTCTTTATATTTGAGTTTGCATTTTATACAAATTATTTTAAATTAATATTGCAGACGATGTGAAAAGGTGTTTTTCGTCCTTGTGCATAAAATTTGCAAAAATTAATCATGGCTTTTGAATATTAACACTTATTTTTGGGACCAAAGGATTGGGCATGTATATTATTACACTGTGTGAAAATATAATTTTTAAGCAACGGGTTAATTGAATTGCATGAGAAAGTTTGAGCGAAATTCCTTTGATTGATAACTGTAACTATGATGCTTTGATTTGTGTGAATTTTAGGTTTAATTATTTTTAGACTAAGAAAAACATATTACGTATATCACCCGACCATGGTTCTATTTTAACAGTTATTTTCTAAATATCAGTTTCTACAGGTTGTAGAGAAACATTATTGTCAACGCGGTTTTGTTGGAAGTGCGTAAAAGTAGAAGTTTGGCAGAGTAAATATGTATGTGAAGTTGGCCCAATATCCATCCCAGAAAAATACTATGGCAACACCAAAATATACGAATTATATCTATAAATTAGTGTCAGTCCAGAAAATATTCCTAACGACGCTATTCACTATAGTCAACCCAAAAAAATTATTTACCTCTATACAGGAAAACCCGCCATATTTATACTGTCAGCCCAAAAATAAAAATGTCGCGATAGTAAGAATTTTACTGTCAGCCCGAAAACTATTTATTAAATTAATTGAAACCAAATTGAACAATGTTCAACTGTTTGATAATATTATAGCTAATTCACCAATAAGAAGCTCTGTATTGAAATTGCTATTCCTTTTGGTTAGGTGTCAAATTCATTTGACTACTGTCGTAAGTTTACACTGAAAAAAATAATCGGTAATATTCACAGAAAAGCGGAGTAATATTTACTGAAAACTGATTAAAAATTCAGCTACACGAGCGCTTTGTGTTTACTGCGATGCTAGCAAATCAATTATTACAACTTGCTGAGTAAATTTTATTAGTTTTATTTCACGGTGGATTAGCAATATTTGCTATTGGTTTGATATATTTACCCTGCAGTTTGTAAAATAATTTAGAAATTCTTTACAGAGCGCATGGTAAATAATGACAGCAAAGTGGATAATGGTTTACAATGCATTTTAAAATTTGCGGATTGAGAAAATTGCAGCGCCTTAATATTTACTATGCACAGAAGCAAACACTCGAAACTTCTAGATTGGAGGAGACATAATTTAATATTTAACATATTAAAAACCGCTTTTAATGAAACACATTCTTTATAATTAATCTTTTTTATTCACTTTTCATAAAAGGCCATCGATTTTTCTTAAAATAAAGATGACAATTAATTACATCTTCGGATCGACAATAAACTTACGAGTGAATTTTGATCAAACATGTTTTTCCTTTATACAGCCTTAAAAGATATGGAATTGTTGTAATGTTGCTAATAATTAAATTCTCTTCATATGAGGAACCATTTAATGTTGAGGGAACTGAGTTGGTCCGGTCCTCTAAAGTTGCTTTATAAAATCCTCTATAGAGTATCGAAATTATTCGAGTATTGCTGTTAACTTTGAGATGATTTTTTAGTAGAGTATGCTCAGTAGCCATACATGCCAATAGCCATTTTTGAGGCAATTGGAGGTGTAAGTTTTAATTCAAACAAGGCTTCGTGTCTCAACTGCTCCAGTTGGTTGGCCGTATGTTCTCCGTTCATATAGCACTAACCAATTTATGAATTGACTATAATTCATTAGATTTAATTTTTATTTTTTCGAATCCTACTTGACAAAGACACTGAATAAACGAATCGAATGCACAAATATTTTTGTATGTAGATCTGTCATCCAAAGATCCATTTTTCAGAAACCCTTTTGAAAATGATGATCTGAGTTTCCAATTTTTTTGTTAGTAGGTACAGCCAACGGGTTCGGTATGATTTATTAGAAGTTTAGTTGAGAGTTTTGTTTGTTCATTGACGGTGTTTTTATTAAAATCTAAAATTTTATTTAAGTTAAAATATGTTGATGGTTTTCCTTCCTCCAAGTTTCTTTTATTTTTAAACTGTCGGACCAATGACAGTCCTCTCGATTTTAAAGTTAAACTTTTTAGAGATTTTTTGGGTGTTCTTTATTTGTATCGATCGAATATAATTTTAGTTTCTTTGGTGAATCGCTTTTAAAACCCTCAAGCATTTTGTAGGAAGCTTGTCTAAATTTGGTGCTTCTCGACACCGCCGCTTTAAAATTGCAAAATAATTTTCAATTTGGCTATTACTAAGCCGATCATTTTCAAGAAGAATGGACCACATTGGTAAATAAGTCACGTATTGTTTTATAAAACTTTTCTAAAAACTGAGGGTTATAAATTGAATTGACTGGAGATTGGTGGATAGGTGTAATGATGAATTTAGCAAATATAAATTTCATTTTGGTGTAATTTCGAATTATGAAAAATAAAGATACGATCTGTTTTACAGATTTAGTTTGTTTACCTATTGTGAAATATTACTTTCACTGTTGAGGTGGTTGTAGCAAATCTTTAAATATTGTACAATATTCTAGTTTCTTTGTTTGCGATATATAATGATCCAAGTTGTGGTAAAATATTAGTTTATTAACAAAAATCGTTATATTACAATATTAATTTAGAAACCTTTTGTGATAATTCGTTTTTCACAGATGCTTACTATTTAAAATATTTTCAAAACACCAAAAACCTCCTATGGAACCTGAGGTCACTAAATTTCACTGAATCCTCCCAATTTACGCTGTAGGGAGAATTAAAGCGGAAACCACTGCCAAAACCAATTTTACGAATTTCGACAGTATAGCGATTGGTAAATTCGAAAAATGGTAAATTTCTCAAATTTTGTATCAAGATTGTTTGAGCCGATTTTTTTTCAAACAGGGACTCGGATCCTATTCCAGAACCCACTATACAAATTTTCTCGGATTGAGAACTCATCACAATCAATTCACAGCGCTCAAAACCCTTCTCATCCATTTTTTGAAAAATCGCTTGACCCGATTCCTAAAACCTAACCCGAATCACAATAGCCGAATCACCAGTTACAAAACACCTTAAGACTAAATTAAACTAAAAATAAATCCTTGATTTTATTGATACTTTCGATACTTTATAAGGGCTTTCTAGCGTTTCTCAAAATTCATTCAAAATGAGTGGTTGTAGCGGCATTAAATAATTCTAATTCGTCCATTTTGAAAACATCTAACTACAATCGCTACGATTAACTATATATACCTACCTTAAAAATTTTGAAAAAATTCACCCTCATATTTAAGAAGACCCTAACAAAACGAAAATATAATTTCATTTTAAGATAATTTTTCAAAAAACTGTTTTCGGAATAAATTCAAAATAATCATTTCACATTATGTAGATATAAATCCATCTATCCATCTATTTATCTATGTATATATTATACCCTAAGAATGAAAATACCTTCGAGTCGTTTTCTTTATACATTTTGTACATAAAATATCCACAACCAACACACACCCTTCCTAAAACGGATAAATTACAAAAGCAATATTGAAGCTCGATGGTACACAATGTACCGTACATAGCGCAGAAGGTTTACGATTAAAACGACAAACACATAAAAATTCACATTCGTATACCGTATGATATACCGAAAAGCGTAACTAAATATAGAGGTACTTGTGTTGTGTACAGCAGAAAAGCCATTTCATGTAGAGCATCCCAGATCCGACAAGAAACAAAAACAAAAAAAAAAATTAAAAACGATGAAAATTCCATCACAAAACATCAAAGAATTCACATTTGTTTCAACATCATTTGAAAAAGAAAAAAAATTATATTTTACCACCCTCTCATCAACCGAAAACTCACCATCATGTGTGTGAGCCATCATTTTCCAATGTTTGTAACCATTTTCTTTATAACAAAAATTTTTAACTTTGTACGGAATTTAAACGTAAAAAAAAATATTTTTCCCTTCTATACACGATTATAATATCCTTTTTGGCTATGCCCGTATATACAGCACACATTAATGTGTGTTTGTGTATGTGTAGGAAAAATGGAAAAACTCAACCATGTATACTATATATTATATACCGAAACGACAAAAACGCGTGTACATAATCATCCCACTTTTAACATTACGTCCGCGCGGATATTTTTCATGTGTGTTGTCACACATATTAACTTGAATACCGTTAGGATTTAAGGATATACCGAACAAAAATTTTAAGGGCACATTTTCTTTTTGTTTTTCCCGTTCGAGCTTTTTTAATGGACGATGAACACAATATAATTAATGAGGGAACGCTATTTCTCTCGATGTACTAAAACTCCCAAATAAAGTCGTTGCTATATACCGACATATAAAGTAGTTCAAGGGGTTATTACGAATTTTGAAAATTTCCCGGAATTTTTATATTATTTTTACAGTGGAAAAATCTAATCCCATATTAAAATTTCGTTTTGCGTTTTCCAATAATAAAAATAATAATTTTCTTTTGAGGGATACATATAAACATACACACGAGTAACAAGGATAATTGAATTTTATTTTTATTTTTTATCTTGTTTTTTTGATCCCTTGAGATTTGGAATTGTTTATTTCGCGTGTGTGTGTGCGTAATCATATATAAATTCCAATCAGATTCGTAAGCAAATTCAATTTGAAACCTGATAACAGCATATTTGATATATGTGATTGATACGCCGAAATGTTGATTAATTTTTGTTTTCGAATACATCGTGTTATACAAAAGAAATATTTATTGTGCTTTCGTGCGTCATTTAGGGGTAAATCAATAAGATCATTGCAGCACTTATGATTGAATAGTAATAATATGACTTTTTTGGCTTAACGCTGAACATAAATGCAACGTGTTAGCACCGTCTATTGTGTATGGGTAGTTCAGAAATATTTTTGAGCACGGCCACTGCTTTGTTAATATGATAATTTTATTGCATTTTATTAAATGGGAAACTCCAACAAAAGTGGGTCTTAGAGCATTTGCGTTTATCAGAATGTGAACTTTTGGCTTAAAAAATATTCTTATGGTGTATTACGTATTATAGTTATTGCTTTTGTAATAGTGTTACTACCTGTATTATTGTACTACCTGATTTATATCTGTATAATCGAGTAGCATATTGAGAAACGTTTTTGCAATTAAAAATTCATAAATCTATCTTTGCTGATCAAGCAGCGTATAAACTGCTTTTGAATTTTCTTAATATATTGGATATGTTCTTCGTAGAACTTCTTCGTAGAACGGAAACCAGACATTTATAGCATATTCCAGTTAATAAAATAATTACTTGGTTAAGCAACTTAAACTTGGCTTAAACTTGGTTAAGCAACGGATTAGTTCTATTAAATTTAAATAACCCTCAGTATTGTTACATTCGAATTGAATATTTTTATAGTACGGACCGGGTTCCAAACTATTCGTTTAAGTTAAAACTTCTTCATTCAATATTACCCATTTTAAAATTTTTTATCTGGAGCTCATTTTGGAATCCTTTGTTTAACATGTAAAGAGAGTGGTATCCATTATAGTTAAGAAATGGGTGGATTAATTTAAAATGGCAAATTTCCACAGGCAACACCAAAATTTATATTAGATTCCTATTTTCATCATGTATTCTAAGTTCTACCTCCTTCACCCTTATACAAAATTGACGGTATCATGCACCATTTCAGTCGACTTCTGACACTCGAAAATTGCTTCTTTATATTTTTTTATCGTTCGAGCAAATTTTTAAATGGAGTCCCGAACCCCATCTGAGAACTATCTGAACAAATGTTTCCGAATTTAGAAAACGTGATAATTGATCCTTAGCACTCGAAAAGCTCCTTTATTCATTTTTATAAATCGTTCGATTCAATAAACCTTAAAATCTAAGCTGATAATCTTGAATTAGAAAGCTTTTATCATCGAAATTGTTTTGAGAATCGTTCAAGTCGAAAAATATTTAAAAAATGGTGACAACTGGTACTCGAAAACATCCTTTCAAATATTTAAAAAAAATGCGAACTTGAAAAAATTAAACAAACGAATCCGAGCCCACTAGACGACATCAAAATCATTTGAGGCAGAAGAATACATGAAAAGGGACCAATGCTGCAAATCAACATGGCATCGTAATGCAACCAGCCCAACATGGTGCAACATTCCTCAATATGTTGAAACATAATGCCAGAAATCTATCAACTTGACGCAACTCATTCAACATTCTACAACATTGTGCAACATGACGAACCATATTCCTAAAAATGATCAAACATCAATGTAATGCAACATCACGCAACATGTTACAACACCTTGCAACAAGGTGCAATATTATGCAATCTGGTGCAACATGATGGCTTTTTCGGAGAGCTCGTTCAAGTCAAACAAAATGTTAAAAGAAACTCCGAAACCCAACCAGAAACCAAATTGATTTTCTGTATTCGAAACTCTCCATCAAGGCTCAACGAGGGACTTCATAAACGGATTTTCCTGAAACTAAGATTCATTGCAATCCATTCATTAGAAACCCCTATTTTTCAAAATTATTCAAGCAGAAAATATTAAAACCGGGCCCCATCGAATGACCCAATAAACGAATTCTCCCAAAATTAGCGCTCATCAAAATCAATTCCAACCATACAAGCCGCTAAAAAATAATTGAACCGGTCCCCTACAAGATGACACCTTAAATGATACTCGAAAACGCCCTCTCTAAATTTTTAGAAATTTGTGCCAGCCAAAAAAATTAAATAAGTAAACTTGGCACTTCCGTGAATTTCCCGAAATTAACACTCATTGCAATTGACTCGTTTCATAAATATTGTGCGATCGAAAAAAAAAATAATGAAAGATATCCGGGGTCCATTGGAATACCATTTCAACGATTTTGCTACAAAATATCTCCCCTCTCCTTCACTTACTTGCTAACTTTTCCGAAATCAGGACCTATCACAATTGATTTGTGGTACATACTCGAAAACCTCCTTTTAGCAATTTTCATGAAAATCGTTCGAGCTGTTTTCTTAGTTTTGAGTACTAAGATAACACGTGATTGAGTGACTCACCTTATTTTGTGTCATTCTTAAACTCTTTTCTATGATATTGAGATTCGTTTATATTTTATACCAACGGAATAATTTGCCGCCATCGCCAAAACGCTGAATTTGTGATGTAAATTGCTCATAAAAAAAGTTGATGATGACATGATCATATCATAATGAGGAAAATGTATCTGCAATCAGCGCCACAATTGTAGTTAGGAGGACTAATATGCTTCATCTTAATTTGGAACATTCCTCAATATACCTTTTCATTAAAATGTCATACTTATGTATGTGTGTGAGTCAAGACAGAAATCCTATTTTAAAAATCCCACGGTTTTCTTATTTTATCGAGTAGTATTTGATTGTGGAATTTTGTTCGCCTATAACGGTAAAATTTGTGTATAATGTATTTTGGAAGATAATGTGGGATTTCTGACGTGATTATGTCACATGAAACCCCATAGATCCGTTTTATCATTTCAGTATAGGTCTAACTATAGTTTTATTGTGCCAAACTGTTCATTACAAAAACAGTTTAGTTCTCATCCAGAATTAGCCAGGATTTTTCCTAGAACGGCTATACCTAGGCTTTACCGCGATACGGGTTTTCCTAAAATGAAATTAGTATCGGAAACATCACCGGAAGCATCAAAAATTGAAATTTTAGAAAAACTTTTTACCGATGCCCCGATAGACCCAGGTCTCAGCCCTAAATTTACCAAGTCAAAAACCTTCGCAAGCATGCACACAACCCATCATCAACGTTTCATTGCAATCAGATGAATGGTACAGCAACGCAAAAGAATGGGTCCCTTGATTCAGAGGACGCATTCCTCGGAGTCGAACTAGTTTCATTTAATCCCCTTTTCAGGAAAAAAGTAACCAAAATTGAAATTTTACGTTAAATTTGTACTGAGCCCCTAAACTCCGGGGGCAGCCCTTTTCAAACGCAGAAATTTTTGCGGGCGTGCACACATAGATTTTTCTGCAAATTGTGTTATAAATGATTTTGATTTACTATTACCAAAGAGCATTTCATTCAATTGGATAATTAACGACTTCATTTGGATCTGTAATGGAATCGATCGACTTAAATGAATGCAATTGGCCAACGATATGACTTTGAATTTTTATATTCAAATCGTCTACGTTCTTATTTCTTGCTGCCAAAACGGGTCGTTCGCTCAACCAAACATGGTTTTTGTGATTTGCACCAATATTCGAGAACACTTTCGTGATCAATTCTTCTTTAGAGGGTGAGAATTGAAAAAAATTAGGTGGTAACGAAATGAGGCCAGCCCAAGCGTCAACATGATTTTTTCCATTGCAAATGTCTACTAATTCACCGTTCATTCGAAAATCGCCGGCCAGCAGAATTATCGCACTTTCAAAGAGGTCCGGATTATTGCGCAAATCTTTCAACGTTCGATCGAGCGCCTCCAATGCTCGTTTGTGCGCCATCGTATACTCATCCTAAATGATTATTTTGCAAGTCTGTAGTACTTTCGCCATTGTTGATTTTTTGGAAATGTTGCACGTCGGTTTATCTATCGTTTGCAAATTCATTGGCAGTTTGAGTGCAGAATGAGCTGTCCGTCGTCCTTCTAACAATGTGGCAGTGATCTCAGATGGTGCTATTGCCGGTGCATTTTGCTCTGTGCGCAAATCGAAGGTAAAATTAATGATATTAGAAACGCCAGTTCCGCCTGGTGCATCGAGGAAGAAGATTCCTCCGTAGCCGTCGTTAGCTGCTATCATTAATGTGTCGTACGTGGTTTTGTGCTGCTGATTCAAAAGCTGAACTTTGGTCAGTACTGATTAACTCAAAGCATTTCGATCGTATTGCCGACCTCGTTCAAACTCTCGATCAAAAAAAGATTGAGCCAAATCTAACAGTTCTCAACGGATGCGCTAGAAAAAATTAAGTTTTCTTCCAGTTTTTCCGAGACTTTCCGAGTTTTCCACTCAGATTTTTCAATTTTTCTCTTCTAAAAGACTATCTGGTTCGGATATTTGCGAAATCCCGTACAAAACATCATTTTTCGATTTTCCGAATTTTCCGATGTTTCCGGTGGATTTTCTTAAAATTTTCTTTCGTAAGAACCATCTCCTGAAAATTGGGAGCACAGCAAAATAAGTTGAGCCAAATGGAAATGATGCGCTAGAAAAAAAATCAATTTTCTTCGGGTTTTTTCGGAAGTTTCCGAGTTTTCCACTCAGATTTTCCAAATTTACTCTTATGAAAGACCATCTGGAACGGATACGTGCAAAATCTCACACAAAACATCATTTTTCGATTTTCCAAATTTTCCGACTTTTCCAGTGGATTTTCATAACGAACACAACATCAAAAAATCAGCTAAAATCGGCCTATAGTCATTCTTAAGTGATGATCAGTCATACATGCGCCAATTGATTTTTATTGATATAGATTAAACTAGTTAAGACGAACATTCTGATCAAACGTCATGGTTGTGTCTCCCCGGCGCCGTTAGCCAGAATTGCCCATAAATTATACCCATTTCAACCCTTATTTGGAAAAAATTGTTTCTGAAAATTCGAAACTTTTTCTTTTATTTATAAAATCACTTAAACTGCTTGTACTGAAAACACTAAGTTTCATGATTATGCCTACTTCCCATCGGCCAGAATTACGAAGTGATTTTATAAATAAAAAGTGTTATTAATTAATATTATTAATTAATTTTATTATTTTTTTTTGTTATTAATTTTATTAATAAAAATCACCCATACAAAATTTTTCAAAAATGATCTTTTAAAATTTGGGTTGAAATGAGGTTTCATGCGGGTAATTCTGCAAACTTGGCCAGTGTGTTCAGTACTAACCATTTAAGTGATTTCATTATGATTGGCCGTTCTAGGTATAGCCGTTCTATGGAAAAATTCTGATTAATTCTGGATGAGAACTAAATTGTTTTTGTAATACCTGAGACACTCTGTTAGTCTTTGTTAGCTCTGTAACCAAGATTTCATAATCATCATTTACAAAACGAGAATAGGTGACACATTACACACTTAAAAATTTTTTAGGCTTATACTATGCAATCGTGTATCACATTCTGATGCAAACCATGCATTAAAAATATTTATAATGCAGTTGCATCAAAAATTACTGCAGTAGTGCGTCGAAAGAAAATTTCTATATAATCTGGGGTTAACTATTTTTTGGCAAATTTATAATAATTCGCTAAAGCATTGTGTTTATTTTTAGTATAAGCTTTAAATATTTTTCATATATTAGCAGTGTAAGGACGTAAATTTATTTACGTCAATCGAGTTGGTTGGAAGTAAAACGGTGAAATTTGTGGATTTTTCCTTATACATACTTTTAATACAAAATAATATAAGTGTTAATACAATTTTTTGGGAATTTCTAATGTGGTGTGCTTTACTGTTTAAAGCATTGGGCTTTATAATTTTAATGCCACTTATTATAAAAAATGATGCTTCCAAATGGATATTTAAATTTTTTTTTATGCAATGTGCTGTAAAAATTTAATATAACATGTATCAATTTTTAGAAAATATTCCGTTAAAGTTTAATGTAAACTATACAATAAAAATTAATACAATTAGCATTAATATCTGATATAATGCAACTTGTGCATTAGTTTGTAATGCAAGCCTCCGTAGGATGAATATGTAATGCAATTTGCATTACGTAGGTCATATTTTTTCAAGTGTGTATAAAATAAATTTCGCTTCTCAAAAAAAAAAAATATTTACTTTCGGTTTAGTTTTTAGTGACTATTCTATTTAGCGTTTTTGTGCAAATAATTAAAACATAAACAGTAAAGTTAAAAATGGCTGCAACAAATTGTCTATTAAATGCTTATTCGATGCAAGTTTAAAATTAGGTTTTCGAATTTTTAAGGAAAGTGACGTTAATATTAAAGAAAAGAGCTAGTTATTATTGGGAGTATAACTTAGTTTTTTGGATTTTTTTGCAGAAAAAACACGTTTACTTCTAAGAAATTTTAAATTTTATTATAATCAAAATATTTTCTATCGTTATCTATGTCATTTTCATTCGTCGAGCCATTTTTTGATTTCTTCGTGGGTTCTGAAGTGCTTGTCTTGAAGATCCCTTTGCATTATTTGGAACAAATGGTAATCTGATGAATTTCCCATTTAAATATTTCCAGCGTATTTTTTACTTGTTTTGCGACATGTGGTCGAGCATTGACGTGCAGCAAAATCACTTTACGCTGTTTGTTGGCTAGAATTGGACGATTTTCGTTCAATGCAAGATTCAAATCTATAAATTGTTGTTGGTAACGTTCACCAGTAATACTTTCGTACGGTTTTAGTAGCTCATAGTACCCCACTCCTTTCTGATACCACCAAACGCACAACATAACCTTACTTCCATGAATGTTTTGTTTTGCTGTTAATGTAGATGGTTTGCTTGGAACCCATGACCTTTTGCATTTAGGGTTCCACTTTCATCGCCGGTCACAATTTGAAACAAAAAATGCCATCTTCGGTGTTGGCATTTTCAATGTTAGCTTACTCAGTTCATGTGGTACCGATTTTTCTCCTTTTCGAATCATTTTTATGTCATGTAAACGTTTGCTTATGGCTGCTAGAGTCACATTTAACTGTTCTGCAAGTTCTTTTTTTGTTTGAACTGAGTTTTCTTTCAATAATGCTTCCAATTCTTCATCTTCGAATTTTTTTGGTTTGCGTTCTTTGCGATCGAACGTTCTTTGTCATTGATATCAGAATCACCACTTTTGAATCGTTTAAACCAGTTTTCGCAACTTTGTTGAGTTGATGCATGTTCACCATAAGTTTCTTGAAACAAACGAAAACTTTTAGCAGCTTTTTTCTTTTGATTAAAGCAAAAAAGTATTGCTTGCCGCAAATGATGTTTTGTTGGTACGAAATAGGATTAAAAAATATGTTGTTTACGTTGTCACAAATAATGATAAACTAAATTTTAATGTGGAATGTCAACACTTTAAAACGCCGTACGTGTCATTGTAAAAGAATTTACGCCATCTCTTAGAAAATCCAAAAAACTCAGTTATACACCCAATATTTAACCAAACTTTCGCTTTATGCATGCTTTATATACAAATGAAAATGAATTTTAGAAACGTAGAAATAGGCCGTTTGGTCTATTTTAAGTTAATAATCATAAAATGTAGAATGATATAGTTTACAATATTTTTATTAATTTTATTTAGGTGAACAACCACGGTATTGGGAAGAAGAAGTTCAGAAATTTGACGAGGAAAAATTTAAAGACACATTCCGAGTGTCAAAAAATATATTTAACTTGATTCAAAATAGTTTGAACTACATTAGACGGCAGGAAACATCATTCCGTTCCCCAATTGGTTTGGATAAAAGACTAACTATTGGATTATATGCGTTAGGCTCATCAGCTGAATATAGGACAATTACTTTGCTTTTTGGTGTTGGTAGAACAACAGTGCACGAAATTGTTTTGGAAATTTCCAAAGAGATGTAATCTACTTTTATTAAAAGTGAATTTTTAAATACATATCCATCAAATGCAGTAATCGATGAAATAGTATACAGTCTTGAGGTAGTCAAGTTTCCGCAATATTGTTTTATATTGTTGTATTTCGGTTTAGTTCTTCACTATAAATCTTCAATTCAAATAATATAACACCACTAACAGATGCTAGATTATTATAAAATGTTAGATTAATTTTTTTATTATTTATGCAGAATATTATTTTAGCGGTGAGCGGTGACATCTACTTTCAAACATTAGTCCTCAATTTCTCGAAAATCTCGACGAAATTTTCTCGAGAAATAAGAATCTCGAAAATTAAAAAATAATTTTTCTCGAGATTTCGAGAGCGTAAAATTATAACGATTTCTCGAGATTCTTGAGACGAGATTTCTCGAGCAGAAACTCTGCACCTAACCAACCAAACAACGAACAAATATTTAGAGTAATGGAAAAGGCATCATCGACAATGCGAGCTACATAGTTGCATCGTGTTCGATACTACATAACATCTGCAATTAACAAAATGATTCCTTCAGAAATGCGTGTTTCACCGAATTTGCCAACTGTTCAGCAAGAATTCAGCCCCAAATACGTACAACAGATCGAACTACGTCAAATGGGAATATTATACGAAATGCTATTGTTACATTTTTAGGTAAATAAAAATGCTATTATTTATATCTATTATATTAATACGATTAATTTTTTTCAAACTCAACACTAAAATGACCCCCAAACATGATCCGATCCGTTTAAATTTTTCAGGGTAGGTCGACATAAATATAGCGGTGTGCCTTTGCTACAAAAATCGGAAAAATTCCACCGGGAAGTACCTGAAACGGGTACCTCAGGTGTTTTCAGCAAAGTTTCGTCACGACGCCAGAATGCCATGACAAAATATGTTTATATTGAATCTATGATCATGCGCATTACACCGTGACAATGACAAAATTTATTAAAATTTCCGATGTTTTTGCAAAGACGTTAATAATATTATATAGACCGGTAATGACTAAATGTCAAGTGAGTAAATTTCAAAGAAAAAAAGAGATAGTCAAAAAATAACCAGTACTGTATTAAGAATTTTTATTAACGAATATGAATGAAGTTAGTTACTTGTACAATTAGAATTTGGTCTAATTATCAGCATTCAAGAATTTTTACAAACCACAACTGGTTCATGAATATTACACAAAATAATTAATCGAATTTATACAATAAAATTATTTCGCAAAAGCTACTCAACTATTCCATATAATTCATAAAACCGAAATATTCACTGTTTAACAATTATCAATATAATTAATTAACCCTAGAATCACATTTAACTATAGATATTTTAGTATTAAAATATTAAAAATACTGAAAAAAATAAAATGCGCCTTTTCCGTGTTTCCACATACATAGCTGAAAACGTTTTCGGTACGGGACTGGCGGAATCTATTGTGCGTAATTCATATCATCCACAACAATTATTTTTCGATACATTTTATTTTAATAACGCACAAATTAGAAACACACAAATTTGATCACAAATTGTATTCAACACACAAATTTGATCACAAATTGTATTCAACACACAAATTTTATCACAAATTATATAAAATTTTCAAATAATTCTATTTTGAAAGGCAAACAACCAGAAACAAAAGCTTTATGTTGTGGATGATATAGAAATCAAAGACAGAGATATAAATATAATTTTATATACGCATCCCGTCCTCTCTGTCCACGCATGAAATAGACGATTTTAAGCTAGAAACAGAACAAGAGCGACGACGGCAAGCGTCGACGAATAAATAAAAAATATCACCGCGATATCGCTGTAGCTAACAGAACAAAAGCGTCAGCATATGGCGATAAAAAAACAACCAAACGGCATAACCTTCTGTGTTTTTGACACAGGACGTTGTGGCATTAGGCTACTAGATTGAAAAAAAAATGGTTAATAATATGACGGTTAATTGATGCCAACTTATACATATATAAAAAACAGTTGGCAACATTGTTTCGTCGGCAACAAAAATAGAAATAGACTCTAATTTTTTTTCAACGAAAAAATCGTCGTCGCCTGCATTGATGGTTGTGTTTGTTTTGCATGATTTTGGTGTTTTCTAATATGACAGGCGATTTCGCTCGCCGCCTTCGCTCTTGTTCTGTTTTGAGCTTTATATGGAGAAAAAGCACATTACCGGTCTATGTATATAGTATTTGCTGCGTTTTTTTATTAGCGCCCGATAGCTGTATCCGGAGCAGCCAATTTTCTATGTGAAAACTTATATTTAGCGCGCTATTATTGCATTTAATTAATTTATTTAAATCTAAACTAAGATTTTTCATTCAACTTTTTAATTAAAAATCGATAAAAAAATATCTCGGCTAAAAATATCTATTTATCGGGAGCCGCTATCGGGAGCGCTATCCATTTCAATGGGAAATTTGAAAAGGCTTTTAATTTTGTAAACCCCTGAAACCATTAGAAACTAAATCTTACAATAAAAAATTAAAACGCAGCAAAATGAATTTTTGTTTATAACGTCATGTCAAAATAAATGTCAATTAGTATATTTCAGGTGATAAATGTTTGTTTTATTGATGAATTTAGTTTTAATTTTTATAGTACAGCGACACCAGTGAATAATAGCTGCAGTTTCAATAGAAAATTGCCATTTGGCTCCGGATAGTGCTCCAATATTAAAACACAGCAATTATGTCTATGTGTTTTTGTCATAACACTGTGATGACAAAATGAGTAGAAAATTTGTATCTGACTCTGAATTAAAGAAAACAGAGAACATAAAATACATTTTTACATATATTTTGGTATTAATAGTTGTGAGTGTAAAAATACAATTTTGTCATGACATGCTATGTATCTTCTATCTATTATTATTATTATTATATTAATAATGTTGTGTGCCTCACGTCGATTTTTTTGTCTATAATTTTCCAACTAACTAAATGTATGGTTAGTTCATACCAATCGTTCAAAGATGGCACAAAACAAACCGCATCTGATGTTTAATTAAAATCTGCTATAAAAACTTAAATGTAACATTCCACAAAACATTCTTAATCAGTAATTGATAAATCAAAACTAAGTTTGCTGTTTAGAACTAAATATCGGGTAGATTTTGCATTATAAATATTAGAGACATCTAACAATACCTGAGTGAACTTATGATCAATTTAGTTAGAGCGTGTTTCAATTGGTTTAAATACCACATAAAAAGTTAAAAAGTTAAAAATTGTGGTGAATAAAAATGTCAAACTTTTTATCTGCTTCAAGAGCTGATAAAATTTTTATGTGGAAAACATTTGGCTGACAAAAATATTTGTTTGTAAACAGAAATTTGTCATGTACAAATTTTGAGAAAAATCGTAACGATTTAGATGTAAACTAACCATAATTCATTAATATATATTTAAATAGTATTTATTTTACATATTTTCTTATTCAAATTATGCTATATACGTTCATAATTACACATAACATAAGTAACCATATTATTTTCAAAATTTTAACCAATTGAAACAGATAAAAAGTTAAAAAGTTAAAAATTATTTACCACGAATAAATTTTTAACTTTTTAACTTTTTATGCGGCATTTAAACCAATTGAAACACGACCTTAGTCGGAAATTTAGACAAAAAAATCGGTGTTAGGCACACAGCATAAACTCTTAATTTTTTGTTCACCACATGTCAGCTACTTTGTTGAAAATCGCGATATCAAATTATTTTTTATCGAGTCGAAAATGCGTGAGCGATCTTATGCCGTGATGCGTCTTTCTGCCCACCTACCGAATCAATAAATAATTACATTCGAAGCAAGTAATGAAGATGAAGCGTTGCTTGCAGCACAAAGTGGCCGAACGAAGCTTGACTCATGGTTTCAGCTCAACTTCAATGATCAAAACGCACGTCATTTCTTATATACTAACATTCCCCACCATTACGTTTACGAACGCGGTAAATGGCAACTTCGTCAAAGAGATGGAGAGCAGGCTGTTGCACGACTGTATACAATAATCTTGAGAGATGAGGAGCGTCTCTCCATGCGGCTGCTGTTGCTACATATTCGAGGTTCCACCAGCTTTGAATTTGTACGAACATTTAATGGTTTTATTTACAAAAAACTTCAAAGAAGCCAAAGCTGCACGAAGTCTGGTAAACGATGATGAATGGGATCACTTCTTAACGGAAACAGCAGCCTTTCAAATGCCAAGATAGTTTCGAGAGACTTTTGTTTATATTTGTTGCTTTTGTCGACCTTCAAAACCTCTTGATCTCTGGATGAAGTATGCAGATGACATGACTCTCGAAAACAGCTGACACCATATTGAAAATGTAGCAAAAATTTGGCTCTCCACGATATCAACATAATTCTTATACAGCACGGACTTTCTTGCGCTATGATAAGCTTACCAACTACATCGAGAAGTCCCGTAGAAGTGCAAGTCTTCGATACAGTTCAGAAGCCGAAGAAGTTGAATTACGAATTCAACTGCTTAACGAGAAGCAGTTGGATGCATTTCGTAAAACAACTGCTGCAGTGGATAATGAAAATGTCTCCAGCTGAAGTTGAGATTTGAATATTTGGTTTGGGCGCGTATTTGGTCATGTGATCTCGAGCGCGTGCTTTCCGTGTGAGATATGAATATTTTACTTGGCACGTAAGTCATACTGTGTGCATTTGAGCGCGTGCTTGCCGTTTAAGATTTAAAAATTAACCGCGTATACGAATTTATTTTATTTTTGATAAAAGTGCATCAAATTTACATATTAAAAAATCTTCTTAAGCATTCCCTAGTGGAAAAAATCAAATATTTATACCAAAAAATTATTCTGAGGAATACCAAAATCAATTTATTTTTGTATAAATGATTAATTTAAATACAAAATATACTTTAAATTGGTTAAAGTTTAATACATTTCTAGACCAAAATACTACTTAAATTATACATCTCAAAAATTATACAAATTTAAGTATGAATTTTGTATATACAAATATTTAAATTAAGTCAAAATTAAACATAAATATACATAAAATATGATTTTAAATATTATACATATATAAGTGTTAATTTTAACCTAAAATTAACTCTTAAATTCAAATTTTAAACTAAATTAAGTATATTTGGGATAAATACTTAATACGGTAGTTTTATAATTTAATAATGGTTAAATATTTTATACAAATTTAAGTGTGAATTTTGTATATACAAATATTTAAATTTAGTCAAACTTAAACATGAATAGACATAAAATATTTTAACCTAAAATTGACTATTAAAATCAAATTTTAAACTAAATTAAGTATATTTGAGATAAATACTTAATACGGCCGTTTAAAAGTTTAATTATGTTTAAATATTTTATACAAATTTAAATATTAATTTTGTATATACAAATATTTAAATTTAGTCAAAATTAAAAATAAATTTAAAAAATTATTTTAAGCGAATTATTGGAATCGAAAATTGTGTATTACACATTTTAGAAAAATATTTTTTTTAATCATCACTTTTCATCCCGTACGAGAGATGAATTTCCCGCCAAAAGGAAAATTTCCCACGAACTGGCAGCACTGATCTATACTATCGTGCTGAAAAAATGTATTTAGTTGTAATCGTATTTTGGGGTCTTTTGTATGTTGGTGTGCAGGTGTAGTTTGCAGCAAATGATATAAACCAAATTAAGTATATTTTAAGTTTAATTGTGTATTTAAATATATTAATTTATATTGTTAGGAATTAAACTCTACATAGTTATTGCTTTGGTGGTGCAGTGGTTAAGGTGTACACCCCTAAGTGTTATTATCTTATCGCAAAAGTCGCCGGTTCGAGTCCAGTCGGAGTCCAAAATTTAAGGAATTATTATTCTAATTAGGCAACGATGTTATCGGATCAACTATTCACTACACTGATTGAAAATTGACTGAAAATACTAGAATTAACAACGGCGTGAAATAATCAATGGAGAGGAACTGATGGCGTGGCATGTCCGCGAATACAAACAACCACATGGAAAAATAAAGTAAAATTATTATAATACGCATACATCGGCGGCAGTCACAATGAATGGAATATTTCCGTTATATTCTATCTCAAGTATAATTTTTGTTTAAATTTAAAAATTATACTAAAATTATATTGCCATAACCCACTAAAATTATACTTAAAATACACTAATATTGGTATTAATTTTATAATACAATATACAAAAATTATACTTTTAACTAGATAATTTGCGAAAGTATAATTTCTGTTAAATTTTGAAAATTATACTAAAATTATACTGCCATAACCTACTAAAATTATACAAAAAATATTATTAAATTTCTATGAAATCGTAAGTTTATTTTTAGTATAAAAAATTTCAATTTTTCCACTAGGGTTGCTTAACCAAAAATTCAATAAAATGTATTCACGTGACTGATTATTCAGTCACAGGTCAGCTAGTTTATACTAAATATGAGATATATTTTTATTTCATAAATTTTTTTGACCTTTTAAATTCTTCTGCGACCGTTTTCGAACAGTCCTCCATAATTTTAATTATATCTTCGTGTTCACTAATTTACACTATTATAAGCTGGTACCTGTGCCGGAGGTGACATGGGCGACATCAAAGACGTGGATGGTATTCCGTGAGATCACAATTATTTATTCCTCCCAATTATTTGACCTGCAAAAAATAATCTTGTTAATCGCAATTGCCATTATCATTATTAAATTTGAACAGTGCACACCGGCTCATAAAAAACCAATCAGACAACGAACCGCCAGAAACTCCATTTTATTTATTTTCATCACTTCAAACATATAATAAATTTTATAAAGTTTCTTCACCGATATCTTTTTAATAAATTATGTATTTTATTTGGTATCTCGGTATCCTTATTACATTCCCTTACCGTTGGGTCATTTCAAGCAGGCCCGCTTCTTTTTGCTTTGCGCAGTTCTGGTATAAATTCAACCCCAAATATTTATGAAAATATTTGTTTCAGAATCTGACCATATTTTACGTGATTTTCTCAGTTTCTTCGAACTTCTGTCCATTGCAAAACTTTTTTTATTTGGAAAATACTTTAATTATATTAAAAAATATGAACTAATGTGGCAGCTATGTAAATGTGTGGATCAACAAAATAATGACAGATAAAAATATGAATGCAGTAAAAACTTGCGAAAGCCGGAATCTCAAGGGACCGATCTAATTTTCCACCATTGACAAGTTTTCCGCGTCTCAGAGTTTTTTTTTGGATTTTGGATATTTTGAAAATCTATTTGGGTGAAGTGTAGCAAACAATTAACATTTAACATTTTATTTAAATTCATTAAAACCTATAAAAACAATCACAGATTCATTATAAATAATAATAATAATTTAGTTATTCAATAACTAAACGAGATGTCTTTCTATCCTAATCCATTAGTATTTACGCTTGATCTATTACTGGTGTAAAGTATGATTGAAGTGTCGATTGAATTAATTTTGGTTCTACCTTAATTAGTTCAAGGTAATGAAGTTTCAATTCAAATATTTTCGCGAACATCATCGAGCCATCTTTGTGTTTTGCAAATGCCTCCAAATTTTTTAAGCTCCTCATCATTTCTGATTTATTTAGCACATTTTCAATGTCATCAACATCATCATCAAATTATTTTCAACTTCATCCGAAGTACGTTGTTGTACCAGTTCAACTATGTCGATACTACTGGATTCAGAGACGGTTTCAACATCCATATTGACAAAATTTATTGCGCTGTGCAAATGATCGTTATAAATGGCACCTATTATGTTTTGAATCTCCACCACTCTTTGTTCTGATTCCTCGTTGGCGTCTTCATTTAGATTAGCAGGGAAGCCCAATTTTTAAAACATTTTTGAATAGTGATTGGTTTTACACATTTAATTGCAGCGTCCAAAAAAACTATCGCATCCAAAATAGATATTATTTTGTTAAAGCTAAACCTGTGTTTCCGTCTTTAATTTCACTAAGCAAATCTTTTAACATAAGTTTTCTATAGTAAATTTTCACCGCCTGAATTATGCCGTTGTCGAGTGGCAAAAGCACACGCGTCGTATTTATTTGGTAGTAGGTAGATCAATTTTATATTAGAAAATGTTAAGTGTGGATGACAGGCAGCATTGTCCACAAATAACAAAATGTTTCTTCGTTGGCTTCTCATTTTGGCATTCAACCGGGTAAAAACCGTTTGAAAAATTTCTGAAGACGGGAAGAGAGAATTTTTTAAATTTTGAAGCACCTTGGATTAAGGTTTTTCCTATTACGGCCCACTTTTCGATTGTTCCCTCTTCGAATACGATCAGAAGCAACGTTAATCGTTTCTTTGATAATTTGCCGTGTGGGCATTTTTGTCCTTATAGGTGCAATGTCCTATTAGACAAAGCTTTATAGAAAAGGCTGCTTCAATCGCTTCAATTTTAATTTGCCCTAATTTTCCTTTCCACTCTTCCAACCGTATACGGTTATTTACTTCATTTGATTCTCCACACGCAATGTTGAATGTAATGTTATACATCGATCGAATACTAGATAACCATCCATTAGACGCCTTAAACTCGTCAATTTTCAATTCTCGTCCAATGTTTAAGACTGCTTCTTGTAAAATTGGTCCAGAAATTGGTATATTTTATGAGCGCGCTTTGCCGATTCACTCGAATGTTAACATGTTTATTGTTTCGTACGTACATGATCTTGACTTTTTACCGTCTTTTTCACTTTCCATTGAAAATAAATATTTTTTCTTTAATTCCTCTTTATTGTGCATGATGTTATATATTTGCGTTTTACCTCATTTACATTTCTCGGTAACATATTTGAAACTTTTTTTTTTCCGGAATCTGTGAGTCTAAAATTATACATCGTATTTTTCTTTTAACGATAGGCAATGCGGTCGTGTACTCATTTTTCTGCAATAAACTCAAAATAGTAATTCGCAAACTCAACAAATTTAAAAATTACATACCTGTCTTTCGTTCTACACAATTTATCATTTGAAAATCTTCTGTACACTAAATTCATAACCTCAAACTTTCACAATCCAAAAATCCAACAAACAAGTTTTTTTTAAATCTAACCCTCTATACCATAAGGTTCATTTTTCGTGACATTTTGTTCGTTTAAAAATGTAATAAGAAAATACAAACATTAAATCTTATTTTCCGTCTTTGACAAATTAAAGTTCAATAAATTGACATTAAAAATTACGAAAAAAAGGTTTCCGTCCACGTCTCACAGCTTTCCGCGTAAGGAGGTTGATATTATATTACAAATAGAACCTACATTTTTATTGTCCGTGTATGATGGGATTCCGGCTTTCGCTATTTCCGCCATTTACAGTTTTTACGTAACGTGAAATCAATTAGTATTTTTTGTTTCCGCTTTTGAATAAATTGTCGCTGTTTACGGTAAAATGCAACGAAATTGGAATAATAAAACTCATTCGAAAGTGAGCTCAAATTTAATTTAAAACTATGGTTTATAAGACATCTACTTTAATGATTAAAAGGATCTATGGGATTTTAGGTATGATAATCACGTCAGAAATCCCACATTATCTCGCAAAATACGTTATACACAAATTTTACCGTTAGTCGCACAAAATTCCACAATCAAATACTTGGATTTCCAAATTAGGATTTCTGTCTTGACTCACACCACTTATATGTATATTCTATAATAAATCAATAATTATGTAGTTCCGGATGCAAAACGGTGGATTCATCGAGTATAGCACTTATAACAAAATTGTTGCTTTCTCCAAGACCTTTGAAATAAAATAAAGAGAAAAATTGTAACTGTTTCCAACACCATATCGATAGTTTTGAGCAGTAAGATGTTCAGAAAGTTTTACGGCATTTTTCAAATATTTAAAACTACCGAAGCAGTTACAATTCTTTTAATTCCCATGTAATAGTTTATCATACCATCTGAAATGTCTTGACAAGTCCACCGTTTCGGAGCTGGTGGCTATAGTTTTGAATTTATTAAAGAATATAAACTTAACTAAAATATATTAGTACTGCAAATTACCATTGTGACGCTAACTATATAGTTACGTTTTTCTCATTCTAATATGTTCTCATGTGGCTTACCGTTTTTAAAATTTTGGACAAAATAAAATTTTGTTATCATCAATTAATATCACAAATACCACGTTTTAGCGCTGGTAGGAAAGACTTCTTAGAAAATATAAAACACGTTATATTATAGAACTAGCTCGCCCGGGAATAAGTGCGCTAGAGCAAATATAGTGGTTTTGTTTACTTTAACATGACGACAAGAAATAATAATAAATGTCTAATTAAATAAAATTGCGTAAGGTTTGTGGGAACATTCCCACCCTTAATTAATAAAATATACAGCTAATGTATCCCACCCTTACAATATTAAATTGTACAACTTTCATAATGTAATATTAATAATCGTACTTATCGTATTTATCTGTGATGAAAAATTAACAAAACCCAAAAATGATATCCTTATTGCACACTTCCACCAAATTAAAATTTAACATAAATAAAAAATTATACCCTGTTTGATTGTATACATACAGACAAGTGATCTTCATTAAAAAGGCGCAAATAAAACAAAACACCAAACAACCAAATTTCCATTAACATTTTTTTTTGTCTGATTTAAAATCAACATCTTCCCGCAATTAACCCCCGCACCAATGCACATACAAATACTATAAATAATAATAATAATGAACAGTGGTATTATCCCTTGAAACAAAAAAAAAAAAATCCTTCACCATCCCGTAAATAACAACAAGTCGTCGAAAGGAAAAAAAAAATTATTCAATTCCTAACCTAAAAACTCCTGACACTTTTTTTTATTTACCCCAACTGAATGCTAATTAAAAGTTGAGAAAAAAAAATCTTGCGATTCACTTGTTTCAATTTTTTTTTAAATTTATTTTTACCCGAACGTCGCGACTTATCCTAGGTTATGGTTATTATTAGGAATGTTTACTTCATTTACAAAAATAAAAATAAAAAAAATTACAACCAATTTTTTTATTTTTAAAAGAAATCTACCCTACCTACCCTACTACTATATCGGCGGCATCCACCATCCCACCCACTTGACTTAATAAATACACAATTTCTTCTGTGTACGAGAATATATACACTACCCGGAACGGAACAAGAATGAATAAAATAAAAAAATACAACCGTTTTGGAATGGGGACGAGGGTGCGGAGAAAAGAAGCGCGCGGAAAATAAAAGGGAACATTTTTTTTATTTTATTTAAAAAAAAACAAAAAAAAAATTGTTCAGTTCATTCAACATCGCGGCAACCATCTCGTTCGCTCTCTCATTATTGCAATAATGGAAAGATTTACATCTCGGCGCGGTGTGGTTTGGTGTACAAGTTGTTTAAACGCGATTTGATTTTAATCTCCTCTCAATTGGTAATTAGTCTGAACAAGGTGGGTGATTATTGTGTCTAGCGAAATTTTAATGCAGATTCAATTTAGATTTATTAAATTGGTTGCTAGTTTTTCGATTCTGGGGTTGATCTGTTTGATATCTTAAAATTTACGAGTCGTCTTTGTGTTCCTAACTTTTTAGTACAAAACATAAGAATCGAATATTTTGTTGGACGAGAGGATCGTTGATGATCCATACGATTGATCTATCATCGCTTTTTGACGGATTGTATGCGACATTTGAATTTCCTCATGTGATTATGAATCAGTTCTACCAGGTACCTCGTCAGCATCCAGCAGTAGGGGCAATTGTATAGCTGTTCCGAGTAATGCTTGTCAGCTTCACTAACAATGTATCAAGCTCGTAGATGATTTATATTACTTCTAATTAGAACATGATTGTTCCAATAAAATATTTTAATAAGCGCTTCCGATTCTTTTGATCACCTTACTGGATCGAAGCTGCATATGATTAAAAATCGTACCAATTCTTCTTCCGAACATAAGTTCATCAGGTGATTTGCCATATGTCGAACTTGGATTTGGCGTACTACGATAACTGCTTAAGAATTTATGTAAGGCATCTTTGTGTTTACAAACCGGTCATTGAAAATGTTGGATAACATTTTGTATACAAAACATTTTCGATGAAAGTTCGAAGATGAAATGATCTCTGACACCATACAGTTCAGAAAATTTCAGGGGACTTTCTATCCCTTTTTCTACCAAAACAAAATTCACTCAGTTAATGACCAAACCACACAAATGTGTGAGATAAAAACATAGTATGTAATGGCGTTTTTGATAAAAAATTTCGCTTGATTTGAAGTACAACCAACACAATTGTGTGTAAGGTTATAGTGTTTTTTGTCGGACAAAAATAAGCTAGGAAGACACAATTGTATGTACAGGCATGAAAAGGGCTATATGATACACAGCAATCCGTGTCTTGAAATATTACGAAATAACAATGCGTTCGCCAAAGAGTAAACATCCATCAACGCAATACGCATAAAAGCGATTCACGTCTGGAGTGCAGCTGTTTGAGATATGCATTCCAAATCAATGATGGTTTATTGGGTCACTGCATATTGACATATTTAATAGCTGCTTTGAGTTCCTCATTCTTTTGCCGCACATCCTTATCTAGTAAGATCGAAGCCATCAAATAATCTTCCTCTGTCTAACGAATATTAAAATCCTATAACAGTAATTGTATTACCCAACGCTGAAGCCGGTTGGCTATGTATACACAGGTATACCCTTGGTTCGAATTTAGAAGATAACGGCTTATTGTCCATTTGTAAGGTAAATTGTCTACAGCGCTAGACCCTCGGCGCCTAGCGCTTTGACAAAGCGCTTAAGACATGGTACACTGCCTTTTATGACCAGTCACACATGCGATGAAGAAGGCACGTAGCTAACCCATGATTTAATGCTTCAGCTGCAACGATGATTTCTAATTTTGGCTCATAGTGTGTTAGTAATAAATAGGATTAAGAATGTCTTTGACCTTATGTTGACCTTTGTGCGACCATGTCTTCAGCAATCCAGGAAAAGGATTTCTGAATATGCGAATGTTTTTAAAAACTTGTCACAATCATAAATTATTGCGCCCGAATAAGAACGAAGACTGAATACCTCTGCAGGTAGTGGGATTTCAATAATTTTTTGTATCTTCACAGATCTAGTTTTAATACATCCTTATTTATTATCTGGCCTAAATACTTAATTTCAGGCAGAAAACATTGCACTTTTCTATATATTGAGATGTAACTCGTATTCACGCAGTCGTTCAATTACTTTGCAAATAAACACCATATCAAACCCTTATATCATTATATCATCAAAATAAGGAGTCACATCTTTAGACACACTACCGTGTGTCCATAATTTTTTAAAAGATTTCACATGCTATCTTGACTTCTAGTGATAATCTATTGAACTGGTAGATACCATTGTTTGTGTTAATGCAGTTCAATTTTCTGTAATCGTCGTGAATATTCAGTAGAAGCTACCAGCCTTGCAAACTCTGATGGGCTCGTGGAAGCTTATTGCGACTCTCATGTCACTTAGCCCTCTGGTGGGAGAATATTGAAACTATGAGATGTAGGAAGAAGGCCAATCAATAACATGTAACATGTAACATGTAACCTTTGCACAACCAGTTTTTAATCGTAAACGAACTTAAAAAATTAAAAATTCGGACATTTCGGACTTTAACCGTAACATATATTACGTATGAGCAAATAAAAACGGTGCTTTTTTCATATTCATCGAGCCATTTTAGCACATCTTCAACTTTCGTGAATCGCGCTAGCCTTCCAAATATGAAGACATCGATCTGAATAAATGGTAATCAGATGGGGCCAAGTCTTGAGAATACGCCGCATGAACAAGCGTTGTCATGCATCAAATTTAAATTTAAATTGAAATTGATACTGATACTGATATTGATATTGATATTGATATTGATATTGATATTGATATTGAAATTGATATTGATATTGATATTGATATTGATATTGATATTGATATTGATATTGATATTGATATTGATATTGATATTGATATTGATATTGATATTGATATTGATATTGATATTGATATTGATATTGATATTGAAATTGAAATTGAAATTGAAATTGAAATTGAAATTGAAATTGAAATTGAAATTGATATTGAAATTGATATTGATATTGAAATTGATATTGATATTGATATTGATATTGATATTGATATTGATATTGATATTGATATTGATATTGATATTGATATTGATATTGATATTGATATTGATATTGATATTGATATTGATATTGATATTGATATTGATATTGATATTGATATTGATATTGATATTGATATTGATATTGATATTGATATTGATATTGATATTGATATTGATATTGATATTGATATTGATATTGATATTGATATTGATATTGATATTGATATTGATATTGATATTGATATTGATATTGATATTGATATTGATATTGATATTGATATTGATATTGATATTGATATTGATATTGATATTGATATTGATATTGATATTGATATTGATATTGATATTGATATTGATATTGATATTGATATTGATATTGATATTGATATTGATATTGATATTGATATTGATATTGATATTGATATTGATATTGATATTGATATTGATATTGATATTGATATTGATATTGATATTGATATTGATATTGATATTGATATTGATATTGATATTGATATTGATATTGATATTGATATTGATATTGATATTGATATTGATATTGATATTGATATTGATATTGATATTAATATTGATATTGATATTGATATTGATATTGATATTGATATTGATATTGATATTGATATTGATATTGTTATTGATATTGATATTGATATTGATATTGATATTGATATTGATATTGATATTGATATTGATATTGATATTGATATTGATATTGATATTGATATTGATATTGATATTGATATTGATATTGATATTGATATTGATATTGATATTGATATTGATATTGATATTGATATTGATATTGATATTGATATTGATATTGATATTGATATTGATATTGATATTGATATTGATATTGATATTGATATTGATATTGATATTGATATTGATATTGATATTGATATTGATATTGATATTGATATCGAGGGCTATTGATATTGATATTGATATTGATATTGATATTGATATTGATATTGATATTGATATTGATATTGATATTGATATTGATATTGATATTGATATTGATATTGATATTGATATTGATATTGATATTGATATTGATATTGATATTGATATATGGATATATTGATATATTGATATATTGATATATTGATATATTGATATACTGATATATTGATATATTGATATACTGATATATTGATATATTGATATATTGATATATTGATATATTGATATATTGATATATTGATATATTGATATATTGATATATTGATATATTGATATATTGATATATTGATATATTGATATATTGATATATTGATATATTGATATATTGATATATCGATATATTGATATATAGATATATTGATATATTGATATATTGATATATTGATGTATTGATGTCTTGATGTCTTGATATATTGATATATGGATATATTGATATATTGATACATATATTGATATATTGATTTATTGATATATTGATATATTAATACATCGATATATTGATATATTGATATTGATATTGAAATTGGAAATTGCAATTGAATAGAGTAGTTTTCAGACTGACTTAAGTGCCGTGATGTCGACCGTGGTAATTATTGTTTCTCAGTCTGCTTGTTTGTATGCTTAATTGATGATCGTAGTTAAATTGTTAAGATACCGAGGGCTATCCGTCAATTTGGACATCTAATCACTTGTATTAGTTGTGTAGCCAGCCGCTCGAAAATGACCGCAAGGTTTTGCGAGACAAGAAACTCGTGTGGGGAAAGCTTAAAAACCTACTGTTTTGTTATAGAGATTGGGGTTTGTATAAATTTTGAAATACATGAAACAGAAATCAAAAAAATTTATTTACAACAACAAAAATTAAAATAAAATAAATAAAAAAATCAAATGGCTCACAGCCCTGTTTTATTGCTGTTGTATATCTGCTCTTGGTGTTGTTGAGGTTGTTACTTTATTGTTGTCTACATGCTCGTTGTTGTTGTGCTGTTGGTGAAGGTGTGCTTATTATCCAGTGTTTCGCGCTATCACTAATTGAGGAGAGGAGGCAAATGTTGGCCCTGTTGATTTTTATTTAATGCCGCGTCGAATCGTTTCCATTACTTTCTTGTTTGTTCATTTTTATAAACATCTCGTTTGCCAAGAATCGTGGTAAACAACAAGGATGGTGATGTGAAAATGCCACTAATTTATGTAGAGTCAAAAGTATGTAGTTTTGGCCGGCACAAGTTTATTAAGCGTCTATAGAATGCCAAATTTTTTCAATTGCTTAGTCATTATGGATTGTTTAAATAATCCACAGCAGGATTTTGCACCATATGTCAATCGGTCCTGCAATTTGGCGTTGGTGTAATGACCGTACTGGAAACGTTACGTTTGTTATGTGCTTGAGTATAGATGATTGTTGATTACATTTTTTCTGATTAATTAATTGTTGTCTAAGATAAACACATATAGGTCTGTGTTACATGTTGCATAAAGCAAAGATAAAATGGTTACCGATATGCGACGTCTATGTGTATTTTCACACCCGTAGGGGTTTAATTTTACAATTATGGCTAATTGATTGAAGCTTTTCTTGCAAGTTTCACTGTGAAGAGAGCCTAAGGGACAGAGTGCACCATTCATTAACGAAGATTGTTGACGCCTTAAACACAGCACTAGGTTCTAAGCGTTACAATTCATTTTACCATGAAAATTTTGAGTTTTTTTTACCACCCTACCCCATGCAAATAAAACTCACGTGTGGTTAATACCACATCAGGATTATGCATTTGATTCACATAAGTTGATTAGAAACCCACTAAATAAACAACCAAACCGTCTCACGTTTCATGTAATACACAATGAAAATCAATAACATGTGCGACTCATTTATATACGTAACCACAGGTACAACGACCACACATCTATTTTCCATTTCCAAATCAACAAAAACAGTAATCAAAATTTTCATGGTTATTATAACTTTTATATAAATTTTCTATTTTCTTATATGTATTACGAACAAATTTTGGTGAATGGCACGACCAGTCATGACCTATGGCCATTTGCGTGTTTACCATAAACAATAAAAATGATTTTTTGTTGTAACCAATACAACAAAAATATTCAAATCAAAATAATAAATTTATTGAATTTCAAACTATTTACTATTATAAACACAATGTACTGTGTCGTTTTCCCAATGTCATTATTTACTTCCCCTATTTATGTCCCTTTTATATATTTACCCGTATATATTTTTCTAACCAATTCCTTTATTGTCTAATAAGTAACATTCTTATTGGATTGTCGTCTTGTATTGAATTGTTATGTTGTTTTACTTCTACTTCAGCTAGTATAATATAGATGGCAGTAATATGTAAAATAATTTGCTTGTTTTTGTTTTATATTGGATTCTTCTTGGAATTTTATAAAAACATCACGATTGATTGTTACGAACATACATCTGCTATTGACATACAACATGTAACATCCTACAACATTTTTGAAGGAAATGAAATCAAATTATTTTTAATAAAAATCCACATAAAAACACAAGTTCACGTGAAGTGGTTTCGATGGACACGTGAATGGGGAATGGATTGCTTATGGTAAATTGCAAAGCATGATTGAAAAACAAAAATTATAATTGGTCCCGTGTACCAATGTTTTATAAACAACCACGCATCACACAATATGTGTATTATACCTGTCATTTCAGTGTACGTGCATAACGAATTCGAGCAAAAAATATAAGTAAATGCATTCCTTAAACAATAAAAACAAACAATAACCGACACTCGAAGAATTCGCATGAAAGCATTTCTAATTAACTTCATCGACAAAAAAAAAAATAATAAAAATTTCTATAAAGCTAATTTTCATTCGTATTTACGTATATGAGACGACATACGTAATACACATTCGTCAAAATGATTTCCCGTAATTTTCCTTTTCACATTTTGAATCCATTATATCGTGCTATTATCCGTATGGATCTATGATTTATTTTACAAAACAAAAACGGTTTTTTAGTGTTGTTGGTTGTGTGAGCGCATATAAATCCAATTCCATTTGTTTATTTGAGTCTTTTGTTACTTTGTGATGACGAAACTTCTACAACTAATGATGGTAAGGGGCGAATAAAATAAAATAAAATATTAAAAACATCAAACAAACCACCATCCATCCTTAAGGTAACACATACGAGATTTTTTTGACAAAAATTCATTTGATTTACGTAAACTTTAAGGATTAACAACATTTAGGTGCAAAATGTGCATTTAAGGGTAGCATGAGTTTCCTAAAATAATTCATATTAAACTAAGAGGACATTTAGGCGTTTTCTCTAAACATTATATAATCAGTCGATTAAGAAATATTTAGTCAACATCTTAAAAATCATATTAGACACTGTTAATTTAATTGAAAGCTTATTCTTACTAAACTTTTCTTATAAATTTGACAAGCTTTTGCTTAATAAATAATATTTTTTGGAAAAACATTTTGTCCATGGAATGCAATTATCTCTGGTATCCAAATCAACAGATAATAGGAATAGGAATTATTAACAACAAACCGGAGGAATTGACGACGATCAGGCAACGACTTAACAACAAATTTTATTGATCATTGTTACTATTTGATGAGTTGTTCCGCATGTTTTTCAAAATTGAAATTGAAGTTGCCGCTTTGGGGGTCGACACATATTATGATCAATTACATAAAGCTAAGACAGAGTTAGCTTAATAACGGTCGGGTTGCAATAGGAATGGGAATACAGGAAAGTGCGGCCAAAATTTTACTTGCCACAAATCGAACAACCGTACACTGAGGGAAATGGTATACTAACATTATGAATCTACTTTCTCAAAAACATGAATTGGAACCTTAAGAATATATATGGTATGACCAAAGAATATATACAACAAGAAAGAGATTTTGTTCGACAGAAATATACCAACAAAAAATCGTTCATGATTTTCTGAGTTTTTGTTTGTAATTTTCGAAGAACGAGATGGTCTTATAATCATACATTTCTCGTTCTAACATTCGTTTGATAAACACAACTTCGGCGATTTCAAAATCAAACGAATCAAATAATCAATGAAAAAATCGAAAATATTTGAAAAGGGGAAAAATATTGCGAAGCAAAGCATTTTTAATTATCTCGTACGTAATTTAGTAACGCTTTATTCTTCAAAGGATGCGTTTCGTTCGAATTTATTGGAAATACAAAATATTACGTAATATTTTTCAGCTTGGGTTTGTTTATGTACGTAGCTATACATTTTTAATCAAAATAGCTCATGAAACTAACCAATTTTTTTATGTTTTTGGAATATATATATATATATATATATATGCATACCGGAATAATTTATTTGAAAATGTTTGTAGATTTCGATGTATGTATTTAGGAAAAAATTTGATTTTAGAAAAAAATAAATAATGTGATACACAAAGCTACTCGCACGCAGTGATGGAAGTTTATGAATGGAAATATTATAAAATGGAAAACAAAATATCAACTCAAATAAAAATGTACGAAATGGATAAGTATTGGTTCTACAAAAATGAAATATACATGTATACGATTATTTTTAATTTCGATCGTTTAATTGTTCATTTTGGACTATTTTTCTTCTGCATTCAAAATTTTTTATGTAAAGAAAATTTACAATTGCGTGAAAACGGAAAATCTACGAGTTCACGTTTATGCCTAGCCCAAGCCCAATAAACGCAAGTATATGAACCATTTTCATTTTTGTATAAGCTTAATATTTAGAATCGTTCGTTTAGAACGTTTTCAACGGAGTTGATGATATGTGCTGTATAGAAGGAATTTATACGAGTTTTTTTTAATTATACGCGTTTTAATAAAAAATTTAAATTTGGTAATTGTTATTTGATTTATGCATAAATTATAAATATAGATAGTATTATAAATAATAATCAAATCTCATATTAATCTTAAAAATAATAATTTTTATTATGTAACCGTATAGATATATTGGTTTTAACTTGTTCTATGTACCTATATTGAATTATTCGATAGAAAGATATATCGACATGTAAAAATCCTATATGTCACGATGTTGCTAAATTAGTAAAACAAGTTTTGATAATATTAACATTGTTACAAGTCACGGATAAACTACATTAATATTCGAAGTGAAAACGGTGGTATTATATAATCATTTTCATTAATTGATTTTGGACAAATTTTGCCAACCAACATCAATCTTATTAATCTTAGAGAGGCTTTTGCAAGGCCGCTAAACCTTTTCAAATCTTATTTTAATCCGAGTTTTTAAGAAATCTCAATAATGATAGATTTATATTTCATGATTTTTAAGGATTTAACGTTACCAGTGGCTTTATTTGGTTTTCCCCGGGAATAGAGAATTGGGATTTTTTTTTTTATCGGGAAAAAATAATTCCATTTTATAAATATATATTTAAAAATAAATTAACTTGTAATAAGATCGGAATACGCGTTTAAGTTTATAAAAACTTACATAAAAAAATTATTCCCAGCCTACCAGAATATACATTTGAGAACGGGAAATAAATATTTTGAAATTAGTACAATTTGTAGCAAAATATTATCACAATTCCCACACTTTATATAATTAGATTACAAGATTTTACTATCATGAATCTCTTACTATCAGCTTAGATAACTAGACAATACTGCCAGATCATCTGGTAATATGATATTATGATATAATAATAAACGCGTACATGATATATAAGGCATGATGGCAGTCCCGGTAGGTATGTAAAGCACAATCCTGGAGTAAACGTAATTCAACATCAAAAACGTACTTCAGATTAATGGGAGCTCTGGTACAGAAAAGGATTAGTTAATGGCATACGCTACACAACAGTCATTGTCTAACAATGTACTTGGCTAATTAATTATTTGTATGATTTGTTAATTATTTACACACACTTTCCGTACATAAGATTTGTTAATTTATTAATTTGAGTTAGTTGTGATTAGATATGCGAGATATCTAAATTTCATCAAATATTTATAATTTTTCGTCGTAGGCGATTGTATACAAAATAATTAAATAATTTATCCATCGGTCTAAAGCTGCTGGGTTTCTTCCAGCAAACTCTGCAACATCTACCCTGAGGAGTATATGTTTAAAAGGTTTCGATAGCATGTTTATATACATAACCTTACGCATTTTCAATCATTAAATAATCATAAATAAACACACTTGAATTCAATTAGAAAGTACATCTAAAATTCAAATAGAGAAGAGTTATTTCTCTCACAAAACTATTGTTTGTAATACCTACAATTTTCTTTAGAATTCTAATTATTATACTTTTTTAAATTTATAAAATTATATTTATAAAGCTGCACACTTACAACGTATATGTTGGAAAACTGCCGATTGGTAAAAATTACCCTTGCATATCGCTTTTTCACTTCTTAAGCACGCTCGAGAAATGTTGAAATAAATAATAGTGAACCATTGAAGTTTATTTACCTGTACGGGAAATATACGGCCCATACATACTATATTATAACATTATATTGTACATTAGTCACTAAAGGTCAATTCTAAGTTATTCGAACATCCTTATTAAATTTAAATACATAGTACATTTTTACATAATTTAATTATTTTTTAACTGTTTAAAATTTTTAATCTCTTTGAAGCGTTTGTTGATGATAATTTATTGTTTGTTTTTGTAAATTCACCTTTTAATAGATACCATTTGGAATTTTTCCTAATTAATACAAGATTAAATTTTTTTATTAAAGTTCTAATGTGTTCATAACACGGTTCATCTTCTTTTAACGGTAGAAAACCAGGAAATTTTCGCTCGATAATATTTAAGCACTTTTCATTAGCCTTTTCACAAATATTAGGTAAATGACACTCATTTTTGAAAGAATGCTCAAAAATCGTTAAACAAGTGTATGCCACTTCTGCATATTCCTTTGTCGGTACTTTTAACGGTCCATATCTTGATGATTTTTTAAAATTGTTTTCGTTTATAAATGTATCACTTGCTGTAGGAATATCATTAGATTCTTTTATCAGCTTAATTTTGCATGCATTGCAGTCTATTTTCTGGAACGCACAATATCCAGAGACTATTATCTCAGAGGTAGAGTCTCGACAGGCTAAAAACTCATCGTAAATTGAATCGTCTTCAGGCTCGCATTCAGAAATTAAGCTTTCTTTGTAAAGCACCTGGAAATTTTCCCAATGAAGGTCAACCATCTTTCCGTCATCTTCTTTGGAGTTGACATACTCACTTTTAAATAATAGTTTGGTAACGATCATATTAGCGTAGTGTATGCCAATTTCGTTGCTGGACGGGGTATAATTAAAACCACCTTTACCGCGTAACCGAGAAAAAAAGTTTTCAAGGCAGTCTTGGTTCGTTTTCCCAGTTAAAATGAAATCAACTCCATGATTTATTGTTAAGTAATCAATTAACATTAGTTGTGATTTAATGGTTAGTTGAAGACCTTTAATAAATTTAAAATAATTTTCTTTTTTGTAGAGGATTTTCAATTTTTTCAAAAAATCTAAGCTTTCTTTCATATAATTGTTTAGCTCTAAAACAAGATGCCTTATTCGCTCATTTGAGGAAGTCTACGAATTTCATGAAAATGACTATTTAATGCCACCGTTTTCACATATTAATATTAAAGTAGTTAAAGTAGTTAAAGTAGAATATTAAAGTAGTTTTTCCGTAACTTGACCTATATACAATGTTATCAAAAATTGTTTTCCTAATTTATAAACAACGTTATCTATAGGATTTGTATATGTCGAGATATTTTTCTATCGAATAATTCAATAAATGTAGGTACATAGAAGAAGTCATAACCAATTAATCTACACAAAGCCACACAATAAAAATTATTACGTTTAAGTAATTTCAAATTTATATATTTATAATTTATACAAAAATGAAATATCAAATAGAAATTTCAAGATTTTAATTAAAACGCACAAAATTATTAAATACTCTAAACTAATCCTTCTATACAGCATGTCATCAAATCCATTAAATAGTTAGATTCGAAATATTTAGCTCATACATAAATGAAAAAGATTCAGTTTATTGCGTTTATTGGCTTGGGCTAGGCATAAAACGTGGACCCGTAGATAACTATTCCACTTTCACGCAATTGTAAATTTTCTTTACATAAAAATATTTTGAATGCAGAAGAAAATAGTCCAAAATGAACAATGAAACGATCGAAATTAAAAATAATCGTTTACATGTATATTTCATTTTTGTAGAACCAATACTTATCCATTTCATACATTTTTATTTGAGTTGATATTTTGTTTTCCGTTTTATAATATTTCCATTCATAAACTTCCATCACTGCGTGAGTAGCTATGTGTATCACATGATTTATTTTTTTCTAAAATCAAATTTTTTCCTAAATACATACATCGAAATCTACAAACATTTTCAAATAAATTATTCCGGTATGCATATATATATATTCCAAAAACATAAAAAATTTGGTTAGTTTCATGAGCTATTTTGATTAAAAATGTATAGCTACGTACATAAACAAACCCAAGCTGAAAAATAATACGTAATATTTTGCATTTCCAATAAATTCGAACGAAACGCATCCTTTGAAGAATAAAGCGTTACTAAATTACGTACGAGATAATTAAAAATGCTTTGCTTCGCAATATTTTTCCCCTTTTCCAATATTTTCGATTTTTTCATTGATTATTTGATTCGTTTGATTTTGAAATCGCCGAAGTTGTGTTTATAAAACGAATGTTAGAACGAGAAATGTATGATTATAAGACCATCTCGTTCTTCGAAAACTACAAACAAAAACTCAGAAAATCATGAACGATTTTTTGTTGGTATATTTCTGTCGAACAAAATCTCTTTCTTGTTGTATATATTCTTTGGTATGACATTAAATTTATTTTCAAAACTTAACTCGAATGATGTTCTTCATTCTAGTTTTGTCTAAAATATTTAATTCAAATATATTATATATAGTACGACTTCCTTGGAGCATTATAATATTTGATGTAAGAAAGTTATGGTCAAATCTTTATTTCCAGAAAATTTAATAATCATTTTCTCGAATCTGATGTTTATTTAATGTGAAAAAGGTATGATTAAACTGTATCACCAAAAAATTTCTGAACTTGTTTCAAATTTATTCTTAATTCTACTGAAGTTTTGCTTGAAAGTTTTCTGAAATTGTGACTTAAAATCAAGTTTATATTTTATTGCCTTGATTTGAGAATTATATCGAATTGTGGTAACTTCCCCAAAACGTTTGAAGGTTGGTTTTCAAACCAAAGAAAATTTGAATTCCCTAAATTAAAAATTTGGTCGTCTAATCAGACTCGATGTAACACAGAAATAATCGGTGTAAGTCATGTCAGAAATCCCATTTTGGAAATCCCACCGGTTTCTTATTTTATCGAGTAGTATTTGATTGTGCCATTTTATGCGTTTTACGATAAAATTTGTGCATAATGTACTTTGGGAGATAATGTGGGATTTCTGACGTGATTATCACACCAGAAATAACATAGATCAGTTTAATGATTAAAGCATATGTTTTGCTTTAGTTTAATTGTGCAAAAGTGTGCATGTCCTAAACCAATTTAGTTCTTCTCCAGAATTGGTCCGGATTTTTCCTAGAACGGCTATATCCGCCTATTTACAATCGATATGTACAATGCCATTGAGGTAGATCAACTATGTAAGAAAATGTCTCAGTTTTCTAGTCACAATGTTTAGACTATAGATGTATCCTGATAAGACCGGGGGGCTATTTGGGAATTCGATTCGATAACGAGAGTACTAGATTCGTATTGGAATTTAAATAAGAATCGTTCGAATCACATTCAAATCAAATATGAATCTTGTACTCTCGTTATCGAATCGAATTCCTAAATAGCACCCCAGAATTCAATAGTGGCATACTCCATATCAGCCAGAATTGGGAACATAGAAACCCTTAATTAAACCCTAATTTCGAAAGATCAATTTCTGTAAAATTTTATATTGGTGATTAATATTGATCATAACTGTAATGGGGATTCTGGGGTGTAAATTGGCAAAACTTCTATAATTTAAAATATTTAAAATGCATTGAATGGTCTGGCGATGCAGAATAATATGCTTTACCAATGATGCCACTTTGATCTATTAATAGGCCTTAGTGATAGTCCACTTTGGTTAAATGATGGAGAAATTCTGATGGGGGTGTAATTTGACAATCTTTTGCTAATCCAACACATTGCAAATGCATTGAATGGCCTGGTTGTCCAGATTAATATGGTTTCCTGTTTACGCCACTAAGAGCTATTGATAGGCCATAATGACAATGTACTACGGTTCAAAAGTGGAGATATTCTGATGGCGGTACAGGGGTGTAATTTTGCAAAGTTTCGCAATTTAAATATATGTAAAATAAATTGAATGGACTGGCGTTCCAAATTAACATGCCATGTATTTGATGCTATACTACCGTCATTTGAAATTTGCAAAATTTAGCTAATTCCATAGATTGAAATTTTATTGAAGCTAACTTTATTGCCTATCATATTATGATGATAGTGGCATCAATGATAAAATGTGTTATTCTAGAACACCAGGCCGTACAATTCTATTTCATAAAATTGAATTAATGAAATTTTGCCAAACTACACCTCTGTATCCCCGTCCACAATTGGACCAAAGTTGACTTACAGTATGGCCTATCATAAAACCATAGTAGAATCAATGGTAAAGCATGTTAATCTGTAACGCCTATAACCAATCAATGCATTTTCAATATTTCGGATTGGTGAAATATTGCTAAAAAACCCCTGTATCTCCTATCACAAAAAATAGCTAATATGGATCGCCAGGCCATTAAATGGTTTATTCACCATACACTTCTCTGTCATACAGGTGTCTGTAACCGGGCCGATTCTTTCCCACCTAATCAACCTATACAATCCTTCGATTTTGTTATAGGTGCAAAATAAAGTGTGCGTTTGGCCCTGTGCCATCCGGGAGACCTTGTGTATAAACTAGCTTTTTTTAGATATTTTGTGTTCTATTGGTTACAGAGAAGGCTGTTAAATTATGTGTCAAAACTAACAATAGGTTCCCACCTCACATGATCTTGCAAATATTCACAAAGGGTATCACGAAGTTGTATTTGTGTGTTATTTTCATTTGTATATGAATAATTTTAACCTTTTCCAAAACAAAATATAGTGGAAACTGTGTAAGTTGGACACTGACGGTACCGTAAAAAATTACCAACTTATCAAGGTGTCCAACTTGTAAAGGTTTTAAACAAAAATCAAAATTAACAGCTTTACGGCAATAAATTTTTTGATGAAGAATAATTAAAAATGCAAGACAAAATCGTCCAACTTAGCTAGTTGACCAACTTCAAAAGACGTCCAACTTAGCAGATTTGACTGTACCTATTAACACCATAAATAAAACTGACCAGAAATGAACTCAATATAATTTAAAAATAACGGCATAAATAACGGCATAATATAAGGATGTTTACTATTACAAATCATAATACAACCATTTATTTATTGCAGACTTGAAAATTGGCCTTTAGGATTTTGGAAAATTTGGATTTCATTTTGATAACTCACACTTTTGATTGCAAAGCTTTGTATATTTTTTAGGTGTATGTAAATAAATTTGTATACCGATATGTAATTTTTTCAATGTATACTGCACATGTCGAAACATTTAAAATAGAAAGCAAATAATTGCAAAGCAATTTAGGTGGGTAGGTTCTGTAGGTTATCACCTAAATGGCTTTGCAATTACTCGCAATCTATTTTAAATGTTTACAAATGAAAAAATGTATATATCGGTATACAAATTTATTTATGCACACTTAAAAAATTTATAACTCGATTTACAATCAAAAGTAGTCAGCCATACAAATTAAATTTTGAATTTACAAAATGAAAACAAACATTTTAGGAAATTGTATAAGGAAATTTTCAACCCTGCAATAAACACAGCAACTTGCTTATATTTTGAAAACAAACATTTGTATGTTATGTCAAAACTTTTGTATTAAATGGCTGTAAGATGATTTGTAACAGCAACCATTCTTATTTTATATAGGAAATCATATTTATTATAGGAAAAATCTTTTATGGCTTAAATGTTGCTCCCATAATTTTCTAAATATTTTTAATAGCGAAGCGTATCGCGTTATTTCTTTGTGATTTTTAATTTTGCTAGTATTATTTTGAATTTTATTCCGTTCGTAGTCTAAAAATATCTGGCCAATTAGTTTTATTTATGTATGTATGTTGTTAATAAGCGCCTTGTTTCGGAAAACGCCAAAATCATTCACATACAAATGAAAATAAAACACAAATTCAACTACGAAAATTTCTCTTTGCAAATAATTACAATCACAACCAAAAATTTAAAAAGCTGTGCAAATCACGTCGAGATTTTTACCTTTTTTCAAAAGATACTTTAATCGACATAATTTTACGTCGATTAAGTAATCTTTTAGACAAAGGTCAAAATCTCGACGTTAGTGAGATATTTGGAGTTATTACGAGTATCTATAAAATGAAAAATCTGCCGTTGATTGGAAAACCTGATCAAATACATAAATTTATATCAAATTCGGGCCCTATTTACAGAAAATTACAATTTTTTAGGAATTTAGATCTTATGGATACATCAGTGTTGGCAAATAGACGATTTTCATGCAAATCGTTTAAAGAGAGTTTTTGAGTACTGAAAATGTTTCAATTTCTTTTCTCATCTCAAACAACTTTGATGAATATAGTTTTTCTCGAGTACCAGAAATCGATTGCGTTGAGCACCTACTAATTTCTGGAAAATCCGTTCAGAGGATTGGTGTTCAGATCTCTTTCTTAAATTTTTTCCGGCTCACACGGTTTCTGAATACCAAAAAAACCTCTTCATATAAAAAAACATTTTCCATACTTGGTAGACGTAAAGATGTCTTATGGGCAATAAGTTTGGTTGGCAAAACACTGTTTGAGTTAATAAGCAGGAGAATGATAAATTAATTTTATAATGCTAAATTAATGCCGCCCCAACTAGTTATTCCATACATTATTCTTGATTCAATAAGTGCGTGATATAATTTTCTTAGAATACTGCTTGGGCAACAATTTCTTACTTTGTAGAATTTGTATATAGCGCCAATTACACTCTCTCACGTATTATAGAGAACAGGGTTTACTGCAAAAGCTGGCTCAGTGGCACTGTTCTGGTAATTCCCTAGGAATAGGAAATTAGGGAAAGATAATATATGTAATTTCTATTAAAAAAAAAAAATCTGACATACTGAGGTAGAAAGCTAGTGTTAAAGTTTTTGAAAAAAAAATTAAATTGGGAATAATATTCAATGCCAATTTAGATATGGAAAAATTACTCCCAACTTACAAATATTTACATCAAACTTTTCTCCTCAGTAGGCCGGAAAAAAATATTTGAAATGAAATTTCATAAAAACTCTTTCCCCAACTCCCTATTTCCCGAGAATTATACCAGAACAGTACCACAGCACACTAAGTAGTCCAAGTCTTATAAATTGCGGAGTTCCTCAAAGATCTGTTGTGGAGTCACTGTTATTTTTGATATACTCGTATTTTAACTCAATTTTCAAAATTGGCCTTATCGGACACGCCACGGCTTTTGATGATCTGCCCGTATTTTTGGATACTGATTTTAATACGTATTTTATCGTCTTCGACGTATGCTATTAGTAAAAAAAACCAAAATCATTCATTTTTCACGCTGGGGCACTATTCTGGTAATTCCCGGAAAATAGGGAATTGGGGAAAGAATTTATATGTAATTTCAGTTCAAATATTTTTTTTCCGGCCTACTGAGGAGAAAAGTTTGATGTAAATATTTATAAATTGGAAATAATTTTTCCATATCTAAATTGGCATTGAATATTATTCCCAATCTAATTTTGTTTTCAAAACAATTAACATTAACTTTTTACCTCAGTATGACAGAAAAAAAAAATTTCAAATAGAAATCTATATTATATAAAAAAAATGGTATAAAAAATGTATGTGCGCGCATCAGTTGTGAACGGCTCAACCGAGATTTGGCTCAATCTTTTTTATTGTGTTCGCAATTGCCAGGAGATGAAAAGTCTAAAAACCCGAAAAATCGAATAAAAAGCCATTTTCATATGAATTTTGTGTGTACATTTTTTATGAGACATGTGGTGCAGTGGTTAAAGCTTCGGCGCTTGGGTTGGGAAGTACTGGGTTCGAATCCCACCGAAGGCTACATCCAAACTGCTACTTTGTTTTTTATCCAATCTATTTATTTTCTCTGTCTGTTTATCGTAAAAACGTTGATTAATGAACGTATTCAAATGTATTTGATGAACTTCGCCGAACTGTATAACCCAACGTTTATGGGTGCTTTGTCGAGATTGCGTAGCAATGGTGAATACCAAACCACCCAGTGGTTGTCAATGCCAACCGTTCCACCATTTAACATGCGTAAACTGATATGATACAACACAAGTGGCTTGCGCATGTCTTGATACGTACGTCAAATCCCACAGAATTTGACATCAGCACCGTGCCATCAGCGTACGCAAACATAACTATATGAATTATTAACAGAAGTTCAATTATTCATGAACTCCGCAGAAGATTTTAACGGTCAATTATTCTTGAACTTTTAATTTTCTTTTTCATTTTATGGGGGAGTGACAGTTTGGGGGAGTGACAGTTTGGGGTTATATGTTCTAATATGGGAAAAATCTTATATGAAATAAAAAAAAAAATCGTCAATAAATCAAAATAAAAATTCCTAGAACCCAATCGCAGTGCCACCTGCTGGGTCCAACTGTGAATTTAAACCATCCAGGACCTACTCAAATACACACACAAAATTTCATTAAAATCTGTTCAGGCGGTTAGGAGGAATACAGTCACATACACACGTACAGAATAATTATATATATATAAGAGAATTCCGTTCAAAATTTTGAAGATATTTTAACGAATTCTGTTCTAAACACGTCGGTGGCCGAGTGGTTAAGGCATTTTTTTTCAAATTAAATTAATTCTTTATTTTTAACATTATTTATAATTATTGAATATTGGAATGGTGAATTAATTAACAAAACAAAGCCATTCTTAACCTATAATAACATATTTACAATGCCCGCTGTCCCGAATATGGGCACTCAGAAGGTTAACATAATTGAAAATAGAACTTAACTTTGAATTAAATATTAAATAAGGCAAAGGAACAATGTAACAATTATATAATGTAAAGTAATAATGAACTGAATAAAAAATGTTAACAAAAAAAAAACAGTATTTAACCTCTAACACGACACACAGACGAAGAAATGATTTAAGCGAAAAACTTAAAATTACTTATACTAGATTATAATAAAATTTTATCTTTAATTATTATCTCTAAATGGGGTTCATCCTCACGTTGTCAACCACCAGTATTTGGAACATCTGTCCTCAAACTCATTGGCTTTTTGTTGTTTGATACTTGTGTCGAACCGTAGATATTCACCTGGATTATTGAATTTATCAGCCTCGAACCACTTCTCATTGGGCCTTCTCAGAACATGGAAAATAATTGGTATGCCTTCTCTGTCCTGCACATATCCTCTACTATCGAGGTGTGTAAATAAATTTGGACCCGGTACTATACCTTCGGTTAAATAATGTTGTGCCATCCGCTCGTCGATGTAGTACGGTCCGCATATTAATGAATTATCAGTGTTTAATGTCGCTCGTAATATATGATTTCTTATTAATTTAAGTATATGTATATCAATTCGGTCTGCGTCAAAATTCTTATAATGATTCTTGTTTGAAATGTAATGGAGATAGCCAGTTTCTGCCTTGCGATATTTGTTTCTGCAATGTCGTATACATTTCCTCTCAAAAACTCTTATTCGTTCCACGTAGCGTGGCACCTAATTAAACCACACCTGGCATCCATATGTTATTATTGGGCGGATGAGTGCCATATATCCGATTGTTTTAACTCCTTCACCAATATATTTACTGTAAAAGAAACATCTCGCGCCCAAGAACACTTTACGCGCTTTCTCCAATTGTGCTGTTGTATGTGCCGCCATATAGCTCATATTGTCAATGATCACGCCCAACTAGTTGACTGACTCCTTCAATACTATTGGTTGATCGTAGGCCATTACTCTGAGCTTTCACCAATTTCTTTTTAAGTTTCGGTTCGCGTTCCTTAGCGGGCTGCGAAAAAGTATCGATTCACATTTGGCCACGTTCATTTCGATTATCCACGTATTCAGGTAATCCTGTACATAATCTATTGCCTTTTGCAATTGGGCTTGAATATCTCCAACCAAATATTTACTACTATAGATGACCATATCATCTGCGTATGCACTGCACACTTGAATATTTTCCGAATTTAGTTGTTGATTCCCAATCATTTTCGCCGTATATAAATTAAATAAAATTGGTGCAGTAATGGATCCCTGTTGTACACCATTTAAAATTTTGAATTCCTGACTTGAATTTATATTGCCCGTAGTTGTAATGAATTTTCCATCATAAAGTAGTTCAAAGATAATTTCAATTAGATCATTGCCGAAATTTAAATTTTTCAATTTTGCCAGCAGTCCGTCCAGCCAAATGGACTCGAAGGCTTTTTTTATGTCAATGAGTACTGCGCCCGTTGGTTGTTTAAAGCTCAAATTGTGACATACGTCCGCTGTTAATTTAGTAATTGCGTGTACTGCGCTATGCCCTTGCCCAAAACCAAATTGATTGTCTGGTATAATTTTGTTTTTATTGACATGATCCATAATCTTCTCATTGATAATGATTTCGTAGATTTTGCCTAAATTCGACAGGAAGCTGATGGGTCTGTAATTTTCTGGGTCTGTACCATTTTTATTCTTTTTCAGGATTGGAAATATTCTCGCCACCTTCCAACAATTTGGAAAAGTTTTGTTATTGAGTAGATGATTGAAAATAATGCAAAGTTCGGAAATTATAGAATTTGGAAGATGTTTTAGTATAATATTTGGGATTAGATCTGGACCAAAAGATTTTTTATTGTTTGCGGTGCGCAAGATGTTAGCCAAATAGTCACAATTAATGAAATAGTCTGGATCATCAGCCGGTTGTTCGGGTGCTTCCGCTCTATTATTGTGTGTAAACTGTGTTTTGGACCGTTTCGCCAACTTGTCTTCCCCATGTCTCCGTTTAATTGGTTCCACAATTGTGTTCACCTGCCTCTCATGTTCTCTTTTGCCAAGGGCTGGATTCCGTTTTGCATGTTTTTCGATGTGGCGCCCAATAATATTCAAATTTATTTGCTTGTCCAAAATTGTAATTTTATTTTCAAAATGTGTCATCTCGTCCCATGGTATATTAAGTTGATGATATTCTCCCGTCTCCTGTTCATTGATCTCGATCGACTAATGTCTTTAGCCTTCTGTGTTAGTTTCTTAATGTCGGATCACATTTTAATTCCTGCACTGAGAGAAATTCTACTTTCGTATTGAAAATTTGAAATTGTAATTATTGCTATAAACTGATACTGTTACCTTAACAAGCAATTTCTCTTATTAATCGTAGTTTATTGATATGACAATAAATTATTTTATCAACAACTAATATTCCGCGATATACATGTTATCACATTAATAGAACAATTGTTATTTTTTTTTGTCATTTTCGGTTAAATTTGAAATGAGTTTTTCGATATAACAATTTTTTCTGTCAATTTATTTAAATTTTTTTAGAAATGTATTTTGTCTATTCTAAACCAAAAAATATTTTATATGACGTCGTAAATTTTTGTACTGATAGAATTTCTATCAATGCAATACAAATAGATGAAAAATTTCTTTATTACGTTTGAGTTTGTTAAACCAAAAGGTGCATAGTGTTGTATATAATAAGAGTGTAATAATTAAATATTAGTTAGAATAAAATAATTGTTAGTTTGTTTGTACAGATTACAGAATACTAAAAATATGTGGTTTGATGCCAAAACATCCGCGTTGGAAATTTTCAACGCTCGGCCAAGTTATAAAACTGCTTTAAGATATTGACTGGTAATTATTTTATGACTATTTTGGTTTAATTTAATAATCAATATGAGTTTGTTTTAATTTTTCTGTAGATATCAATTGATTAACAATATTTGTATGGGTCACTCGAATTCAACAAAACCTTTTCACCAACTAGAGAAAATTTAATTGCATTGGAACAACCTAAAATAAAGGATGAACACCTAATATGACAGAAAGTAAGTATAGTTAATAAAGAAGCATTCACCTACAACATATCCCCTAATACCTAAAGTATAAGTGAAAGTTGCGTGTAGCTGGGTTAGCTTCATGAAAAATCAATCCTCCACTACGCATATGTCATGAAATGGATCTAGTAAGGTGAACCTAATAAGTTTAATAATATTTTAAAAAGTGGTTGATATTTTATTTGTTTTAATACTACTGAGTTGTTCTATTTTTGCTCTCTAGTATAAAAATATGGTTTGCATTAAAAAACACACGTTTTTAAAGTTTTATATAGTTAAGTGTAACTAATTTTTAATAATAAAAAATAAATTTATTGAAATTTCAAAATGTTTTATTTTTTCATCAATATGAGAAACCTTTTTGTTGCAGAAATAATGAAATATATGTCTAAATAAGCAATGACGTGTTTCATATGGAACTACTTGGTCATCGATATGATATGATTAATACAATCACTTTGACAGAAATGATTATCTGAATGTGTCTTTCATTCGATCAAATCTATAGAATTATTCCATTATATAGAAAATCTGATTTATTGAATCGAAATTTTATTTGATTATTATTCTGATAGTATATACTGTCAAATTAACAACATAAAAATTTTAATGGATTTACTATCATTATAATAAATATTATGATCGGTTGACTATCGAAAGCATTTTTTTTACATCGATGGTAATTTTTTTAATGGGATAGTGTTTTTCTCTCAGTGTGGTTTAATTTGCTTTATACAATTCACCCAATATTTCTCGATTTGTATTTTAACATTTTTTTCAATCAATTGAACCGTCCGTTTAATTTCGTTTTTCCAAATTTGAATTTCCATTTGATTTTGATTTTGATTTGTCGCCGCTAAATTGCCAAAATTATAATTTTGTCGTCTGATGTTACGCCGGAACGTTTTAATTTTTGTTATCAAAAAACGTGTATGCTTATATCGACGTTCTATTGTGGCATTCGTATAGCATTGCATATTATTGCATCGCCTAATTTTGGGCTCATTCTCCTTGTTATTGTCCAAAAGTAATTTAGTGATTTTTTCAATATGAATAATAATTTCGTCGTCATCTAGATTGTGTGTGTTGGGTGCCATAAATACTTGTTGTTGATGATCACCATTGAAATCCTCCTTTTCATAATTGTCCGCTGCTTGACGGTGCATATTCGTCATCTGTTCGGTCCATGTGT